>JAQFVV010012925.1:0-416159 GCA_028023455.1 Epiperipatus broadwayi
GAACATACGGATATAGCATCAGATTATTTTTCCCGACCAACCGTCTCTCGACTGCTGTAAGATCTGACAGAGTTACAGCACTTGGATGATTTATAAATTTAACGGGATCAAATACTGCACCACCAACTTCCACGTGTTAGTTCAATAATAAAAAAAAAAAAGAATAATAATTTTCCCACCCTTTGACTAGACTACCCTTTTGAAGTGGTGAAGAACGAGACAAGGCAGGTTTAAATAAAATAATAGATTTAATAGAATAAATTAATCGTAAAAGAGATTAAAAAAACCCACATTAACATGAAATGAAAAACAGATTATAATCTATAGTGCTACAAGAAAAGAATACATATAAAACTATTATAAATGATGGTACATTTATAAATCGTCAGTCTGGGTATTTATCAAAAAAATTCAAGAATGTCTTTATCATTCACAAAGGCATGTGTCCATTGTCTAATTAAACTATGTGCACATTGAAATGTATAACAAAATAGTATGTATCTTTACCTAGATTTTAGTCTCTGAATTTATCCGATGTCTTGCCGAACGTCACGTGGATTTTCTCCA
Organism: Epiperipatus broadwayi; assembly: GCA_028023455.1. Classification (NCBI taxonomy): domain Eukaryota; kingdom Metazoa; phylum Onychophora; class Udeonychophora; order Euonychophora; family Peripatidae; genus Epiperipatus; species Epiperipatus broadwayi. The sequence continues at coordinate 568 of JAQFVV010012925.1, forward strand.
CTTCTTTAGGAGGGACGGTCGCAGGTTAGATTTGGTTGTGTGTAGCTTCTCAGTGTTTAAGGCATCAAGGACGAGACATCAAGAACAAGGCATCGAGGACAAGGCAACTAAATGAATCCACCGGCAGGCGCTACGACAGCAGTTGTTATATTTTGGCCAGAACCATTAGTACAGTAAGTCCGGATCAACCAGCGATCACGACGGCCTTAGCCAGCCATTCTAGATGAGGTACTGATGTTGAAAGTCATATTTGTTAACTATATCGGTTGATTATTGGAGCTGTGTTTTTATCACCCTCTCAACACGAAGTCTCTAGTTCTAATCCCCCTGGAAAAACTTTTTTTTTAATTAAAAAAATTCCACCAGCCTTTGTCCTTCCGATCCTCTGTTTTCGCTTTCATTCACACCTTTCTTACTATGCCTTTGGCCATATGTAAATTTGTTTTACCCAATCTAGTAGCACTATGTACATTTATTTATTTAAATATTTTTTAAATTTAATTACACAGATTTTAATACATGTTCTTCTCTCTTTTTTTTATTTAAGTTTAGACAAGCATTTATTATTGCTGTCTATATTCTGCTTCAAATACACTCCATACACGCCTTTCGTTTATCGTCAAATGTGTACTTTAAAACCCAGATCCTTATCTTTCTTTCAAAATCAGATTTTAACTTGCATTTGATTTATATTTCTTTATCACTTTATTTATTAACGTACACCTCCAATATTTCTAATTTTACATTTTAATTTCACCAAAATCCGAACTTTGGAGGGCAAAAGATAAGAATCTTTTTGATTCTAATTCCCTCTCTTTTTTAATTAATTGAAACATTTCTTTGTTCTGTAAATTTTTCTAAGCTCGCTCTTTTTTCTTTATTTTATCAAACATGATATTTAATATTCTGAGAATGTTTAATATTTATATGTGTGACCGCAGTATGTGCGATCATCACATTACACCGTTCCTTTCCTTTAAAATTTTTTTTATGTAAAAAAAAATGTTTAAATTCATGCATTGAAAGCCAGATGCTCCCAACTACTGTTCAAACCTTTTAGATTTATACCTTCTTAATATGATTTAGTGATGAGGTTAATCTCTAGAGAGGCGACCAGGTAAATTACATCTCTTTCCTTGATGATCCAACCAGCATTGCCAAACCAATTTAATCTTGTCATTAGCATTACATGCATTTTATTTCTGCCTAATACTCATATACTCAGGTTCGAATCCACAGGATATCTCTGTGACCTGATTAAACCTGTTCATACATCACATCCTGCAAATGATAAACCCCTAAGTGTCAACTGTGGACACTATTACCGAGGTGGGTTGGGAGGCTGGCATCTTTTCGTCCAGCTCATCCATGAGCTCAGTATATTTTCTGATAGCTCTTAATTTGTACAAGGGGTTCTTTTCCCCATAGATTTGTCTCTAAACCAATGACTCACCATATCTGTCCAATATCTAACTGGAAATCTTAATCCAATGAGTCATTATGAGAATGGGATCTCTGTCCCTGTTCTCTGTATGATAAGATTGGGCACACTGCAGAACATACATGAATGAATAATGAAGAAGGCATAACCAACTACGGTTCAGACCCATCTACCAATATCTAGACCTACATGCCCTCAGCCTCGATCTATGACCTCATACTCATATTTATCTTATGCTTTCTTATTTTATCATAATGTCCTTTATCCCTTTTTCCACTTATTGGCTCATCATTTCTTTATTTTATCAGGATCTATATTACAGTCCATTCTCCATGACTCGTGGTCCATTTCCAATCTTGTTATCATTAAATCCTTCCTTTATTTGTGACTGCCCTTAAGTTTTATCTGGTGGTTGTCTTCCTCTATTGACATCACCTCTGCCTCCTCTGGGATGTGGGGTTTGCTCCCTAGGCTCATGGCCATCTGTCCTGTCATATGGCTGCTTACATGCCGTCTCCCATCTCTGTCATCCATTTTCCTGCCTCCTCAGTTTCCATCCCATAAATTATCCCCGGTTTTCTTTCCATCGTCCTTCCCCAGAATCCCATCCATAGTCAGAATCCCATCCATTCTTTACTATAGGTGATTCTTTTAGAGGCGGACCAGATTGCCATCCATCCTCCCTTTGGTTGTCCCTAGTGGTGTCCAATGCACTCAGCAATTTGGCCACCCGATCCACCGACTTCCTCTCTGTACTGATTAGAGTTCGTTCTATATCCTTTGGAAACCCAAGCCTAATTATCTGGAGTATTTGTGTCTCAGATAATGGATTTGCAGTCATCATTCGTAACTTAGCCACTTGATGACGGAAGAATGTTATAAATGATTCTTCCAGTCTCCATTTATCCTGTGTAACATATCTTCTTGGAGTTCCTCACTCCAATAACTGGTCTCCAATGCTTTATAATATCCTGCAAATGTGATGGGTTTCTGGAACAGTGAGTTCCACCAGACTTGTGATTCACCCTGCAAATGGCTGCAGGCGATTGCTATCTTTGCCTCCTCACTCATTCTACTGACTTTGAAGTACCATTCTAGGCTGTTCAAATGCTCCATCGGGCTTTCTCCAGGGTTTCCAGCGAAGACTTGGATCTTCAGAAATTGGTGGAAGCCCACAGGATAATCCATGCAATTTCCAGCTCTCATAATTCCACATTCTTCAATGGTTCTTGGTCCTATGCTCTCTATGTTGGCATTGGTACTACTATTGGCTGACCTCTTGATACTCTCTTCAACTTTTGTATTTAACCCTGCTACTACCTTTGCCACCTGACTTAAATTCTCCTGTACGCTCGTCATCAATCTATGATCCTCCACTCCAACCACTTCCACCTCTTCATCTAACTGTTTTATCTCCCTTTCTGGTCACCCTATGTCCTTTTCCCAATCAAATTCTGATAACTCTCTACCTCTATCCTCCACTATTTCTGATTCCTCATATGCACATGGCCCCATACTCCTTTGTTCATCCATCTTAATCTCTTGGTGAAATCCATTCCATGTGTCATTAGCCTTTGATTTCAGGATGACCTCATTTCTTGTTTCTTCCCTGACTTCAGCCCATCTTTTCTGGCAGTCTATCTCTTGACCTTTACCATCCATTCTTCTATCCTTCTCTCGTGACTGTCCACGAGTTCTTTCATGAATTGCTCTTGCTCCATCCTCACTTGCTTTAACATATCCATAATATTACTATAGGACATTGTATCCTTTACTTTCATCTCCTCTCCATTCCCTTCTTTTACTTCCTTTTCTTGAAGTTCCATTTTGGCTTGAGTCCTTGTTCGCATAAATATGATTTTTATTTAACTTCCTTTATATCTGGACTGATTATCCCTACTATTGACATCTTCTGACGAGACTTATACACAACTTCTTTCGACTGGCTTTGTTTTTTCACTTTGATTAACTTTTAATTTCTTAGTTGTCTATCGATCAGCATTCAGATCGCTAGCCAACCCAAACATCCGTACTCTGGTTCATCTTCTTATTCGCCTGCCTTAGATTCGCTCGACTGCCTGTCCACCTTGATGATTGTCCTCTATTTTCCCTCTTCATCTACCTCTGACCCCTATACTTCAATTAAATGATGCACTTATATATTTTTTTAAATTTAACTTACTTAAATACCATACTTGTTCTTCTGTTAATGATAACATTATAAATTCGTTTTATTTGACTATGTCTCCAACATTAGCCTTCCGATATATATATTTTTCTACTCCTACGTTTACAAAATTTAGCTACTTAAGGTTACTGCTGTTTTAAACAAGATCATACACATATATATATATATTTACTTCTCTTACACATGCGACTATTCTAGAATCACACATATATATTTTTCTTCCGCTTAACTAAAATACGCAACAATACTTATAATTTCTTCAATTTAACTTATACATGTGAATTCCTTTTATCATTAAAATATTTTATTTTCCGCTTAACTGGGATCGTTATTATTTATTCACACATATATATTTCTACATTTAACTTAGTTTCGACTATTTTAATCATTTAACCTTTATAACTACAATATTACTGAAACTGTTTCACTATTTCTAACTTAACTATTTATGTTTTCATTAATTAATTACATCCCGATAATCTATATTCGATCGCTATAATTATAGCTGAACACTTTATTATACGACTATGACCATACACATATTTATCTATTCTTTAACTTTGCTGGCTATGCGACTATTATATATATATATATTTTATTATTTATCGTAAACTTTCATGAAACTTTGTGTTATTCTCTTTCTTTAACAACGACTTACATTACATTACAGCAATCATTTGATATAATTAGTTATTTGTTCGTTACAACTTGTCTAAATATTCTTGTCTCAGATTATCCCTCACTATGCATTTCAAAACTTTCATAATACTAACAAAAAAAAATTTCCCCCCTCTTTCTATTCTTTGCACACATTTGACGTGAAATGCTCGTATAGAGTATCATAAAATAACACTTATCCCCTTCATCTTCGCTTCTAGCCACTTTAACTTACAACGCTAATTTTATATGTTTGAAACACATATATTAAAACAATTTTTATTTTAGAAAATATTTATGTTATCTTAAAAAATTATTTAACACGTGATCATTAATTGCGCAGCAATAATAGAAATCCCGGACTCCCCCAAAATAAACGGGCACGGGGTGATCGAAGGCTACACTTTCTTTTTATGAGTACATAATGGGGAATTCTAATGATTCAAGATCGTCCACTTTCCGCTACCTCAAGCAGAGAGAACATATGGACATACACGAGTCTATATCCGTATTTGACCGAATCTGTATGCTATACGGATATAGCACCAGATTATTTTTCCCGACCAACCATCTCTCGACTGCTGTAAGATCTGACAGAGTTACAGCGCTTGGATGATTTATAAATTTAACGGGATCAAATACTGCCCCATCAACTTCCACGTGTTAACTCAATAATCAAAAAAATGAATAATAGTTTTCCCAGGATCAAATACTGCCCCATCAACTTCCACGTGTTAACTCAATAATCAAAAAAATGAATAATAGTTTTCCCACCCTTAGACTAGATTATCCTTTTGGAGTGGCGAAGAATGAGACAAGGCAGGTTTAAATAAAATAATAGATTTAATAGAATAAATGAATCATAAAAGAGATATATAAAAAACCACATTAACATTAAATAAAAAAAACAGATTAGAATCTATAGTGCTACAAGAAAAGAATACATATAAAACTATTATAAATGATGGTACATTTATAAATCGTCAGTCTGGGTATTTATCAAAAAAATTCAAGAATGTCTTTATCATTCACAAAAGGCATGTGGCCATTGTCTAATTAAACTATGTGCACATTGAAATATATAACAAAATAGTATGTATCTTTACCTACGTTTTAGTCTCTGAATTTATCCGATGTCTTGCCGACCGTCATGTGGATTTTCTCCACTTCTTTAGGAGGGACGGTCGCAGGTTAGATTTGGTTGTGTGTAGCTTCTCAGTGTTTAAGGCATCAAGGACGAGGCATCAAGAATAAGGCATCGAGGACAAGGCAACTAAATGAATCCACCAGCAGGCGCTACGACGGCAGTTGTTATATCTTGGCCAGAACCATTAGTACAGTAAGTCCGGATCGACCAGCGATCACGAGGGCCTTAGCCAGCCATTCTAGATGAGGCACCAATGTTGAAAGTCATATTTGTTAACTATATCAGTTGATTATTGGAGCTGTGTTTTTACCACCCTCTCAACATGAAGTCTCTAGTTCTAATCCCCCTGGAAAAACTTTTTTTTTATTAAAAAAATTTCACCAGCCTTTGTCCTTCCGATCCTTTGTTTTCACTTTCATTCACACCTTTCTTACTATGCCTTCGGCCATATGTAAATTTGTTTTACCCAATCTAGTAGCACTATGTACATTTATTTATTTAAATATTTTTTTAATTTAATTACACAGATTTTAATACATGTTCTTCTCTCTTTTTTTATTTAAGTTTAGACAAGCATTTATTATTGCTGTCTATATTCTGCTTCAAATACACTCCATACACGCCTTTTGTTTATCGTCAAATGTGTACTTTAAAACCCAGATCCTTATCTTTCTTTCAAAATCAGATTTTAACTTGCATTTGATTTATATTTCTTTATCACTTTATTTTTTAACGTACACCTCCAATATTTCTAATTTTACATTTTAATTTCACCAAAATCCGAACTTTGGAGGGCAAAAGATAAGAATCTTTTTGATTCTAATTCCCTCTCTTTTTTAATTAATTGAAACATTTCTTTGATCTGTAAATTTTTCTAAGCTCGCTCTTTTTTCTTTATTTTATCAAACATGATATTTAATATTCTGCGAATGTTTAATATTTATATGTGTGACCGCAGTATGTGCGATCATCACAATATATAATTCCTATGTTTGTTTGATTTTATATATAATCTCTCATGACTGATTTTGATTTTACTCTGAGTTTAAAGACATATTTTCCTAAAACATATATTTCTTGCAGATGACTTTTAATTTTGAATGTAATCATTCATGTAATGATTTTGATATTACTCTGGGTTCTAAGAGGCTTATTTTGCTGTTGAACTTTTAATGTGGTGTAGAATCGAATGCATATTGTGTAAGACTGATTTTGTAATTGAATCCACAAAGAATACATAAATTTAATTTAGTTTGTTTTATTATTGCCTATTCTTTAAAGTTAAAAGTGGAAAGTGTATGTGAACCCATCCTGAGATATCTAACACATATCTAATAGAATCAGTTAAACAATATAGTTATTAAGTGATAGGTTTCAGAGATGATACAGAATTAAATAATATTGCTTTGTCATTGTTAATATTAAAAGGGGCTACACAATTTCAACAAATGAAAAATATGCCCATATATAATGGCAATTTAAATTTATGCATTATAATTGAACTGTTAATAAATTAGGTTTTGTTTGTTATTATTTGTTTACTGTTATATGCTCTTGACAATTGAGGCTTCCAAAGAATCAGTTCTCTATGATGTAAAAGCATTAAAATATCTATTCGTAATAGTATGTTGCTGTGTAGGTGTTTATAGTTTAAGATCATGACCAGTAAAACTTTATTATGATGTCTCTTAAAAAGACATTCTAGACTGGTATTGGATTTAGGCTGCGCCTACAATAGGAGGCTGCCCATTATAATAAGTAATATTCAAATATGCAATTTATAAAGCAAATCTGATTGAAACAACAGACATGAAATTTACAAATTCAAGAAAAAAAAATCAAAAAGATATATTCAAATGAGATAATATCCTTGGTAAGTAAGATATTCATTCTTATCAAATGGAGAAAAGTTTATTCTAATATTACAGATGAGTTCATGATTAGAAAAATAGTAAGCATGTAATACTTTATCAAAAATGAAGCACAAAGATAAAGTGCAATACAATTTGAATTTATTATAAATAAAATAAAATATATTTTATAGAATAAGAGAACAAACAGATGTTACTGACCTCATTGAAAAAATAAAAAAACTGGAGTTGGGCTGGACATATTGCTAGAAGAGATGATAATATATGGACAATTGAAATCTTAAACTGGATTCCAAGAGATTGTAAAAGACCCAGAAAGAGATCACATGTGAGATGAATGGATGAAATAAGAAAGAGTACAGGGGTGATGTGGAGAAGAGAAGCTAAAGATTGGAAATGGATTGAACTTGGAAAGACCTTCATCCTGCATTGGATTGATAATGGTTGATGATGATAGGGATTAAATTCATTTATGAATTTCTGATAATAAATCTTGAATTTGAGGTAATCAATTTTATGAAGATAACTTTCGATGTTAAAGGTGATTGGTTTTTGCTGTGAATGATGGGAAGGTTATTTTGTTTTCTATATATATGTTGCTTGTACCTTATTGAATTTCACTTAAGAAGGCCTATTTGTTAATAGATGAAATCATGGTCGTGAGAGAATTTTAGTAAAATTTTGTTTATTTAGTTTTGTAATGTTATATGACTTTCTATTTTATTTATAATTACTAATATAGCATTAGGCAGTATTTAATAATTACACCTATATTTTATTTCTTCATATATTCTTATATAAACCTATTTAGTAAATATATAATAACAACTGTATACATTATTTCAATGTAAATAAAATTATTTTATAATAAGATAGATTCTAATGATTTTTCATTTTGGTTCTTGGAAAATTATTTTTTATCTTTTACAATTTAGTTTAAGATATCTAGTGGTTAAATAAAAGATTTTAATATCTCTTACTTATACAATATTAACAACAACAACAAAAAAAAAACATTACACTTATAAAATTTGTCTCCAAATGTTTTCTAAAAGGCAGTGAAAGGAATAGCTATAATCTGTGAACTAAAAACACAAAAAGCTTATAGTTTACAATGATATTCAATAGATCAAAAGCAAAAGTTTAGATTAGATTTAAACTTGAGCTGAGAATAAAAACCACATACTCTGATTTTTGATAGGTTTTCATATAATATGAAAAATCATAGTTTATAGGTGAAAACTTTAATTGACTCTAGCATAAATACTACTTTAATTCAGCAATAGTTCAAAAAGCCTTGCTTGAATTGACTACTAAAAAATATTTTCAAATTAAAGTGATTAGATAGAATAGCAAATCTGAATGATAAATCAAATCTTTATCAGAGAGTAAGCAAAAATTTACTTTTCATATATTGCCTCTAAGGATAGTTTTATTATATCTACAACTGTTATGATAAAAACTATCTTCAGAGACAGTACCCTATATCAAGGGTGGCCAAGAGATCGACCATAGTCGGCGCCAGTCAAATGCAAAGTCTCTGGAAGTCAATCGAGTAAATTTTTTTTTTTGTTGTAAAATTTGCATTTAATTTATTTTAATACAATTCTAAAACAATATTTTTTTTCTTTTCTCTTGAATATTTTTTATAAGTCAGGACCAGCTTAAGAAAATAATTATTTATAGGTAATTTAAAATTATAATTTAAAAAATATTTTATAAAGCATCATGGACAAATTGTAATACCAGAGGGAACTGAAGTAATTTAACCTTTTGCTTGATGAATTTTTTTATTGGCCAGATTGAGTAAAAAATTGAGTGAGTTAATTTGTTAAATATGGATCTAGCTCATTTCCTTTCAGAATGTACAATAATCAGAATTATTTTAATTTAGTTTGTAAAAATTTAATTATTTTACATTCAAATTGATTAAATGTATTGAAAAATTTAAAATAATGTTAATAACTGAAGAAAAATATAAGAGAAATATGAAAAATAGCCTGCAGTAAAATAAAGGAATTACATTTCAACCAATCATAATGTGAAAACACTGGTGATTTCTTGTGTCTTAAAAATTATAATCGATAATTATTTGTCTTTTCTTCATCTAAAATTAAATATTTTAAATAAAAATCTAAATCTAACCACATTATTAGTCAATATAGTGTAAAAAATAGTCATAAAATTTATAAATATTTATGAAAAATAGTTGCGTTTTGCTAGTTTTCACCGATAGCGATAAATGTTATTCACTTATCTTGAATAGTGGTTAAGCCCTTTCCTCTTGATTATTTTTTGTGTAAAATTTAAAAATTTTTGAATCAAAGTTTATATTTAGATAAATTACTGTAAAATGTACTTATTTACTTTCAAAATCTATTACGAAAGCATAAAACTACAAATTTACGATAAAATAAGTGCAAAATAGCGAAAATGTGATCCAAAATGTAAAAATTACATTTCTTTTTTGTAATAATCACTTTAAAATTAGTAGTCATAGTAAAATGTTTCCTGATAGTTTGTATCTTTAAGAAAAAAAAAAACATCAGTTCGTAAGTTTTCTTCTAAAAATGTCACCAATATCTGCCATTATAAAAAAAAAAACCCACCAATTTGTAAGTACATTCTAAAAAAAACAGGACTTCGAACTGTTATTTTTTTCATTCCGGCAAAGATAACATTTTCTTCGTCTGTTTCGAAACCCTGAAAAAAATGTAATCACCCTCAGGTACACTTTCACCAAAAAACTGTTCCCCAACATCTAAAAGTTTATCCACCCCTACCTATGTTAATCACAGTAAACTGGCCCAAATAATAAACAAACAAAAAGAAAGCAACCTGCCCAATATGGAATCAGATAAAATAAGCCATGCTGATGGTTTAAAGAATTTTAGTTCTGCTTTTAACATTCAAATTAAATCAAATAATATACAACTAATAATAATATCTTATATTCAGTAAGTTCCATTAATTCAAAAATTATGAATTTACCAGCCAAAAAAATATCCCTACAATATACAAACTATAATAAAGTAGTAAGATAATCAAAGATTATCATGGCAATCAGTTTCCTCTTCTTGGTAATATTGTGGTAAAATATGTAAAGAATGGTAAAATTCATTTTTTGTCACTTAAATCAAGAAGCACAGTAACTTAATAGATCTTGAGTACTTCAGTTATTTATAATAGGCAGTAGTTTAAATAAACAACTTTAGTAAATCCAGATAAGTAAAAACATGATAGCTATAGATCTATACTTGTGTCAGATTTAGAAAATAAACCAACATTGCAACAGCAAATCTGCTTCTCGGTGAATTTCAAAAACTATTAAAATGGATTTACACCGATTGATCCAATAAAAATCCCATAAACTTTCATAAGTCATATTTGAAACATGTAAGCCACTTAGCATTAGAATTGTTATTTCTCGTCGAAACTACAGAATAGTCAAGAATAATCATAAAAAAAAAATGTACTCATTTATATGTAAAGTACAAGAGTAGATTACTACATAAAATATTGAATAAGCAAGTGCTTTATTTATTACTTATTTTTCCTTAATTTTGATTCATTAACATATATATAATAAATAATCGCAACTTTCAAATAACTGTAGTGGAAACGGAAGTAATTATTTCCCACTGAGTTATCCATGATAAGACGGAATGATATAACTTATATAACAACAGAACTTAAAAACAGAATATCATTCTGTCTTGACATGGTTTTTGATGTCACATAATTCAGTAGGAAATAGTTACTTTCATTTCCATTACTCATACACACACATATATATATATGAGTGTGTATATATAAGTATTGAGGAATCATGGGATCTGCTTATATAAAGATCTACTGTTGTGTGTCTTAAATTTCTTAAAATTGAGGTAACAGCTTTTGAGTGCTAACACAGAAAATACCGAATTTATTTTCGAATTCATGGCTACAAGAATGTATTAAATAAAATCAAGAAAATAATATATTTTGCAGAAAAAAATGATATATTTACCAAACCAATATCAATTAATAAAAAAATATGATAATGACAAATCAAATCCATAACAAAATCTGTATATATTAAATATTGTTTGCTTTTATTTCAAGCAAATCCATAACAAATATCTGTATATATTAAATATTGTTTGCTTTTATTTCAAGCACAGTTTGTTTGTGGTATATTAAATACATATTTCGGTAAAGGTTTACTATAGCGGCCCTAATATATTGGCCCTCTATTGTTTAAAATTATAACTAAATTGTTTGAAATTCTTACGTATATACTACTATATTACAATTACATGAAAATTTATTCAAATATAAAAGATAATAAAAAAAACATTTACCTTTTTAAGCATAATTGTGTCAAATGCATATTAGAAAGTTGGAGAAAAAAGCGGTATTGCTGTGTCTACTCCAGAATGCAAATTCATGCAGGTACGATGAAAACAAAGCTCTGCTGGTACCAGATTGGAATTTCAGCTTACTCTTTGCTCTCATCCACATATTTTCAATATTCTGGGTGTGTAAGCTTTAGTCTTCGGGATGCATGAAGTTGTCCTGATGGACGACAACCGAATGCATATACATATCATTGCTGAGACTGCTGATGTTATTGTACACAGCCCAGCCATCTGAAATAATGTGTGCACCTGGTAAAATGTACTGCTGTATCAGGCTCTCCAGTGTATCAGCCGTTCTGTCTGGAACTTCTGTCAAGAAGCACTTTCTTGATACTCTTTCTATATCACCAAAGACCATTTTTTCCAACTATAAAACTGTACACGTGTGCATGTAATTCGAACTGTTGAACACAGAGGGTATCTTTTTTTTGTTGTTACATGCTATAAATGTAGATAGTTTAAATTCTTAAGTTGTAGATAGTTTAAATTCTTAACTTTCAAATAAATTAAAACTAATTCTTTTAATTAATGTCGTGTAATTAATCCAACATTCAAATTCTTTAAAAAGATTTTTTTTTTTATTATCTTTTACATTTGATTAAATTTTAATGTAATTGTAATATAGTAGCATATATGTAAGATTTTCCAACAATTTAGTTATAATTTTAAACAATAGAGGGCCAACATATTGGGGCCGCTATAGTAAACCTTTACCCATATTTTTTATTACAAAATATATTATTTTCTGCTATTTATTTAATATATATTTGTAACAATAAATTCAAGAATAAGTATTTGGTAAATAAATTATTTACATTGTAAAACATATTTTCATTATTTTATTTAAATACATTTTACAGCCATAAATTCAATAATAAATGCAGACAAATCTATAAAATGGATAAACTGTAGGACCTATGTTACATCTAATACACCCTGTATGTTATATTAGACATAGTGGAAAAACATTATAATATGGTGGGACTTTACGAATCACATCAAGCTAATTCTCACACATGAACTTTTTCTCCCGTCTTATGTGAGGGTGTGTATATAAAGTTTTTCTCCCGTCTTATGTGGGGGTGTGTGTATCTCAAGTGTTTTAAAGTTTTTACTTTGAAATTTTTTTTTTTTTGGTAAATGGAAATCACGCATTTTGACTAAGATGAAATTGTCACAAAGTTCAATTCGTCCTGTAGACAAATTTGGAGATGACAAAAGTAGTCCGAATGTAGGAACGAACCGAATTCTGAGAAGGTCACGCTCAAGCAACATCTTGTCGAGACAAACAAAATGGCGCATTTTAGCAAACAAATTATCTGCTTGAAAGATTTGCCGTCAAAAGAATTAGATGCTGTAGCATTTCTGCAAGCGAAAAATGTTCTAATAAATAAGAATACCTGCATTTGTGGTTCGTCTATGAGAGTTTATAATACACATACAACAAGTCAATTCATATGACCCAATCCACAGCAGCTTCTTTAGAAACTTGTAAAAATGTTTTTTTTTGCCTTTTTTTTTTTTGTTGTTGTTGTTCCGTTTCGTATTTTGATTAATAAAAAAAAAAACCACTTTTCATTGCTGTTTTTATATTTAGATGTGTTTGTGTTAATGAAAAGCATTATTTTTCATAATGGCTAAAGGATTCATATCAAATAAATGATTTAAAAAGGTAAAATAACCTTAAGACAAGAAACAGTTTATTTCATGTTTGATTAATAAAAAAGCAAAACAATTTTCAAAAAGCAAAATAGTTTTTATTGCTCTTTTTCAGTTTATATGCTTGTGCGTGTGTTAATTATATATATAAAAAAGGTTGACAATGTTTATTAAAAAAAAAAAAAGTTGACTAAAAAATAATCGTAACAACATGAAAAAAAAGTGACAAAAACAATTAAACTACCTAAGCAAATTAAAGCAGGCCCTGTAATGTTACATTTTATGTGTGTGTCTGTATTAAAAAAAAAAGAAGTTTGACAATGTTTATAACAAAAAAAAAAAGAAAAGTTGACCAAAAACTAACCGTAAAATATAGTAAAATTGGTTGCAGAAAGGAGTTTGCTATTAACTGAAAGGAGACCCTTTGATTCCTCTTGTAGGCCTTAAAGGAATTGAGCAGGGCAAATTCCTAATGTCCACTCCATATGTTCTTGTCATTGCAGCTGTTATTACTATGTGATTATTCATACAGTGTATGAACATGGATGACTGCTCACCAACATGCATGGTGAGTTTATTGGCTTTTTATCTCTGAGTTTAAGATCAAGAAACACCATGATCTTTATTCTCAGTTTCCTGATAAGGCAGAATGAATGTTTGTGTAAATAACAAATATTTTTCCAATACATATATACAATTATGACAGAGAAAAATAAGTCATGGCCCTTATTTCCAGGAGGTGTAAACTCACCAACCAAGGCAGCGGCGGTTGGTGCCAAAGGCAGAGGGTGCTAAAAAATATTGCGACACAGGCTGCCATTTGATGATGATTTTTTATTAGGTACTTACAACTGCAGATCACTTTCAAGTGAAGGAAGACTGCAAGAATTAGAAGAAAAACTGTCTTATATTAAATGGGACATTATTGGACTTTGTGAATTTACAAGAAAAGGTGAAGAGACAATTTATTAAAAAGTGGACATATACTCTATTATAAAGGCACAAATATTGGAAATACAAGTGAAATAGGATTCATTATAAATAAAAAGTGGAAGAACAGCATTGTGGAGATTGATGGTGTATCGGACAGATAATTCAGGTTTATGCCCCAACAAGTGCTCATAGTGATGAAGTAGTAGAAGATTTTTATATGGATGTACAAAAGGCTTTTGATCAGAGTAAACAACATTTTAAAATTGTTATGGTAGTATTTAATGCTAGAATTGGTAAACAAATGAAAGATAAAAGTGCTGTAGGTAATTTTAGTTATGGTAATAGAAATGAGAGAGGACATAGACTTGTGGAGTTTGCAGAAAAAGAAAAACTTTATATTATGAATTCTTTTTTTGAGAAAAATGTTAAAAGGAAATGGACATGGAAGCATCCAAATGAAGGTACAACAGAATTGGATTATATTTTGACTAACAGAAAATACATATTTCAAGATTGTAATGTTCTTAATAAATTTAACACAAGAAGTGATCATCGATTAGTAAGATGTAAGATACATGTTAATGCAAAACTACAGAGACAAAAATTATTAAGAAAAACAATATTTACAGTTGACATTCCTAATCTTCAGAAACATTCTAATAAATTTAATTTACAACTTACAAATCGGTTTCAAATATTAGTAGATTTTGAACATGATTCAGACTTGAATGAAATTAATAGGAGAATAACTGATACACTTTTAAAAACTGCAACAAAGATAGCTGGTAGAAAAAAACCAGCAATTGACCAATAAAATTTTTACTGAGACTAGAGAGTTTATGAAGAAAAGAAGGAATATAAAGATATACAAAAATGATGCATTAAAAAGGATTGAATACCTCAAATTTTGTAAAATGGTACAGAAAAGAGTTGAAAATGATACAAGAAAGTATAACTGTGAACTAGCAAGGAAAGCTGTAGAAGAAAATAAAAGTGTCAAGAATGTAAAACAACATTTTAGTATTGGTAGGAAATTTATATCTGCAATAAGAAAAAGAAAGGAATTATTACTAAAAAAGAGATGACATCATGAAATGGGTGGAAGACTTTTACCAAGAATTATATAGTAATAAAGTACAAGTATCTCTTATATCTATTACATCTTCTGAATTGCTCATAATTTTAAATGAAGAAATGAGACATGCAATTAAATATATGAAGAAAGGAAAGGCTCCAGGTAATGTTGGAATTACAATTGATATATTAAAAGAAGCAGGTGAAGAAATAGGATTTTTTTTAGCAAAGTTATATACCAAATGTCTAAATGATAAAGATGTACCAGATGATTGGAAGAATGCAGTATTAATATTAATATTTTAAAAAGGTGATAAAGAAGATATTACAGACCTATCAGCCTTTTATCAGTTTTATACAAAATTTTTACCAAGATAATTACAACTATTCTAGAGAGAACATTAGATTTCCACCAACCAAGAGAACAAGCTGGATTTAAAAGTGGTTTTAGTACAGTAAATCATATCCAGGTATTGAGAGAAGTTATAGAAAAAACAAATGAATATGAGTTGCCATTATGTTTTGGATTTGTAGATTATGAAAAGACATTTGATTCTATAAACATTTCTTCAGTGATTAAAGCATTGGATCATCAAGGTTTAGATCCAGGATATTGTCATATTTTAAAGAATATTTATAAAAATGCAACAGCAACAATTAGATTACATAATGATACTGGGAAAGTCAACATTGAGAAGGGTGTAAGACAGGGTGACTCCAAACTTTTTACAGCAGTGCTGCAAGAAGTATTTTGTGGATTAAAATGGGAAGCTAGAGGGGCAAAAGTAAATGGAGATTATTTAAGTCATTTAGATTTTGCAGATGATGTAGTTGTTTTTGCAAATAATGCTTTAGAGCTGCAGGAAATGTTGCAGGAGTTATCAGATGAAAGTAGGGAAGTAGGACTAAAGATAAATGTTAAAAAGATTAAAGTAATGTTTAATAGATTTTCTCAAAATATGAAAATAAAGATTGATTATGATGAGTTAGAAGAAGTTAACAGTTACAAATACCTTGGTCAGATTATATTAATACAGATGGAAACATAATGGATGAAATTAATCATAGAATTAAACTTGGTTGGAGTGCTTTTGGTAGAAATAACTTGATACCAAAAGAAAATATGCCTATGTGTTTGAAAAGGTTTTTAATAAATGTGTTTTACCATTTCTTACTTATGGATCTGAGACTTGGACACTTAATAGAAGAGCAATACAGAGACTTCAGACTACTCAAAGAAGTATGGAGAGATAAATGTTGGGAGTAACAAGAAGAGATCGAAAACACAATGTATGGGTAAGAGAACAAACAGGTGTTACTGACCTCATTGAAAAAATTAAAAGATTGAAGTGGAGTTGGGCTGGACATATTGCTAGAAGAGATGATAATAGATGGACAACTGAAATCTTAAATTGGGTTCCAAGAGATTGTAAAAGACCCAGAAAGAGACCATATGTTAGATGGATGGATGAAATAAAAAAGTGTGCAGGGGTGGTGTGGAGAAGAGAAGCTAAAGATTGTAGAAGATGGATTGAACTTGGAGAGACCTTCATCCTGCAGTCGATTGATAATGGTTGATGATGATGTTGATAGTAAAATTAAAGCCAGTTGACCATAAACTAACTGTAACAACATAAAAAAAAACAATTAAACTACCTAATCAAATTAAACCTGGCACTGTAATATTACATTTTATGTGTGTGTCTGTATTATAAAAAAAAAAAAAGTTTGACAATATTTCTAAAAAAAAAAGTTGACCAAAAACTAACTATAAAATATAGTAAAATTAAAGTTGGCCCGGTAATGTTACATTTTATGTGATTTTGCAAAGAAACAACACTATCAAGTGGCTCGCACGGCTAAAGGATGAATACCTCTATTTTTAATTATATATATATATTTCAGAATATCAAAATCAATAGTATTTACATTGTATACAGTATATAAAAGATGACTAGTTATAAAAAATAATAAAAATATACATATACATTTTTATTCTACATTATAGAGTATACACTAATTAAAAAAAAAAAACATTAATTAAAAAAAAGAGAGATTATTATACATATAGAAACTGCATCTAAAATAATTTTTATATAAAAAACTATTATTTATTTAAGTTTGGGGTGCCTTTTACAGATTTCATTGAGTTGGAATAGATTGAAGCCTTTCCATTAAAGTATAAAGATTGGCTATCTTAATATAAAGCTGAATACTGATTATATATATGTGTGAGGATAGTAATCTAGACCAACTGATAATTGCTGGTTTAGCATGAAATACGTATATTGGTGATTATTTATCTTTTCAACATGTGTGTGATCAGGTGGGTCAGCAATATGAGATGGCACTGAGAGTGGTGGGTCGTGTGAAAGTCTGAGTTCGAACCCCTCATATATTACATATATAAATGCAGGTTTAAGCCTGTACAATGTATTAACTTATATAAATAGTGTGTAAAAGGTCTGCCCATCCCTTGCATATGTATGTATAAATGGATTATTCTCCTGTACATGAGGGGTCAGAATGACTAATATGTCAACATGGATAGGATGACAACCTTGACACTAACAAGGGCTTTGAACGTTCCATCATCAGATTTTCAATGAAATGGAAGGCTAAAGAGTTGTGAGTTGGAATAGATTGAAGCCTTTCCATTAAAGTATAAAGATTGGCTATCTTAATATAAAGCTGAATACTGATTATATATATGTGTGAGGATAGTAATCTAGACCAACTGATAATTGCTGGTTTAGCATGAAATACATATATTGGTGATTATTTATCTTTTCAACATGGGTCAGTGAGAGTTGATGTATTTATAGAAATGCATTCTAAACTTAAGTGATTCGCTTAAGTTTTTAAAACTCTTACTGACATGTGAGTGCACAGAGATTTATAATATTTAAAGTAATAACGCATTATCGGAGTTCAACTTTTTATAATATTTAAAGTAATAGCGCATTATCAGAGTCAACTTCCGATCTAATAATTTCAAGATCTCATTAATCTAAAAACTTTGTTCACAACACATTTTTATTTAACAAATTATAAATTTATCTATTTTTGTGCTATTGTTGTGGTAAATAATTATTTCTTATGCAATAAATTTTAACTGAATGCCAAAACAGATAATGAAAACTAAAAATAATAATTATTAAAGTAATTTATTACTAAAAAAATTTGATTTAAGACATAGAAGAATTATGTTAAAAAAGTTATAATTTAATATATTTATAACTCTCAAACTAGATATGTAAAAACTGCAAAAACATTGTAGCAAATGTAATGAATGGGTGGATTGTGATCAGAGATTAAATTGACCAATTTTGGAGGCTAAAGCAAGTATTGAAAGCTGGACCTACTAAAATTTTAAAAAAGCTGTTAGTACTTATTTAAAATTGTCTATTGAGCAGAGTAATGGATGTAATAGGAAAAAATATATATGTTAAATAAAAATAAATATGTTTATTAAAACATATATGTAAAAACATTATATCACATTTTAAGACTTATTCCATTTAATGTCTGAAGCAGTTGTCTAACTATTTCATCTACAGATTCGTCCATAAATAAACAAATAAACTTAAGTAACCAACTTGAAAGTGTAAGTGGCAACTTGTATATTATTATATGAGTGACAGTTTGTTCAATATTATTTGTCAGTGTCAATCATTTTACTTTCCTCCTAATTTTTCATAAGTTTGTAAAACACATTAACTTTACAAAACATTAGTGTTCTGATGAATATCAATTACAAGCCGCTGACATTTTATCTTGTGACTATTTTATTTCCAATGTCAACTCCATATTCAATATTCATTTAAAACTCGTCTAATTATATATTAAATAAAAAGGAAATAAATAATACCTCTGTCTTATACCTTTACTCCCATTTACTTCTTCAAAAATATTTAATCTTACATATATCTTTAAAAGCACATACAGGTTTCTCAATAAGCATCTTTTCTTTCAATTTATAATTTCCTTTTTTCAGTAGATATGTTAAATTCTCTGTCCAAAGGTATGTTGAGTTAACTAAGTAATACATTTGATTGATTGATCATTATCAGTGATACAAAGTGGCAGACTTTGGAACTCATAGTCTTTAGATCACAGCTCGGTTCTGCCATTGAACTCCTAATTAACAAACGATTTGATTATTATATCATTACTAATGACAGTTTGCCATTGCTTGCCAATCTCTTAACATAATTTACTTTCAGCATTTTAATTTAAAGCTCTAAGCCTTGTATTGTATTTTCAATATTTTCAATAAACTAATACAATATTCCCTTTAAATACCTTTTATAAATTCATAGAACAAATATTAATTTTATTTCTTTTGATATTAACCGTCTCTTACGAGGCTCCTCGTAGACATCTGACGTCACTCTAACTCTGCCAGTTCTTATGCTAAAAAATTCGTTTG
Organism: Epiperipatus broadwayi; assembly: GCA_028023455.1. NCBI lineage: Eukaryota > Metazoa > Onychophora > Udeonychophora > Euonychophora > Peripatidae > Epiperipatus > Epiperipatus broadwayi. The sequence continues at coordinate 20,370 of JAQFVV010012925.1, forward strand.
ATAGGTTTTGAATAGGTTTTTAAAAGTTCTGTAAGATGGTGCCCTCTTCCGATAAATTTTACAAGTAAAAAATAAAAAAAAACGCATTTAAACCTAAACAAAGAAAGAACATTATTTGTGATTGGTTCTTAGCATGCTCTCAGCCGAAAAAGACATTCTGATTGGCTGGAAAGAACAAAGAAACCGCCTGATCAAAGAAAATAAAAAAAAACGCTGAGATTTTCATTTCGAATGCAATTTTAATTATTAAAAAAATATAATTTCAGAAATTAAACTAGTTTTTTAAAAAAAAAAAAAAATTATTTTCGAAAAATATTGAAGATTTTAGTAAAAATATTAAAGAAATATTTAAAAGAAATATTTACTTTTCTATAACGTAAAAGTCGACCTTTTTGTTTATATTATAGCTTTTATGTTGCCGAAATTGAATATTTTAGAATAAATAAATAGCAATTTATTTTTGAAAAAACTTTCGTTCTCTTCATAACCTGAAAAATTAGTAATATACTTTTTATAAACGTATCTGAGTTGAATTTAATATTATAGGCGAATATGTTTTAACAATAGGCTTTGTCTTCAGTTTGTGAGTTGGCCAATTAAAAGATTTGATTTTTACCTCATACAACCAATAATATAATTAGCGGTTAAAAGGTTAAAGCTTAGTTTTTATCCAAGTCAATAAAAATACAAGTATGTTATTAATAAAGTTAAATAACATTTTTTAAACAGTTATTATTGTATAATAAAATTCAGCATGGATTTCCCATGATTCTCCATGCTAAGAGCAATTATATGGCTTTACGAATAAGATGTTTTTTTTATAAACAAATACATATGAAAGGTTAATTCTTTGGGAGATAATGTGACAGATTAAACATTAATTTACAAATTTTTAATTCTGGAGTCTGTCATTCTATCTCATAATGCAGTGTTTTCTACAAAAGAAATATATGTATATTTACTAATGCAATCTTTATTGCTGAAAGACAATAGTGAAGAATGAAATTGCTGACAAAAACTTGAATATTAAAACCAAAAATAATTTACACCTTTCTGCCTTATATTTGACTTTAAATAATTAATGCAACCCAGACATTAGACTGTAATCAATTTAACTTTGAAACAGAATAGAAAGTTTATTTATTTATTTATTATAATATATAACGGGTCATTACTTATTCTATATACATTCAAAAACAGTAAGATGTATTTTATTCTATTTATTCTACTTCAGAACCACATATTGTAAGCTGGAATAATCGACTATATATTGTAAGCTTGAATAATTAGTCATATATTGTAATCTTCAATAATCAAACTGACATTAGACAGTACTACTATATTCAATGATTACTTAAGTTTAAAATCAATGGCTGCTGAATAGAATAAATAAAATTACGCTCTTAAGTGAATGTACAATACATGCAAAGAAAGACACAATATTTTATTGGTTTGTACTTATTTTATATAGAAAGTTTAATAAAACTTAGTGTACACAAAATGTTGAGAAAAAGCAGGCTATTTTTAAAAGAAATGATTTAAGAACCCCATGTTCAGAATCATTCTAATTCCAAAGGATCAACTGCAACTTACTGTGCTTGTGTTGCATCATTAGCCTGGTATCACATGCTTCAGACATTCATCTTCAGGGAATCAAGGAAAGACTAGAAGACAGAATTAAAAAAGTCTTAGAAGGAAATCAGTGCCATAAGTACTGTATGATTTTTTAGCTGTCATATCTGACCCTGCCTTCAGAAGTGAACTATTCCAGATTCCTTGCCTGATTGACCCTGCCTTCAGAAGTGGACTATTCCAGATTTCTTGCCTGATTGGCTAGCACCCAGTTGCTAGCCAACAGGATTAAAAACCTTCACTGGGGTTCGCGCACCGAATCCGCGTGTTTCCAGTAAGGCAAGGAATCTGGAATAGTCCACTTCTGAAGGCAGGGTCAGATATGACATTAGCAGAATAATAGAATAGGAGAGAGCAATTTTTATTAGCTATATCGATTATGAGAAGACATTTGATAAAATATTATGGACTACATTTTCCCCAAAACTCAAAAGGATTGATAATGATAAAAGAATTTTGAGGCTGATTATCAAAGGGTATATAAATCAATTAGAAAATGTGTTAATAAGAAATCTAAAAACTCAATTTCAATTAGTAAAGAAGTTAAAGATATGCACTGTCTTCATGTCTTTTCAATACATTTGCAGAAAGAATGATAGATCAAACCATTGGAAAATGTAAAAGAATAGAATAGGAATTTGCCTGTACATTTGTGATGATAATATTTTAGATATGATAATATTTTGGATTATTTCCATCACCTATCATTAAATGTCGAACATCTAGAAAATTTAAAATTTTATTTGAACTTTTCAAATACAAGCAACTGTTAGTAATAACACACGAATAGACAACCCAGATTATTAGTAGACAAAGAATATTAATTCTATCAAATATATAGATGATCTTGATATTATTGAAGTTCAGAGAAATCTTTGCAAATTATATTTGAATAAAATTAATAATATAGTTTAAAAATATGGCATGATAATAAATATTAAAAAAATAAAAATTACAATTATGGAAATATGATCTCATGGAATAAACATTACAATAGAATGACAAAAACTAGAATGATTAAAAAGATTTTATTATCTTGGTTAGATTATAACAGAAAATGTCAGAAACATAAACAAAAAATTAAACTAAGGATTGTTATGACAAAAGAACTTAGAAAAAAAATAAAGGTTGGCTACATCAAGAAATAATAATCTTGCATTTCACAGATATGTCCTTGTTCTTTATATTTGATCTATGGATCTCTATAAATCTAAGACTTATTTGTGCACTGAATAAAAAAAGAAGTAGCCTATTGGGAAGTCTTTGAGTTAGAGTTGTTATTGCAATATTGGAAAGGATTAGGTGAATGGAAAAAAAGGACAAACAAATAAATCTTGGAAAAAAGTGTTATTGTAATTATTCATAGAAAATGTCTAATTTGTTTAAGTTCAACTTACACAATCATGATCTATTGCAATGAATTTTCGATACTAAAATACAGGTTAAAAGAGAGAACTCCTACATATTCCAAACATATAGGGGCATATAGATAATAGAGAACTTAAAAGATAGAGAGCAGAACATTGAAAAGGCTTTGCCTAGTCAGCAGACTTAGAATAACATCACATGATCACTATTCTTTATACTTACACAAGCTGTTTTTCTCAGAGGCAAAACTGTCCATACAGTATTGCCACTCAGTGCAAGCCAGAATAATCAATGGATCTAAAAATATTGGAAAAGTAGGCACTAAATAGGGATTTTATGCACAAACCTTTCTGCATCCATTGATTACTCTGGCTTGCAATGAGTGGCACTACTGTATGGAGAGTTTTGCCTCTGTGACAGACTTAGAATAAATAATAATGATGTATTATGACTGTTGAACAAATACAGCAACAAAATTAATAAGGAAAATATTTTAATGTGGAGAAATAAACATCTGAAGTCACATAATGTGCAATTATAAAATGCTTCAAGACAGAATATGATATTAGTTAAATACATAAGAAAAAAAAAGAAATATTCAAACAGGAAAAAAATGGAAAAGAGTTTTCAAAATATATGTTAGCACTGTTAATTTTTTTTTTTAAACACGATAAATAAAATAAAATATATTTTTTAGAAATTATTGAAAAAAGATTAAGAAAAAATGTCTATTTTGTTAGTAAATAAATGAAAATAAAATAATAATAATGATATCAAGATACAAATCAGTGATGTTCAACAAAATATTTACCTGCACATTATTTTGTATATGAAATCATAAAGCATCCATCTTTTACTTTTTCTAACCTATTACACCTACTTTGACACATATAACAGATCAGTGACAGATGTATTCTGAGAAAAAGCTAACCAATTAAATACTTCTATAATTATTCCCCTAATTTATTGTAAATCTTTTTTCACCTGACCCACCACTCTCCACTCTATCTTATAATACTGATATACTTGAATACATATATGTCAAAAAGATAAATAATCACCAATATATGTATTTCATGCTAAAACAGCAATCATCAGTTGGTCCAGATTATCATCTCTACATATATATATATATACAATAAGTGCTCAGATATATATTAAGATAGCCAATCTTCACACTTTAATGAACAGCTTCAATCCATTCCACACTCCAACTCTTCAACTGTCCATCCAATTAAAAATCTGATAATGGAATGGTCAAGTCTGTGCTCATATACCCTATATATTACATATATTGATACAGGTATTATGACATAGTAGAGATGTCTGCCCATCCCTCATATATATATTAAATGGATTATGTCCTGTACATGAAGGGTCAGATTGACTTTAGGTCAACATGGGTATGATGAGAATCTCAGCCTCAGTGTGGCCTTTGAGTGTTCCGTCATCAGATTTTCAATTGGATGGATGATTGAAGAATTTGAGTGTGGAGTGGATTGAAACCTGTCCATTAAAGTGTGAAGATTGGCTATCTTAATATACATCTGAACACTTATTGCATATATATGTAGAGATGATAATCTGGACCAACTGATAATTGCTGTTTTAGCATGAAATAAGAATATTAGTGATTATTTATCTTTTTGACATATATGTGTTAAAGTGTATGGTGTTGTGAGAGAGTGGAGATGGTGGGTCAGGTGAAAGTCTGTGCTCATATACCCTATATATTAGGTATATTGATAGAGGTATATAATACGTCTGTATTTCAGTTATATAAATCTTCTTATTTACCAAATTATCTATAAACTTCATTCCATTCAATTTAACAATAGGATCCAAATCTCGATCTTTTTTTTTTCTTTTTGGACAAGAAATTTGCGATATTCTAAACTGTAATAATAATTTAGTGCCAAGCAAGTCATTTTTTAAAAAACTTATTTGAATAAAAGTTAAAATAACATTCAGTGTTTTTTTACTGGAAAAGAAAATAAAGATTAATAATCATTCATGAGTTACAAATTACCAATTATTAATATCTTGCTCAGATTGATCAATACTATGGAAATATAATGGATTAAACTAATCATAAAATAACACTAGATGGAATACTTTTAGTAGAAATAATTTATTAAAAATATGTTTGTTTAAAAAAGAAAATTTTTAATAGGTTTTAATAGTTCTTATATATTAATTTAAGCCCCCTCCACATTACCAAAAAGCAATACAGAGATTTCAGATTACAAAATGAAATATAGAAAAATATATGTTGGCAGTAGAAAAAAGGGTCAGAAATAAAGTACATGGGGTTTAAGTGAATGTCATTGACATCATTAAAAAATTTAAGAGATTGAAATGAAACTGGATGGACAGAGATAATAATAAATGGACAGTTGAAATCTTAAACTGTATCCCCAAACATTATAAAAGATCTTGAACAAAAAAAGAGATGAATGAGAAAAATAAGGAAATTTGTGGATTAAACGTGAAAAGACTTCATTCCATAAGATTAATGGAGTGACCTGGGAACTTTAAAAACTATATCTTAGCATTTAAGAAAGTTTTATCAGATTTTGTAGGAGTCATGGTAGAAAATATATATATATATGCGTGTGTGCTTACAAATTTGAAGGATCTTGTGATGCAATGGCAGTACATCTTCATGCCATACATACAACTTGGATTTAAATCCAGGCTGGATAAACTCAATAGACTTGGATTTTTTTTCTTAGATAATGATCCCATAGTCAATTTAATTAATCATTTATTATTGGTTAGTAAATGGATATCTAGATATTTTTAGAAGATAAAACAAAAATGCAAAAACGTAAAACCATCAGCTGCAATTTGTCAAGATTTTGATGGGCTATTTTTTTCAAGTGTCATAGCATCGGCCGGGACGCGAACCCGCAACCCGGGCAACTGCTTCTAAGGCAGTCGCGCTGACCTCTCGACCACCAATGCAAGACTTGATGGGCTATTTGAAGGCTGTTTTACCTATATTTACCTTTTTTTTCTTTATATGTACAACAGTAAATAACAAAAATTCCACAAACTATTTTTCATAGCACTTTAATCTAATTTTGCACTTAATATTATTATAACATATAAGCCGGTAGTTTCCAAGCATCAATGAAGATTTGATTTGTTCTTTTGTAATATAGTTAGCTATAGTTGAAGCATGATTTGAATTTAAAATGCTGTGAAAAATGGTAAATCGGAATTTTCATTATTTACTATTGTACGCTCTCTATATTACATATTTGTAAATACAAGCTTATAAAAGCAATGCCACACTATATATGACTTGCTTTATTGATTACTATTATTTACTATCATTTATTTATAAACATATATTTAATATATAACTGACTAAAAATGTAGGCATTTACTTAATTATCAGTATTAAAAATCAAAACATTTTTTTACAAATTCGAATATATGTACTGTATATTAAGTTCTCTGCCCAAAGGCATTTGTGGTAACTAGGCAACTAAGTTTTACAACTTTGATCAATATGTTGATGGGACTTTGTCTCTGCTGGCTAACCTTTTCATACAATTTATTACAACCTTTTAAAATCTGGAACTATTTATAAAATAGTAAAGCCCTTACATTATTAGGATGCATATAAATTGGAATATGCTGTATTTCTCTCTGCATCCACGATTATCTATATTTTCAGTTTCAATTATCTATGATCTGCGAATACTATCAATAAAATATTTATTAAAAAAATAGGTAATTCTAGAAAAGTTTATAACCTGCTTTTCTGCACTGACTGTAATTATTAGTAAATGTTGAAACATTTAACAGCAGATCAGGTTTGTTTTATAATACATTTATTTGAAAACGCTTAGCTTTAAAATAAATTTCTTTATTATAAAATAAATCTGTTTTGCTGTCAAATGTTTCAACATTTACTAAATAATTATAATAAATAACAAAAAAGTTAATTTTCTACATTTTTTTTTTTGTTCAATATAAACACTCTTATGTATAGGTGCGTTATACGCATTTTTACTATCTATAAATACGCATAAGTTTTGTATAAATATGTTTGTACATTATAAACGTTTTAAACATGTAAATATGTATGTACAAATATCTACGAATATGCGTGCCAGTTTAAAGTGCATATTGTTATATGATTTGCAATTATCCATGCATTTTTATATTTTTTAGAACCAAATGCCACAGATATAAGGAATTATTGTGTATGTATATTGTGTCCAAGTTAATCGCTTAGCATTACAAGTACGAATACTGATAGCTTTTTTATAATCATTTTTTTAAAATTATCACATTCAAGCTAAATTTTATAATTATTAAAATTGAAGTTTCTTTGGTATGCATAAGAAATCAAAGAAAACTGATAAGAATGGCTAGAGTTATCTTTACTGGACTGTAGTATTGTTACAATAATATTAACAAATGCTGTTACACATTTTCTAAGAAGCATTGCGATTTGCTTGTGTATATCCACACATTAATGTTATAATGATCTAGTTATCTACAAATATTAATATTTTTAATGATCTCATCAGTATAACTTTCACAAAATTTTACAAAGCATGATATAATATACAAAACTATTAATGCACATGGTTCAGCCAATAGTTTAAATTTAAAATATTCTTTAGAATTGGGAAGGGCAGTTTTAAGAAATTTCTGAACGCTTTTCTCTAGCTATTATCGCCAAATATTTATAACATTTTATTACAACATTAATAGAAGAGATATTATACATACATATATACAATAAAGTTATAAGCTCATTTCAATATCTCCTTATAAAGCCAAGGTCTCTCCAACAGAGCTCCTTATACAGGAACGATGAAAAATAAAATATTACTCACTAGGGTTTGTCAGTAGCCAGAATATGAAAGTTTAGACATTTTCTCATATTAAAATACTACTCTATAAGGTCCATTGTATCTATTTATGTATAAATAAAAAACACTTAGCACTTACCTCATAATATGCAAGAGTACCATCTTCTTTTGTGAATCTTCCTGGTATGCCTTTACCATTTGAAGGGGCACCAATTTCATCATCACTAACATTTACTAAATTCCAGCTGTGTCCATACATAGGAATTCCAACTAAAAGTTTTTTCTTGGGCACTCCCAATTGGAGAGCGTAATTAACACTGTGATTCTAGGAAAAGAGACAATGGAAAATAGTTCTTACATGCATTCATAATATTAATTCGTATTAAATTGATGAACTATCTTATAGATTTATAATTTCAAGGGTATATATGACACCAAAGATGTCTCATCTCTCTAGATTCTCTAAAATATACTGCCATCTAATGATTATTTCTTATTATTAATGTTATACCTGGCTCAACTTCTATTCTCTTAATTATATATTAATGCAATTTATCCATTATTCATTTATTGCTTAGTCCTTGCATAATAATAATAAAAATATCTCACTATTCTATAGTACTTTACTTAATTTAATCTTCAAATTATGAATAATAAGACTCTGGTAGATCATGAGATTTTAAAATAATGATATCTGCAAGATATGGTATATGCGTTTTGAAAAACCAAATAAAATAGATTTCAATGAATTAAATATACTTGGATTTAAAATTGTCATTTATTACAGTAATGTGAGGGTAAGTGAATATTTAACTAGCAATAATTCAATCAGATTGAATATAGTTATTAATTTTATTCAGTAGCACTTTACAAAAACAGTTGCCACTTAACAGCTTTCCACTATAATGAAACGACTTTTAGGCTATGTGTGCATGTGACTTTTAATAATGTGCACTGGGGCCATTAAGTATCATTCTGCTTGCATCTTCATACATATACTCTGGTGATTTTTCAATGTATATAAAGTTTTAAATATTGCATTTAGTATTATTAATATTATAATAATAACTATAGCTTACTCCACTGCACATGCGCTTCACATTAAATATTTACATATTTTTAATATTGTATATTTTTCTGCTAACTACAAGGAGGTTCTCATTCCTCATATTTGATTGGGCTTCCAAAAAAATTTGCAAGAAGATTGAGTTAGGGTGAACATATGTCAAATTCTCATTGGAATAATGTTAGTAAAGTTTAATTACTGATGTATTTAGTTTTATAAACAGATATAAAATGCATTTCGTCAATGCATGAGTATTCATATTGTATTATACTGTACATATATTTATTTAAGAATATAAAAGATATAAAATAAATAAAGTTAATATTTAATTTCTCCCATCCGAATTCATTAATTTTAAAGAGAAAAAGAAAGTTAAATATTTATTTAAAAAGACTAACATTTTGCTTTTCCTTTTAGTTGTTATCGGTTCGATTTCATACTTAAAATCACTCTTCAATAACTGATAAAAAGTAATGCAATATTTTTTAGAATTTTCAAATTTATAAATTAAAAATGCTGTTTTTTGAAACATTGCAAAAGTATTATATTTTTATTTATCTTTTGACATCTTAAATATGATAATCATTTTTTTGTTTGTTTCATGGTTGATATTTAAAAATTGTTTTGCAATATAAACTCATTTAAACAGAAGTTTATTTCATTATACTTTTTCTACCTTTGCTTTATATAAAATTAAACCTTTTTTTTTTTAAAAGAGACCTTTAAATTTGTTTAGCAAATGAAATACATACATATTTAATTTTTCATCAAGCTTTATTTACACCATGATTTTTATTTTACAACTTTAAATGTAGACTTTTGTTTTTAAATAATTCATTAATATTTTTTACTGTAAGCTTTATTAGTGTATTCCTCCCTTGAATAATGTTTTAAAATCACTTTGGCATTTTTGTGTGTGTAAACAGATATATTTTATTTAAGTTTAAGCAATGTAAGATGGTATATTTTGCAAACTTCCTGACTATAGCGTTTGTATTTTATGAAGTGAGAAAGATTATAATTATATAATCTTTAATAAATGATCAATATTTACCATGTGCATAATGAAAACACAAAGAATAAATATCTCTGTATTTAATATCTTTCAATTAACTAATAGTACCTACATCTAGAGCTTATGATAAAAAAAAAAAATTGCAGGCAAGATCTACATTAAATTGTTCAATATCTGTGCAAAATAGCTGCAAAAATTGTTTATATAAGTGCACTATACAGTAAAAAATAATTTTTTTTCAGCTTTTACAAATAAAAGCACAGGTTACAATAATTTTAAATCTGATTTCCAAAGAATCAGTTACATAAACTTGTTAATTAGACCAAACTTTCTTATATCATTGCCAATATATTGTCAAATAAAACTCTTTTTTTTTTTTTTATCTGATGAATAAATAATTCACAAATCAGATTTTGGTATTAATACTGAGAAATGGATAGTATTTACAAGTTCTTTAAATAATTGTGTAGAAATCTGATTTGATAATAAATTTTTCTATCTCATACTTGTATTTATGAAAGCAAATATATATTTATTTTTTAAAGCATTTATGCGAATAAAAGCATTTTATTAAATTTTTATTATTATTTATATCCATTCTGCTCTAGTTTTAAATTCAATTTGTATTTTACAGTCATTTTTGATCAAACCTTTTATTCCTTTTCTCCCTTTTTTTATACAGTGTACTATATTCCAATTTCTATCTAGATAAAGTATATTATTAAATCTTAATTCATTTATATTGTTTAATTCTAAAACCTTATAAGCTTAATCACTTAACATGTATATATATATAATGTGATCCCGAATATGATTGGGTGGCCAGAACACAGAAAATACATGATTAATGTTAATGGCAACACATATATAAATAGCATTAAAACAATTTATAACAATTAGATAGTTCTAATCAAACTTCAATATACAATTAGTCTGCCCTTGTGTGAACATAACTAAAGTTAAATAACAAATAATGAATAAAATGTCCTTTTAATTAAGGTAAACGATGATGTAATTTACCTACTACACAGTCTATAGTCTTTAAAAAAACACAATCCTCAATGAACCTCTTGAGGTATTTCTAAATAATAATAAGACTAGGACAATCTGCTAAATGTCCTAATCAGCTTGGTTAATTACAGGAGCTGAGACCCTGGGTGTGACATCTACCGATGATGATCTGAACAGCAACTTCAACTAGAAGAATCAGCAAAAGACAGAAGAAAAAAATGAGGGAGGCTGCAACAGAAAAATTGGGTTGGGATAACAAGTTTTTTTCCACAATGAAACATCCAAAAAAACAGACGCTTTATTTAAAAAAACAAGCAGCAGTAATAATAATGCAATTATAGAAGATCAATTAAAAAAATAAAGTAGAAATAAAAAATCCTGAATGAATAAAAATAGATAGTGAAGACACTTTACCAAATGAAGATAATAGCATTGCTATAAATCTGAATAATGAAACAGTAATTTCAGAAGAAGGATTGGTGAATATTAAAACCTTAATTGTTTCTGAAATTGGAATTCTTGATAAAAATAATACAGACCAATTAAAATCATTTTAAAAAATTAAATGCTGTGAAATATTTAGTGTGAACCATGTTCAGGAATGAAGCATGCTTTGATAGCTTATGTCCATTTGTTTGATTTTCTATTTACAAGGAATTCACTCCAGGCATCTCCAGTATTTAAGGATTGGCCAATGAAGTATTTTGGAAAGCAATAAAAGAACATAGACACATGATACCAAATACTACACAATATTGCAGATACAGTCAAACAACCTTATTAACATTAATATATAGGTATACCATCCCATATGTTACTGTGCTTCCAAAAAAAAAAAACAATCCATTATGAAATCAATAAAAAGCCCTTTTCCCTTAAAAACATTGAATTAATTTAGATATGGGTATTATACCAGCATTTTATTCTTAGCATGAGTAATTATTAATAGCTCTTGTCATTGAACTAATGCACATAGATCTGATTCTTATTGAATATATAAATCTACAAAAAAAAATCACATGGTACCTCTCTATTCCAAAGATTAAATTAGCAGACATATATTTTGACCTTCTAATGCATAATTAATTCAATACATATCTGGTTTGATTAAGTATACATATATAATAAATATAACTTGTCTAATTTATTTACAAATGAGTTCCACCTTACATAGCAGTGTGAGAGTAAAATTTGAAGAAAAAATTGTTTTGAACTTATTTTAATTTCTATCATCCAACTTCTTCTCATTTATATACATATATTCCACATCATCAATTAAATAACAAATAAACAAACTTGTTGATTTTGTAGATACGCTAACATACATTAATATATAAATATATTAAAAATTAATTTTTATGCCAGCAGCCCAGTAATGTTATATTTTTATATTTTTGCATAGCATCAATGCCATCAAGTGGCTGACACAAGCTAATACAACAGTACCAATTCTTTTTATGAAGTATGTCATATTAAGATATTATTGCTTATCTCAAGATTTACAATAAAGTAACAAGACAACTTAATTTTGATGCAATGCCTTTATTATCATTTTATTTCTCAAGTTTAAACCAATAATTTAACTTCTCTATTTTGCACCTTTTAAACAGTTTTCTTCATTTAATTTGGCTGAATCTCATTAGAAATGTATAAATATTTTATATTAAATATTAATTTTAATTATAAAATATGTTTATATATAATTATAATTATTTAAAATATATACATAAAATGTATATGAATTGGCAAAGTTCAGCTGAAACAGAAAAAAATTCAGTATTTTTAAGCAATTTTATTTCTATTTTTCAGGTATAACTAACTTTAAAATTAATTTGCGATTATCATCTGTTGCAGATACAGCATTTATGGCATCATTGGTGTAAGTGTTTGAGATATAATGCATATAACAGAAAATGGTGAAGATGTTTTTAATTGCTTAAGTTCTGGTAGGATATATCTAAGTTCAAAACAGCAAATCACATTTTTCAAAAATGAAGAATGAAACTATATATTCCATAGGTTTAATTGGTAAAAACTACTTTCTAAATTCTTTGCACATATTTGGTAACAACTGATTAAACCATTATTAATGTTATTTCCATTAAGAACTATTCATTACATTATCCTATATGTGGAGAGTGGTGGGTCCTGTGAAAGTCTGTGCTCATATACCCTATATATTACATATATACATAGGTATATAATAAGCCTGTGTTTCAGTTATTACTATTAGATCTTGTAATTTAGTAAAATAGAGTTTTAGATTGTGCACCACCAGTATTTATAATAAATCTGATAAATTTAGAAATGACAATTTTGCTTAGATATTTTTTTATTCAAGAGAACTAGAGGACTGAACTTTGCCATCAGCACTGTTTACTAAATTTATTTGAGGCAACTACGTGTTACTACAATTTACAATGTAAAGATAAAATCATATCTTTATCTCCTTAGATATCATATCTCATCTCTCACCAAAACTAAAAAGTAAATAATATTACAAAGGTCTTATCATACAAGCTAAAAATCATGAGAATGGGAATATATCAAGCTATCAATATGAGCATGGAGATTTGGGTGTTTGATACCTGTAGTTCAACCAATGAGCAAAAATTCTTCACAAAATATGGTGACAGATGGTCTGAATTTTTGCAATGGTTGATAGTTGTGGTGTGATGGAGATGATATGAGGGGTGCATTGATGAAAAGCAAAAGAACTTGAAGATATGAGATATTTTGATTATCTATATGGAAATAATTGTAGTGAGCTTAGTCAAAAAAAAACAAAAAACAATACAAAGGCATGGAATTTGCAGAAGTTAAGGATTTTTTTTTTTACATAGAGGTAAATCTAGCAAATGACTGATATTGCACACTGCAAATTTCCTTCTTTGTTTCTTTTTTTAATCACCACTGCATTCAATTAGTTCATAAACATCTTGTCAATTTTTTAAAATTAGTCATAGCATCAGTGAGTAAGTAATAATAAGTTAAACACATATTTGATTTTTACCATTTATTAATTATATTTTAGTGCAAAAGATTGTCATTGTTAATTTTGGTATTTAATGAAAGCATTAAGAATATCATGGGCGAGAGCCAAAATATGATTGAAGGACATTGAATGATAAAAAGATCTCCCATACATAAATGCTAAAAGGCATATTAGATCTTTAATATATATATATATATATATATATATATATATATATATATATATATATATATATATATATATATATATATATATAAGTTAAGGTTGAAAAAATATGCAGTAACTTATAATCTTTATTGAATGAGTATTCTAATCAAAATGGGTTTGCTTAAAATATAAAACTTTTATAAATGAATTTTTAAAATATATATGTAGTCTTAAGATAATTAATCCATTTTTTATAAAAATCCTCATTTTTTGTACAATGTTTACATAACACCCATCAACATCAACAGTTTCGATTGCCCCTGCAATCTTCTTCAGAACTATAAAAGGTTAGGTTTTCTGTATATGAGAAGTATAGGAGATATATAAAGTAAAAAATTAAAGTTTTTAAGTGGGTATAAGATAGAAAATAAACAATAGAAGTAAAAAGGAATGGAATAGGTAAGAATAGGTACATAAATATGATAATGTTAACATATTATAAATGTAGTATTTAATTATAAATTATGGGGATAGCATATAAAGTTATAAAGATGAATTAAAAAGAAGAAATAAAATAAAGGATAAAGGTAACAAAAGAAAAAACGAAAAATAATTGGAATAAGTATAATTTTTGAAGGATATAAAATAATAGCATGAGAATACAATAATATATATATATGGGAATATATATATATATAATGAATCAAATACATATAATGAATAAAAAAATAGATGTATATATTAAATGTAAACAGGCAAAACTTTCCATATAGTATTGCCACCTTGTGCTAACCAGAGTAATCAATGGATGCCAGAAGGCTTGTGCATAAAATCCCTATCTAGTGCCTACTCATCCAATATTCTTAGACTATTTTCTGGCTTGTGGCCTCTTCTGGCATCTATTGATTACTCTGGTTAGCACAAGGTGGCAATACTATATGGAGAGTTTTTGCCTGTTTACTAACAGTTATGTGCCAGCATGAGATGGTGATCATGTGATATATTAAATGTATAGAAAAATTTAAAGAATTTTAATAAAAGAAAAGGGAAAAGATTAAAATTAAAATGTTAGAGGGTTTTATTTTATTTTATTTTATTAGTATTCATGTATTTGAAGGGATATACAAATATAGGTATGTTTGTATATTTTTATGAATATATATATGTATGGGTTTTTATATAATTTGTATGTTTATATAATTTGTATATATTTTATAGTTCTGAAAAAGATTGCAGGGGCAATGGAAACTGTTGATGTTGATGGGTGTTATGTAAGCATTGTACAAAGAATAAAGATTTTTATAAAAAAGGATTAATTAATTAATTAAGGCAATGCAATAAAGGAACAAATTAAGATTAAATAATAGTCTTAAGATACTGTTTAACTGCTGATGGAAATAAAGTTAAATGGGAAACTGGATTTAAACAGGATGTTTATTATCCTCTTTATGATTTATTTTATTTCTAAGAAAATTAGATATTGAGAAATAAAAATGATGAATAGGGAATTCCTATTCTTGGAACTATAATATGGTGGTGTATCTTTTTATGGAAGATGTATTTTTTAAAAAAATATCTTAAATGATGTGAAGCTATAATTAGAGAAGTATGAAGAGGTGGCAAGAAAGTATGAAAATTAAGTTTAATGAACAAAAATATAAAATATTAGTATTTTATGGAAAAGCTAAAAGTGAAGGATGAAAAAATGAAAAGTATTTGCCTTGAAAGGTGAGAAACTACAAGTATTTGGGAACTTGATTAAATAAAAAAAGAAATAAATAGATAAGGAACTTTGTATTGGATCAAAAACTCAGATATTTTTAGATCAAACATACACAAAACGAGTAGGTAAACATGCGTTTGAGTGGTAAACTGTTGATAGTAAATGGGGCTATTCAAGAAAGGGACAAGGTGATTAATTTTTTTTTAATGAAGGAAATTTAAAAATAAATGTAAAATGTTCTGCAGATATGAATAAAAAGAAAACCAGATTAATGAAAATAATGTTTGAATCGATTATGTGGAAAGGATAACATTTCGGAATGTGCAGTATTAATAGACAGACAATTTATTTCTATATAATTTATATGTGAAGTAAGATAAATGTGTACAAAATGTATTATAAGTACATAATTATGAGAGCTTAGAAAAAACGATAAATAATTTGGTAGGAAAAAAATATATATTTAAAAAAAATGAATATGAATAAAAAACATGGTGTAATTATATAAGAATAAAAATTATATAAAGTATGAAAGGATGTATGATAATACCAAAGGAAAAAAGTTTATATATGAGGGAAAAAATAAAATAAGGATTTGGACTGCAAAGAATAAAAAGAAAATATTGAATACTATTGGAATGTAAGATATTGATAAAGAATCAGAATAAATTCAATGAAAACATTTAAAAGGAATGAAAAAGAAAAAGATTTTATGATTTTTATATTTATATGTGGGGGGGGGGAGATATCTGGACCAACTAATGAGTGCTAGTTCAGCATGAAATACATATATTGGAGTTCATTTATATTTTTCACATGTATGTGAACATGTGTATTTGTTGTATAGAATGGAATGAATAGGTGTAGGGAGCTTGAAAACCTGAGTTCAAATTTCTTCTAATTACATTAAGTTCAATATAGACAATATATTGTATTTAAATATTATATTAAAAATGGAAAATATGAGAATAGGATAATGAAACTAACAAGATAGCTTTTATTAAAATGGAAAAGGATAAAAAACAAAAAAATTAGAGCTGGAAAAATGATTTGAGTAATAAAAAGTAAAAAGTAGATAAGATTATTATAGTATATATTAGTTTCAGAGTTTCTGAGTATACGTTTTACACAAGTAACTTCTGATTTTGTTTAAAAAGAAACCATATTACATCACAACAGTTACATTTTTGATGTCAGAATATATATTTAAAATAAATCAATCTTTTATTTTTAATAAAACTTTTACTTGAACATATAATGAATAAATTTAAAAGAGTTTACTTTAATTATTATACAAGACTTCTTACAACACTGAGATCTTCTTTTCCAGGAATTCCAAACAATGCACTATGGTGGCCAATGGTAGTAGAAAGTTCACTGTATGTGTAGTAATCATATGTCATAAAATTGATAAAATCAACTTGCCTATGAAAAGAAAATATATATACATAAATTAAATCTTAAGTCACAGGAAAATAACTACTGCAACTAAATTAGCTGTAATTTTACCTAATTTATTGTATGGAAGTAAGGTATGAACAAGCTATTGATGGATATTAGAAAGGTTTCATTTAAAGATTTTCTATAAAATTTTAAAAATACAATGGCATGATCATAAAATCAATCAATATATTGTAACAGTCAAAACATGTCTATCTCGCTAACACACTGCAGAATTTAAACCCGGGACATAGAACTCAACACTAGGAGAGTTACCTCCCAGAAATCCCAAGTTCGAATCCAAAGTCCAAACTCCACAATGCTTATCTACATGATAACACATTTGATGCTACTAATAGTATAATTTCATGCCAGTGCCGGTGATCAGGGAGAACAAAAGACTCTAAATCTAAAATAGCCCTATGTTAATTTAACAATAACTTATAGATGTGCCAAAGATAAGTTTAATGTACTATGTAATTTATATTGCATCCCGAATAAATAGAGAAAAAGAAATAAATTTATAAATAAGATTTTAATAATTTGATAATAAAATAATTTAGCGATATAAATTGTATAGTTATATAATAAACAAACAAGATGGCTGATACCTCGCACTTGGGTTCGTTTAGATAACACGGTAGGCATATGCGAGTCACGTAAAGTCTAATAGAGTTTGAAATATTCTAAAACATTTATAATTGAAGATTTAAATGGAGATCGAGAGTCACTCGTGAATAGATTATAAGATCGAGCTACACTGAACGGATTTGAAATTCATTTAAATAGAATTCTTTTAATAAGTAAAGGGAAATATACGGTGGTGCTAACGAGTATATGCTGAGGAGGGGTGTAGTTTATGAGTATGCAACTTTAAAAGATGGCAAAAGGTCTTGGCATTGGATAGGAATTTTGCCTATTATCTGAGACATATCTAGCCCACTCACAGCTCAAGCCTGGCCCACACCCAGGAGCTTCGTAACTGTGGGGACATACGCAAAATAATTCCCATGTGCCATTTTAGCACAGGACTGGGAACCGCTGAGTAAAATATGGGGGAAACGGATTTGAACAATGATGACCTTTGCCAAAAGGAGGATTCCAGCACCCATGCATATTTACTAGCAACACAGTTTAATCTTTAAAGAATTAGTAAAACAAAGGGCAATTCATTAAGGAACAGAAATAACTCGCTCTCGACTTTCATATTTCATGGCCAGCAGACTCTTAATAAACTTAATATACATAAATATTCATTTAACAAAATTATTATTACACAAATTCCTTCAAAACATATATAAGATACTTTTAAATATATAAACGATGGGAGGGGGGAAATGCGTGTTTGCGGTTTAAAAACTAAGATGGCAACCACACATTATTTAACTTCCCTATGTAACTCGCATTAGTTTAAAGAAATTAATTATACATTTCATCATAACACATTGAAATTAGACATTTATAAATATAATAGAAAATCAACCCAAGCACAAGTTCAGCATGCATTAGAAAAACGTTTAAATAAATACATTTATAGAATATACAAAATTGTTAGCTATAGCTTGAAGTTTTCCGAGATCTCGGGTTGATTTTAATTACCTTGTTCTTTTAACTCTGTCCATTGGGCATTTCCAAACTCATAGCAAAGTTCTTAAGTAAAGTTATGAGTTTCTTTGATTCATTGTTCCGCAGCAGCAGTTATTAGATTTTAGGAGCAGCATTTCTTTGGGCTGGTTCAATAGGGCTGAATGATACAGTGACAGGACATCGGATTTTGAATGACGGATGGCTGAGGCACAGGATCCCAAGTAAAGACAATCTAAAGGCCCATTACCTCAACATTTTAAGGTTAAACGATCTTAAAACTGGATTTTTCTGTCACGATCAGGTCGATTAATTAATAACTTTGTCTAAACCTAATTACAATCAATCAGCCCTATTTATATGCTCTCTCTGATTACAATCTAACCCTGCGGTGATAAAATCCATTCTTTAATTATTACACATTTGATAAACTCGGACTGCATTTTCTAATTAAAATCTGTTCGTAAACACTGATTTATCTTATCAAATGTACTAGTAAAACTGGTGCCATCATGATTAAAATTAGCTACTATTGTTCTTTCCCCACCCTCACCGATTTAAAAATGATGACATGTTTTTGAATAACATTTTACAACACTTTACATTTATCAAACACTATTTCTGAATTTAATTTCCAGAAATATTTCTCAGTGATACTATTTCTTAAAGGCAAATAATTATAACAAAATAACATCATAAATATATCGATTCTAAAACAACTTTTAAATAAAATATTTTGATAAATTTTAAATATTATCACAGTATGTGTGTAGATGAGAACATGTGACCTACTTTATTGTACAAGCATATATATGTAATATATACTCGACGGTTTGAAATTAAAACTGTTTAAAAACAATTTTAATTATTATTAAACCCCGGGCACCCCATTATACATATAAATTTAGGCGGGATTTTGGTAAATATACCCAGTACACACACACAATACGATGAAATTAGGGTTTTAAATAAGGCATGAGGGTAGGAAACGGGAAGGCATGGTGAAACTAAGATTGGTAAGGAATATCTTACTGTTTCACATTCCCTTAGTATGTAAAAAAAAAAATTAAAAAAAAAAAAGATTTTACACCCAGTGTTTACTAGTATTTTTGAATATCAGCACACAAAAAAAATTTGACAAGGGGCAATGAGATTTAATGATATACCCGAATCATATTTCAACATTATTCAACATTTTTTTCACTAGCAAACATATATATATTTTGACGCATTTTTTTTGACTGTTCAAATTTAAATTAGAAATATATATAAAAAAAATTGCTATACGAAAGTCCAAATTCAGGGTAGATAAATGTCCAAATTAAAGTTATTGTAAGAGTGTCCAAGTTCGAGTCCTTTTTCTTTTTTTGTGGTGGCTTTTTTTTACTTATATATATTTTGCTATTCTCCTGGGTCAGGTGGGTAGTACCGATCTCTCGTACTCGGAGAATGTCCTCTTGGGTGGTGCAGTCTTTTTTCTTTGTATGGTGGTTCTTTGGCCCAAGGACTGAAGTCCCACGTAGTCAGAAATTCTGCCATCTCCTCTGCATCTTTAATTCTGCTTCCGGCCATCAGCTGTTGGATCGACAGAGGTATGTTCTGCTGGATGGTGTGGATAATATGCGGATCAGAGAATGAGAAGGTTGTGAGTGATCTTAAACAATTAACTTGCCGGATATAGAATTGTGTATGTGTTTCTTTGATGCTCTCGTATTTTTCTCAGGATATGGTATTGAAGATGCCACTCTGGCGTTCCTCACTCCAGTAGTGTCTCAGTAAGGCCTTGCTATACTCGATGAAGTCTCCAGGTTTTTCTTTTATGATGCTCCACCAGTCCTTCGCATAGCCGTGTAAATGGTGGGTAGCGATAGCAATTTGTTCTTTTGGCTCCATCTCAGAGAATGTGAAAAAGGCTTTCAAGCTATCTATGTGCAAATGAGGGTTTTCCCCAACTTCCCCTCGGAATATCTTGATGTGGATGATCTTAGCCAACTGGGTTTGAATGCTTGGGTCAGGCATTGTGGTTATACTGATATTGGTGATCTCAGGGCTTTTAGTATTTTTCTCTTCATTGACTGGTAATGGAATTTTTGGGGTGGTTTTGTTTTGATCACACTCTTCCTCTTCTTTTGTTCCGTTATTATTGTTTTCTGTTTTCAGAACTAACATTTCCAAATTTAAATTTGGAGTGATCCTCTCTTTTATTTCATATTTCTATTTGATTTGGTCCATTATGAGCATGGTCAGTTCTCTGAACTCACTCCATTTTTTGGGGGGTTCTTTCATTTTGGTTTTAGTATTTGAAACATTGGTATAATGGCAATTCTGGATCACCAATCTTTGGTTATTATTATTTGGTAAGATATTTTTAAAATTCTTTTAACTAAACTTTTTTTCTTTATCAAACAATGGTGACTGGCTGTCTTCCACTCGGTCTCTGGCCTTTCTGTGCATCCTTGTTTTGTCCTGTACTGATTTCATTATGCTGCTTCTTTGTTATTTTGGAAATATGAACAAAATATTATTATATTATTCAGATTTCTTCTGCTACTTACTCAACTGTTTGGCAGTGTACTATTTAATTATCTGCTAGACTCGGGTATCTCAATGGGTATCTCACTGTCATTTCCCCTTGTTCAATGATATCAGGTAGATAGAGTTACAAAAAAATTATTATTATTTTTACAGAAGCTTGTTTACATATATATACATAAAATGACCAAATCCAAATTTTTTATACAGCTTTACATGTATCAACCAATAGGTTCATCATCATTATTTCGAAGTGCAATACCATCTGCAGCAACATCTATCATTAACCTCCCCAGGGATATTTAACTTACTTATTTCGTTTGACTCCGGACGTTCAATTAGACAATCATATATTTTTATTTTATAAAAATCTTATTCGATACAAAACTATATATGTTGCCCTATATTTTGAAATCATATTTAGTACAATAATTAGCGCACATATATTTTTATAAAACAACCAGAGCTGACAAAAGTTTACATATATATTGCTCGTGTCGTACTATATTAAACTGAAATCTCTAAGTGATTGTCTAAATTCCCGAGTCAAACAATATATATATATAATATCTTAAAATATGAATCACGATATTGAACATATTGAACTACAGGAAATGGGTAATTAAATGGACTAAATACTATCAGGGTTTTGTGGGTGTTTAAATTGAAGCCCCATGTTGGGTGCCATGGACCTGGAAAAAAATACTATGTAACAGTCAAAACATGTCTATCTCACTAACACACTGCAGAATTTAAACCCGGGACATAGAACTCAACACTAGGAGAGTTACCTCCCAGAAATCCCAAGTTCGAATACAAAGTCCAAACTCCACAATGCCCTTTATGTGATAACACATTTGATGCTACTAATAGTATAATTTCATGCCGGTGCCGGTGATCAGAGAGAACAAAAGACTCTAAATCTAAAATAGCCCTAGGTTAATTTAACAATAACTTATAGATGTGCCAAAGATAAGTTTAATGTACTATGTAATTTATATTGCATCCCGAATAAATAGAGAAAAAGAAATAAATTTATAAATGAGATTTTAATAATTTGATAATAAAATAATTTAGCAATATAAATTGGATAGTTATATAATAAACAAACAAGATGGCTGATATCTCATACTTGGGTTTGTTTAGATAACGTGTCTAAAGTATAGTGACATGGTAGACATATGCAAGTCACGTAAAGTCTAATAGAGTTTGAAATATTCTAAAACATTTATAATTGGAGATTTAAATGGAGATCGAAGAGTCGCTCGTGAATAGATTATAAGATCGAGCTACACTGAAAGGATTTGAAATTCATTTAAATAGAATTCTTTTAATAAGTAAATATAAATTTATTTATTTAATAAGTAAAGGGAAATATACGGTGGTGCTAGCTAATATATGCTGAGGAGGGGTGTAGTTTATCAGTATGCAACTTTAAAAGATGGTGAAAGGTCTTGGCATTGGATAGGCATTATGCCTTTTATCTGGGACATCTCTAGCCCATTCACAGCTCAAGCCTGGCCTGCACCCAGGAGCTTCGTATCTGTGGGGACATTTGCGAAATAATTCCCATGTGCCATTTTAGCACAGGACTGGGAACCGCAGAGTAAAATATGGGGGAAACGGATTTGAATGATGATGACCTTTGCCAACAGGAGGAATTCAGCACCCATGCATATTTATTAGCAACACAGCTTAATCTTTAAATAATTAGTAAAACAAAGGGAAATTCATTAAGGAACAGAAATAGCTCGCTCTCGACTTTCATATTTCATGGCCAGCAGACTCTCAATAAACGTAAGATACATAAATATTCATTTAACAAAATTATTATTACGCAAATTCCTTTAAAACATATATAAGAGATACTTTTAAATATATAAATGATGGGAGGGGGGAAATGCATATTTGCGGTTTATAAACTAAGATGGCAACCACGCATTATTTAACTTCCCTACGTAACTCGTATTAGTCTAAAGAAATTAATTATACATTTCATCATAACACATTGAAATTAGACATTTATAAATATAATAGAAAATCAACCCAAGCACAAGTTCAGCATGCATTAGAAAAACGTTTAAATAAATACATTTATAGAATATACAAAATTGTTAGCTATAGCTTGAAGTTTTTCGAGATCTCGGGTTGATTTTAATTACCTTGTTCTTTTAACTCTGTCCATGGGCATTTCCAAACTCATAGCAAAGTTCTTAAGTAAAGTTATGAGTTTCTTTGATACATGGTTCTGCAGCAGCAGTTATTAGATTTTAGGAGCAGCATTTCTTTGGGCTAGTTCAATAGGGCTGGATGATACAGTGACAGGACATCAGATTTTGAATGATGGATGGCCGAGGCACAGGAACCCGAGGAAAGACAACCTAAAGGCCCGTTACCCCGACATTCTAAGGTTAAATGATCTTAAAACTGGATTTTTCTGTCACGATCAGGTCGATTAATTAATAACTTTGTCTAAACCTAATTACAATCAATCAGCCCTATTTATATGCTCTCTCTGATTACAATCTAACCCTGTGGTGATAAAATCCATTCTTTAATTATTACACATTTGAAAAACATGGACTGCATTTTCTAATTAAAATCTGTTCGTAAACACTGATTTATCTTATCAAATGTACTAGTAAAGCTGGTGCCATCATGATTAAAATTAGCTACTATTGTTCTTTCCCCACCCTCACTGATTTAAAAATGATGACATGTTTTTGAATAACATTTTACAACACTTTACATTTATCAAACACTATTTCTGAATTTAATTTCCAGAAATATTTCTCAGTGATACTATTTCTTAAAGGCAAATAATTATAACAAAATAACATCATAAATAAATCGATTCAAAAACAACTTTTAAATAAAATATTTTGATAAATTTTAAATATTATCGCAGTATGTGTGTAGATGAGAACATGTGACCTACTTTATTGTACAAGCATATATATGTAATATATACTCGACGGTTTGACATTAAAACCGTTTAAAAACAATTTTAATTATTATTAAACCCCGGGCACCCCATTATACATATAAATTTAGGCAGGATTTCGGTAAATATACCCAGTACACACACACAATACGATGAAATTAGGATTTTAAATAAGGCATGAGGGTAGGAAACAGGAAGGGAAGGTGAAACTAAGATTGGTAAGGCATATCTTACTGTTTCAATATTAATCAATTTGTTTGATATGATACTATAGAGTTCACTATTATAAAAATTATACTTTACTGAATCGGACATATGAAATGAATGAGAATGTTAAATTTCCTAAAAGGTCATTTTATGCTGAATGTGAGAAGGTTTTTCACAGGAGAGGTAGTTTTCATTTACATTACAGAAATTATTTTAAAGACATTCCAAAAAAGTGCAATATTGATTGTTTGCATTTTAAAGTTATGGCAAAGAATCCATAGTAGGGTTATAATTTTTTTGCTGAAGAAATTAAAAACAGTATCACAAAATATCAAACAAACAAAAAAAATGTACCAGTATGTTCTATATGTGGACATGTTTGGGTTTTACAGATTGGTTTGGGTAATTATTGCAAAATTCATTTTTAGAACAGTCCCCCCCCCCCTTTGGAATTAGGATGGTTGTACTCATTTATGAGTGGCTGCTATATGTATGAAGGTGTATGCTTAAATGACATATAACTGATATAAAAAAATACAATTAGGATTGATTTTAACATTGGCAGAATTTTGGTAATCATCTTGGAAGGGGGTAGATATTTATGACCATTCTTTCATTTGTTTTACCATTTTTGTTAATGTATTTTAAATTTTATAATTTCCAACAGTTAGTAGATTCATCATTATGTATTCATCAATTCCTGTAAGTTCTAGGAACTTATATAGGTTGATATATTGAAGTGCCAGATAAAATACTATCTTGAAGTATCATGTAGATAATAAATTGTCAAAAAAAGATATAAAGTGTTATCATAAAGGTTATCAGAACATAAAATTCTTATAACCAAAGCTGTTCATATATACTTTTACTATATATTTAATAATAGTGGTTACTTTTTATAATCACAATTGGTTATAAAAATAAGGTATTATGGATATATTGTTTTCCTGGTATAACCAATCATGATTAACCAATCAAATAAATGTCGATGGAAGCAGGCTATCTTTAATATTTTTCTTGCAAGTCACACTTTTCCATATATAAATATGCACACATTCACACTTTAGCATTAAATTGACCATTGCAAGTCTATTTAAATGGAAACTGAATTAACCTCTTAACTGTTTAAAAGAAGGAATGTAGGGGAAAGAGAAATAGTATTACTAGATGATGAAGGAATAGAATAGTAGCTCTAGAAAAGAATTAGAGACAATTTTAAATAAGTACGTAATGGATATAGAAAAGATGTTAGATATGAATGACAGAGTAATAAAAAACATGAAAGCATATAGTAATGGAAATATTAGGCTTATGGAATGAGGCAGGGAAAAAAATTGGAAAAATGAAAAGGCAAAAGGTTTGGATAGATGAGCAGCATAAATGGTAATAAATTTAGGACATAGGGCAAAATTAAAACTATTATCATGTTTTAATAAGATGGTACAGAAGAGAGATTTTCTGGATAGTTGGAGTAATATAAGAGTAAGGCTACTATTTAAAGGAAAGGGTAAGGATCATAGGAAGTTAAGCAATTATAAACTGATATTGGTAACATCAGTGTTATAAAGTTTTTAAATACATGATTGCTGGAAGGGTCATAAAATGGATAGAAGAAAATAATATAGTGAAAGAAATGCAAAGAGATTTTTGATCAGATAGGCATATAGGAGATAGTTTATTTGAAATTACACAACTTATAGATAGGAGTAGAATACAGGTAGACAATTATATATGGTTTCTATAGATATAGAGAAGGCATATGATAGAGTAAATGGAAATAGATTATGCAAAAGTTTAGTAAATTTGGGAATAGATGGAGCTTTAATGAATATTATTAAGAGATTATATGAAAATAATTACGATACATATCAATTAGGAAATATAGAATCAATTAAAGTTAAAAATGGGGTGAGATTGAGGCAAGGATGCCCTATATCACTTATCCTATTTTATTGTATCTGAAAAAAAATGGAGAGAGCAAATGAAAGACTAGGAAGAGGAATAGAGATACCATTAGTAGGTGACAAGGGAGTATATACATTATCAGGTTTTTTATTTGTGGATGATGCTTCTTGTGTGCAGAAAGAAGGGAAGATATGGAAGTTATGCTGAGGACATGCACAAGTGTGGGTAAAGAAATGAAGATTAAATTTAGTGAAGAAAATCAAAAGTAATGATGATTAATACAGGGAAAGAGAAGACAAAGAATTTTTATTGGGGAATATATAAGTTGAGTGTGGTGAATAGGTATAACTATTTGGGAATCATCTTAAGCAATCAGAGAAATTGCTTGGGTGGGTGGAAGAAAAAAATGATAAATGAAGCAAAGAAAAGAAAGAACTGATAAAGAAATTAACAGGGTTTTCATATAATAAATATGGTGTTGCTAGAATTGTATGGAATGGAGTGGCAGTAGCAGGCTTATGGTAACGATGTGTTATTTGTTAGTAAAGGGGTATTAGATTACTTAAAAAAAATACAAAGAGAAATAGGAAGACATGCATTAAAAGCAGATATGTGGATGCCAAAAGAGACAATTAAAGAAGAAATGGGATGGTCAAGTTTTTATATGAGAGATGCAAAAAGCAAAATGAAAATGTTTGGCAGATTGCAGTTTATGGATAATAAGAGAATATCTAAAATAGTATTTAATTGGGTTATGAGTAAAGAGCAGGCAACAAGATGAGTGAGAAAGGTAGTATGATAAGCAGAAGATTTGCATAAAGAATTTGTCAGTGTGTTTATACAAAAGGTGGGATGATTATGTTAGGATAATTGTTGAGTGTTATAGAGGTAAACAATGGAATAGAAGAATAGATGCATTAATAAAAAGTAGGGAGTTGGAGAGATGGGAAACTAATATGGAGAGTAAAAATAATTTAAATATATATAGAAGTAAACAGAATACTGGGTGTGAGTTAATTTATGATAAGACCAAGGAAAATAGTTTACTGTTTAAGGCTTGAACAGGATTTTTAGCAACAAGGGAATATACACATAAATGAAAAATGTGAGTGATTTAGTCTGAAAGTTATGTAAGGAAGGCATAGAAAATATTAGGCATCTGTTAATTGAATGTAAATGCCTGAAAGCAGAAAGAGTACAAATTATGAAGTTGTGGAAGAATAAATCTAAACAAAGTGATTATACAGAAAGTGGATTGTTGATTTTTATGCTGGATTTGGGAAAAGGTAATGGAGATTTAGATATAAAGGCCATGCAGTTGACAAAGATTATGCTGTGGAAATGGAATGGAGCAGGATAAAGAAGAATATGAGGAAATTTTAGAATGAGAAATGGAAAAGGAAGGTAAAGTGGCTAACAGATTTCCTTGGGCATAGTGGCTGAGAAATTCCTGACTCCATATAAGGAGAAGTCACAGTGCATCACATTTTTTATTATTATTAATATTGCCATGTTTTTTTTTATTATTGAAACAATTTATTTCCAATCTAAAGTTGATAAAATATTTTTGAGATATTTGTTTTCTTCCATAACTTTACTATTCCTCATTAATATTTTGTTATAAGACCATCAACTCTTTGTCTTATGATTTTAAAGAACTCTGACATTCATTTCTTTTAAATGAATCATTTTTTTAAAAAAAATATTTTTTTATTTTCTTCATATATAGTCTTACCTCAGCTAAAAAAATAATTGGTAAATTATCCCTCTTTGTACTACCTATCTGTGATTCAGTTTCAAATCACTTATGAAATTTGTATTTTAAAATGATCTGCAAGTTTTAGTTAAATTAATTGGAAATATTTCTGAAGGTTAGAAACATAAATTATTGATGTTGCTTTTCTTAATAGCTATTGCCTTTCTAAGTTTGCATTTACAAATATTTTATATTTCACTAATTGATGATTTTTCTCTCAGTTACCCTGCATAATTTGATGCAATAGTAGATTAGCAGATTCTGGACTCAAAGACTATGGATCATATTTTAGCCCCCCTTACTCATCATTTTTAGTGCTCAAACATTTCATAAACTCACAAGCAGTAAATCATTATTATTATATTGTGTCTCAAATCTATTCAGCACATATAATCCTGTTATCCATATTTTATGTTATTCAAAACCTAATTTAACTTAGCTGTGTTTTCATTTGGATGCTTTTGTGCATATTTTCAATTTGGATTTTTGTCAAACAAGTTCTTATAATATACATAATTTCCCCCTTCCCCCAAAATTCCACAAACCTAACTTTTCTTTCATTTTTATTTCATAATCAAATTTGTCCATAACATTTTCCAATTTTAGCAATTAAAGTATTCCATGGAAATTTAAAAATATTGTTTGATGTGTTCAAAAGCATTTTGTATAAAATGGTGATCATGTGATGTTTATTGGCATTTTGTATAGTTATGTAGAATTCTAAATCTTCATCACACTGAGAACTTGATGGGGAATAAGTGGGAATTATTTACATTCGGTATTTTCCATTAAGTTGAATAACTAATATTGCCACTCTGACTGATATACCATCAATCTTCATAATATTTTTCTTATTTTTTTAAATTTATAATGAATCTCATTTCACTTTTGCTTTCAATACTTATGCTTTTATAATAAAGTATATGTCTTCATTTAATTTTTTTTTTTTAAATTTCTTCAAACTTTTGTCACACTTAATGTAAGATAATTCTTTTTCTATTTCTCATAATCTTCTTTCACTTGAAAATGATCTTCAGTTGTAGGTAACTAAATAATTAACTGATTTTCAAATGGCAAGTTATATTCATAGTCATGAATCATGGCACCTTCTACAGTTATTAATCACCATCTTGGCTGATAATTTTACAATCTCTAGAAAATGAGAGTCCTTTCATTTGTCATAATTGTAAATATATATATATATATATATATATATATATATATATATATATATATAAAATATATATATATATATATATATATATATAAAACCACAACATTCACACAAGTACATGCACCCATTCATCTTACATTCAAGAAAAGATTTTCTAATGTCTCAGTTAAAAACTTTCTGACACCAGAGAAGAAAAACTATTAAAATCACATGATTACCATTTCCTATATTTTCATAAGCTGTTAAAACAGTAGAAAACTCTCCATACAGTAGTGCTACTCAGTGAAAGGCTTAGTAATCAATGAATGCAAGGTTCCTTACTAATGAAAGTCACAAACTAGAAACTAGCCTAGGGATATTAGATAAGTAGTCACTAGATAGGGATTTTAGCACAAATCTTTTTGCATTTGTTGATTACTAAATCTTGCACTGGGTAGCACTACTGTATGGAGAGTGATTATACAGAAAGTGAATTATTGGTTTTTATGCTGGGTTTGGGAAAAGGTAAGGGGGATTTAGATATAAAGGCTATAGAGTTGACAAAGATTATGTTGTGGAAATGGAATGGGGTAAGGGGGATTTAGATATAAAGGCTATAGAGTTGACAAAGATTATGTTGTGGAAATGGAATGGAGCAGAATAGGGAAAACTTAGAGTGGGGAATGAAAAATAAAGTGGCTATCAGGTTTTTCTGGGCATAATTGCTGAGATATTCTTGACTTCATTTAAGGAGAAGCCACACTACATCACATCACATCATCCCATTACTCAGCAGGGGTCCCCAACCTTTTTGCACTTAAGAGCACATTCTATAATACCAACCAGGTGGCGGGCACCATTTATTTTTTTCAACCAGGTGGCGGGCATCATTTATTTTTTCAATGTAAATTTATAGTTGGATATTGTTAATAATACACATAATGTATAAAAAAATATTTATTTCAAAAATAACATTTTAACATATAATTAACGTTTATATTTTTATGCTGTAGTATAGTATGCCCTACAATTTGATTACAATATAATACAATAATTTATAAGAAATTTTAAAAACTAAATTTATTTGTATCAAATAAATAATTTTTTATCGTGTTTGGATAGTGGCGGGCACATGTAGGGTTAGGGATCCCTGCATTACTGTTATAGAAGAAAGATCGTTTTTTTTTTTTTTTTTGATTTTATACTTAAAGGTAAAAGTTAACAAATTCCCATACTGTCTGATATGTGGCAGTGAACATTTTTCCCATGCTCATTTATCATATAAATAATCACATAGTAAAGAATAATTGTAATGACTAGAATATATTATATAGGAATTAGAAATTTTTCCTATATAGCATCTTTAAGGCTTCAAAAAGAAATCAAAGAATCTTTTTTCAGTTAATAGTAAACTTTTTTTTGAGCCATATACAGTAAATGTGTAAATGAATATATATAGAATGATAATTTTTTTTTGCAAAACTGATAACTATGTAACACCAAGAATAATAAATCTCATGATCACCATTTCTTATGATTGCTCATAAAGATCTAGGTGCAGTGCTCTCAGATCCAAAGCTACTCACTGATGAAGGCCACAAGCCAGAAATTAGTCTGGGGATATTGGATGAGTAGGCACTAGATAGGGATTTTATGCACAAGCCTTCTGACATCCATTGATTACTCTGGCTTGCACTGAGTTGCAATACGGATAGAGAGTTTGTCTGTTTTAATAATAAATCTCTGAGTGCTGATTATATTAATGTGGCATTTCTAATAGCAAAGTCAATCACATTACAAATAAAAATAGAATTCTGTTTTAAATAAAGAGATCCCGTCTACTTTCATTCTATACTCCATCTCAATGTGAAAAAGATAAATGATCAATATTCGGATTTCGTGCAGAACCACAACCCATCAGATGGGCCAGATCATAATCTTCCACACACACACACACACACACATATATATATATATGCAATCAGTGCTTGACTTATTTTAAGATAGAAATTCCTTAAACTTTAATGGACAGGTTTCAACTTCCCTTCCTTTCAACAATTCAACTGTTCATTTTAATAAAAAATCAATGCCATAATGCTCAAAGCCCTTGGTTAATTTGATATTGTAGTCATATCCATGTAGACATTACATCATAGTATAAGACCAGCCCATTCTTCTTCTGCTAAACATAATAGTTTGATAATATAAGTGGTTAGAATGATGTAATGTCTATATGGATATGACTACAATACAAATACACTAAGAGCTTAGAGCATTCCATCATTGGTTTTTCAATGAATTTGATGAATGAATTGTTGGAATGGTAAAAAGATTGAAGCCTGTCCATTAAAGTTTAAGAAATTTCTGTCTTAATATAAGCTGAGCACTGATTATATAAATGTGTGGGAGATTATGATCTGGCCCAACTGATGAGTGCTGGTTCTGCATGAAATATATTGGGGATCTTTTATCATTTTCACATATGTATTGTTTGTTTGATATGGAGTGGAGAATAAATATAGACTGAAAATTCTAAGTTCAAATCCCTCTATTTACTGAAATAAACGTTCAGCATATTGAATGAATAGGTTAATTATGTAGAATCCTGTTTTGTTTGCTGCCAAGTTTTATATGGATTGTAGATTAGAACAATGATAATTATTGGGAGCAAATATCAAATTGTGTTAAATAAACAAAATAAATAAAAAAAAGAATGAAATTTATTTTAAAAAATAAATTAATAAGTAAAAATATTTATTTATTGATTTAAGATTTTATAAAAAGAGGTAGTCTTTCAAGATAGTATATTACACTTTTTTTTTGGAATAGATATTGAAAAGAAAAAATAGAATATTGATATTTTTGAACTGTGGTGCTTCTGGAACTTTTTGAGGATTCCATGCCAGTAAAAAAATAAACAGATCCATATTATCACTTAAAGAACAAAGGATCAGGAGAATTACAAATGACCAGGCTGAAATTGTGCGATCTTGGTCCTATAATAACAAAGGCATCTTTCAGCAACCTAAAAAAACAGCTGATAAATAATTCTGGAGAAATGGTATTTATATAATTATCAGAAGTTAGCCTTGATTTCGATGGTAACTACTTATAATATTGAATTATTCAGCCTTTTGTTCATTTGTTTTTTGAAATAGTTGGTGAATACATTTATGCCATGAAGTTTGATGCCTTGTTAAAAACTAACAGCAGTTTTCAGGTAAAATATAAGTAGATAATTATTTCTTATAGTCATGTATTATAAAAGAAAGAGAATAAATTTGCACATTTAAAGAGTGTAACTTACTCTGCTACTTCTGCAAGATCATAGTATTTCTCAAGAACCGATGTATCAGCACTTATGGCTGCTGATAAAAGAAGATGGCTTTTATTACTATAATTTTCATGAAATGCGTCTTTAATGGTCTGCAAAAAAATATTTTAAATAAATTTATAAATTTAAATAAAAAGTTTGATTGATAAGCATTTATATAATTGTATAAATAAAAAAGAATAAAACTTATTTGAGTAGATTATTATACTACAAAGGACGTTTCAATATCTCTCACCAGAAAAACAATAAAAGAAATGTCACTCTCCAGGCTATCCAATGACAAGTTAGTGAGAGATTTTATAGTCTACCATTATAATTTTACATAATTACTCGTTGGCTATGTAATTTGACTATGGGTTGGTTACCATAAAAAAAGTTAAAATTGAGTTGAAATCTTATCTGGAAAAAAAAGTTTTAATTGAAATTTGAATACCAAGTAGTATGCATGGCAAGTGAATGAACTTATCATGGTTGTAAGAACTTTATATATTTTAACTTACTTACTTCTAACTAACCAGCCAATCAAATCACCATATTAACAATCAACCTTTAAACTATCAACAATCTCAACTTGTAATCAAGGCAACCTTCTTTAACAATAATGGTTGTCTTGTTGATAGTTTAAGGATTGATTGTTATCATCTAATTTATAATCTTATTAAAGCCTTGAGTATTTGGCTTTATTGTCTTAGCAATAATATTTGCTGATAACCATTAGCACCATGTAAAATAATTAGCCAAAATAAAGATCAAAGATTATAAGTGAATATTATTGGTGATTTTATGAGCTATTTATTTAAATACTGTTTTAGTAAGTTAATTTATGTGTCAATTCCATTGTAGCAGTAGGTACCTTATATCTGATAAGGTAGGCAAGCAAGAAAATGTCTCTAGAGGCAATTGACTGGTGTGTGTGTTGCCGTTAGATGTTAGTGTGAGTTTATTTCAACCATTTTAAATGTGAAATTTATCAGTGAACAAACAAGATTCATGCATTTCTTGTTCTTGGAAGCCAATCAATTATTGCATGTTTGTGAAAAAAGAAGTCTCCAAAGATTTGGTTTGCCTCTAGTGCCAAGATAACCCATGATTCTGTAAATAATTTCCAATGCTATTCTTCTTCTCTTTTATCTAAATTATTTTAAAAATATATACTATATTTTAATACACTTGTAAATTTTTTTTGAGGGCTGCAAATGTAAGTAAAGCAATATTTTATTGACATTAAAAACAAGTTTCATAGCTTGTGATAATGAGCCACTACTTAACCATTTTAATGTAAAATAATAAATATAATAACACATTAATACTATAATTAAATAGATTACTTCAAAAATACAGGGAAAAGTTCTTAAAAATAATAAGAAATGGTTATTACAAATAGAACAATAAATGGTTACATGGCAAAAAAGAAAAAAAATAAGCAATCAAAATGTAATAAAAATTCTAAAAATATTATAAAAAATGACATTACAGTTAAATCAAGTAAGTGTAGTGAAGAGAAAAAACTTGAGTTTTTAGCTTTATTTTGGAGGTTAAAAGTCAAAATAAACTCAGACTTATTTTAAAAAAGCCTGTTGATTCATTTTGAAGCTTTTGCGAATGAACAGTGAGAATTCATTAATTTAAAGAAAAAGTTGTAATTTAAAAATACTCATTAAAACACATCAAAATTTGATAAATCAATTAGTAATAAATAATTTAGACAAAGCAGTCAAATTAATATCTAATATTAAAGATTTAGACTTAAGTATTACTACAGTTTAATTTAAATACTAAATTTTAAGGCATTAGAGACTATATGAAAGTAATTCTAGCTTTTAATTGCTTTTAGCAATGCTTTATTATTAGATAAGAAAATATATGCCTACTTAAACAATTGAAGATTATTACCAACTACAAATAAGTTCAAATCAAAGGCAAAACTCTCCATACAGTAGTGCCACCCTGTGCCAACCAGAGTAATCAATGGTTGCAGAAGGCTTGCATAAAATCCCTATCTAGTGCTCACTGATGATGGCCACAAGCCAGAAACTAGTCTGGGGATATTGGATGAGTAGGCACTAGATAGGGATTTTATGCACAAGCCTTCTGGCATCCATTGATTACTCTGGTTAGCACAGGGTGGCACTACTGTATGGAGAGTTTTGCCTTTGTTTACAGAAATTATGTGCTAGTATAAGAGATGGTGATCATGTGATGTTTAGTGGTTTAAGTTCAAATCAACATATAATAAAAATATTACAATGATTCTTAATAATAATTAAGATTTATAAAAGTGCTTAGAATAAGTTATAAATTGGCATTTAATTGTAAAGTCCTAATAAAATTAAGTTAATAAATTATTTTTTTACACTTAGATAAATTAAATAACTGGGAGTTTAGCTTTACTGTGGAAGTCAAAGGTTACATATATTAGAAAAACTTGCTCAGCCTCAGGAATTGTTAATTAGTGATAAATGATAATTTCACAGAAGCAAAATTCTCCATACAGTAGCGCCACTGAGTGCAAGCCAGAGTAATCAATGATTGCAGGAAGGTTTGTGCATAAAATCCCTGTCTAGTATGCAAATCTTTCTACATCCATTGATTACTCTGGATTGCACTGAGTGGCGCTAGTGTATGGAGAGTTTTGCCTCTGAGTAAACAGCTTGTGTAAGCATAAAGAATGGTCGTCATGTGATGTTTAATGCTTTAATTGATAATTTATTAGTAACAATCAAAAAGTAAAATTTATCTCTATTTAATGGATATTATTTCCTTATTTCTATTCATTATTATATATATATAAAACACAAAATATCCAAATTGTAGGGAAATATATGTTATTATTTTAAATTTTAACACATTATGACTAATTATTATTATTTATGCACCAATCATTATTTCTACAATCAATAGTAATAAAGACATTATAATGATTTCAAAAAGATTCATAGGCAGTTGATGCTGTGCTATCTTCTAAATAAATTGTATTTGTTCTTATTCAAAATCATAACATTAAAAAACTATATAAATTACTTACTAACTTGAAGTAAGCTAACATGAATAATGATCTGTTGGGTATCTCTATGCAAATTTTTATTTCCTCGGAAAAAATATTTTAAAATATGAGGGAAAAAAACAATAATAAATATTTGATAACTGAAGTGTTCTTCAGTGAGAAACTCATAATAATAGTGTCAGACCAATAATTCCAATAACTGCCTATTTGTTATGAGTTATATTCAACCACTACTATAAAGTGGTTCAATTAATAGCATTTAGATAGTCAATATTAATTTATAATAACCATATGAAAGTTCTATATTGTCTCTTATATGCAACATTATAAATTATTTGCATTAAACATAATCAAAACATTTCTCATAACACTACCATATATTAATAACATTTTAAATCTCACAGGATCAATGCTTAAATCCCTTAGCAAATATAAATGTTATCATGGTTGATTGCAGCTTTTTATATAGCAAGTCATTTAATTAACATTAATTAAATCTATTTAAAATAGTAGATGAATTTATCTACATTGAATGGATTTTCATTCTTCCATTTATCATTCTATAATTTCACTTCCTATATAAAAATTGCTGTGACAAGAGTTGTATCATTTTTGTTTGCTTAACAATTTAGATGTTGTTTCTACAAGACTTTGAATTTTATTAACATTTAGTGTTATGAGAGGTGTGGCTTTTGGATATACTATTAAAAATTACTAACTCAAATTGTATTAGCTAATATTTTTTATGGACTACATCTAATTTTTAGATCATATATATATATATTTTGGCAAATTAATGATCAAAATATTGTTTCATTATTATTATTGTCATTTCTTTTGGTTTGTTAATTTAAACCTGATCGTTGTTTGTCTAATTTCAATCATTTTAAGATCAAATAATTTATCAGAGGTTTTTGTTTATATCTTAATCCATGTTCAGTATTTTAACCATTTGATCAACATCAATTTACCTTAATCACACACTCAAAATATAGTCACATTTCATGCTTATTTTCTAGATAATTTACTGCAATACATCCTGTCATTCTATTAGAAACATAATGTATGAAATTAATCATAGAATTAAATTTAAGATTGAGTGCTTTGGATTGGAATAATTTAATATTAAAAGGAAATATACCTATAAGTTTGAAAAGGGAAGTTTTATAAATCTGAGATTTGGACACTTAATAGAAGAGCAATTCAGAGACTTCAGACTACTCAACAAAGTATGGTGAGATGTATATTAAGAATAACAAGAAAAGATTGGAAGTAAAATATTCAGAAGAGGAACATACAGGTATCATTGATATCACTGAAAAAAATTAAGATATTGAAATAGATTTGGATTGGATGAATTGCTAAAAAAGATAATAATATATAGATAATTCTAAGAGATTGTAAAAGATCTAGAAAAAGTCCATAAGTGAGATGGATAGAAGAATTTAATGTTTAAAAACAGGCAAAACTCACTATATATATTGCCACACATACCAAGCTAGAGTAATCAATGGATGCCAGAAGGCTTGTGCATAAAATCCCCATCTAGTGCCTACTCATCCAATATCCCCAGACTAGTTTCTGGCTTATGGCACTAGATGGGGATTTTATGCACAAGCCTTCTGGCATCCATTGATTACTCTAGCTTGCTGTGTGTGGCAGTATATATAGTGAGTTTTGCCTGTTTTAACAACAGTTATACACAAGCATAAGAGGAGATGGTCATGTGATATTTAAGAAGTTTGTTAATGTGATGTAAAAAAAAAGATTATAGATTGGTGAACTGGATTAAAATTGGAGAGATCTTCATCCTATAGATGAACTGATAATGTTCAAAAATGGTGATGATAATGATTCTATCATATAACAATGGAAATAATGATATATATTTTTTCTATTTGTATTATACGATTAAGTTTTATTCTGGTTTTTTGTTGTTGTTGTTTTTTTTAATTTCAAAGTAATTTTTCAACAAATTAAGAAAGCTGACTTTACATTTTTATAATACCTAAGATAAAACTTAATTAACTAAACATTACATGATCACCATCTCTATACTAGCACATAATTGTTGTAAACAAAGGCAATAGATAGGAATTTTATGCACAAGCCTTCTGGCATCCATTGATTACTCTGTTTGGCACAGGGTGGCACTACTGTATGGAGAGTTTTGCCTTTATTTATAAAACTTAATTATTATTTTTTTTAGGAATCTTTTATTAAATTTTGGTAAAGTGTGCAGAATCTTATTATTATTGTTACTGGATTTCTTATCTTTTTTCATACCTATTTTACAAGTTATTTTGCTGCTTCATATTGGGCTTTAGTGATATATTTACGTAAAAAGTATGAACTAAAAAGAATATCAGTTCTTGTTAAAATTAAAAATGCATGATTCTAATCAAGAGAATAAAAAATAAGAAAAATGTCTTGAAAAAACTTTCTCCATACAGTAATGCCATCCAGTGCAAGTCATAGTAAACAATGGATGATATAAGGTTTGTAGATAAAAATCCCTATCTAGTGATCCCCAGATGTGGCCTTCATCAATGACTAGCCTTAGATCTGAGAGAACTGCACCTAGATCTTTGAATCTGATGCAACCTTCCAGTAGCAAATTCTTTTACATTTTTAGTTAACTATAAAGTTATGACCTCAAAATAAAAATACAATAATATTTTCAATCCAAATTTATCCACTTGTATAGTCATACAGATTTAAATCCAGTTCAGTATCTATACATTTTAGTGTCTTTGGCTTTTTAATAACCATATTCACTATCATCCTTTGGCCAGGATTGATTTAAACCACTAAAAACATCACACAATCATTTCTTATGCTTACACAATCTGTTTAAAACAGTAGCAACTCTCTCCATACAGTAGTGCCATCCTGCGCAAGCTATAAAAATTAATGGATGGAACAAGATTTGTGCATCAAACTTTCTATCGAGTGCCTACTCATCCAATATCCCTAGACTAGTTTCTAACTTGAGACATTCATTAATGAGAAGCCTTGGAAAGGAGAGCACTGGATCTAAATCTTTGGATTTAATGTGACCCTCCAGCAGCTATCTTTTACTTTTTAAGTTAACTACAAGACTATAAGCTGAAAATCAAAAAAACAATAATGT
The DNA here is from genome assembly GCA_028023455.1 of Epiperipatus broadwayi. Lineage (NCBI taxonomy): Eukaryota > Metazoa > Onychophora > Udeonychophora > Euonychophora > Peripatidae > Epiperipatus > Epiperipatus broadwayi. The sequence goes on from JAQFVV010012925.1 coordinate 59,157, forward strand.
TTTTATTCCAGGCTCATTTACTTGTACAGAAGTTACTCGGGGGATATTGGATGAGTAGGCACTAAATAGAGATTTTGATGCACAAACCTTCTAGCATCCATTCATTACTATGGCTTGCACTGGATGACTCTATTCTGTGGAGAGAGTTATTACTGTTTTAACAGACTGTGTAACTATGAAAAATGCTGATTATGTGATGTTTTAGTGATTTAAAATATTTTTCCACAAACTGAATTGCATGAAGATAATCACTCTATAATAATTATTTATATAGCAATTTAGCTTAATGAGATACAGCCCCTGGCATACTATTTACATTTCATTTTTATTGTTAAAAGGAGGTTGTCTTGACAACAGATTGAGATTGTTGATTGTTATCTAGAATTGGGATTGTCTAAGAAGTTGACTGGTTTCTAATGGTTATTTGTAGATTGTAATACATATGTGCAAATAAGCATCAGTCAAGAGTTTTGATTTTTTTTCTTTCTCCTGAATAGAATTACATATCTCATGTGAGTGCTAGATGAGGAGTCGGGGTGGGTGATGTTAATCTTCAGTCACCTAATAAAGATTCTAGTTCCAGGCCAAAATACTGCACAGTAGCAAATAGTTATTGGATTTCTTTTTGTGCATTGAATGTGGCTGACTAATTATTTATGTATTTAGTTGTTTGTGTGTAGTTTAATCAATCAAATATATTTTATATATATTGGAAATATCATTTGGCATTGAGTAGGCTACAAAAAGTGGAGAAAAACAAAGACAGCCTTAAGTATATTTTTATTGATTAAAATAAATACAAAGATAGAATTTCCTCAATATTAATAGAACTTTAACATGAACTTATCAATAATCAAGATCAGTGGTTATTCACAAATACCATATTTGTAAAACTTAGATAAAATAAATAACGTATCTCTATAAACAGAATTGCTCTTTGTGAAGAATTAATATCTAAGAGTAAACAGAATATAATTTAAGTGATCAGCTTATATAAAATTTATTTGGGAAAGAAAGAGGATTTTATTGTCAAATCAAATTTTATATGAATAATTAAAACATGATGGAAACTACTAAAATCCTAACCATTTAGTAATTGAAAAGTTTTGTAAAAATGCTTTTTGTTGTTGTTGCATTATTAATTTTGGGGAGATGGGGGAGAGAAGTGGACGTTGAAAACAATTTTATCTTGTAGTGGGTTATTTAAAGGCTGATATATGTTTACCTTATTATAGATTTAAAAGACTTCATAAAAGGAGTTGCTATTAATTTTTTTATTTATTTCAGAAATACGTGCTTTATAAATTTTTTATATTAGTATTGATGCTTCCATGATGAAAATTTACACCTATTATGATTCTATTAGAAATAATTTTTATTATCAATATTATATATTGAAACAGATATGCTGTTCCTCATATAAATATTCAATAACCCCCCCCCCATTTAAAAATGTCTAGCGTGATTCAGTCTAATTGGGAATGAAATAAAAGCTGTGATTTGTTTTTAAAAAAATCATATTTTTAATTTTGTGATTGATGGAATTGAATAGAACGTTAAGTCATCTTATTTTTTTTATCTGTCTCAATAAAAAGAAAAGAAATTAATTATCCAATCATTAAAAAAAAAAAAAAAAAATACTTGAGATAAACTGAGGCAGTATTCAAATCAGGCACGTCATCGGAAGAAAAGAACTTTTTTTTTTTTCTCTCGTCTTACACAGAGAAGCAGAACATATTAAATTTTTTTTAAAAAAAAAGGTGTATTACTTAATTCTTTTGATACATTAAAATAAAGCTTTAACAAAACGTGAAAATGGAAAAAGAAAGCTTTACTAGAGGAACTATAATAATAATGGGGTAATTTAGTGGCTTCACTCTTTCCACGCTATGCCATGACTTTCCATAGATGAAATAACCTGCCTTCTTTAGAGTAAACTAGACTGCAAAACTGGAAGGTAATTATGTTGTAGGAATGTTTAGACATTTTTTACCATAAATTATAAATTGACATCATGAAATATCTACATAAAAATTATTTTTATAAAATATTAAAACATATTTATCATATGTTATGAAGTGAATTTATGAAACGGTTGCATACGTTTTGTTTAATAAAATATTAAGACATCTTTATCATACGTTATAAAATGAAGTTATGAAATAATTACCTAGAATTTGTTTTATAAAATATTAAAACATCTTTATCATATGTTATAAAGTGAAGTTATGAAATAATTACGTAGAATTTATTTTGTAAAATATTAGAACATGTTTATCATACGTTATAAAATGAAATTATGAAATGGTTATACGCAAATTTATTTATAAAAATATTTGAATGTATTTACTATATGGATTAGAAATGCTCCATAAAAATATTTGAATGCTATTTACTATATGAATATACCCTTATATTTGACTAAATTAGAAATTCTTTAATTACTAAATTATAAATGCTCTACAAGCCAAACAGAGTTTATGTGTATAAATATACTCTTATATTTGACTAAATTAGAAATGCTTTAATTACTAAATGATAAATGCTCCATAAGCCAAACAGAGTTTATGTATATGAATATGATTTTATATTTGACTAAATTATAAATGCTCCACAAGCCAAACAGAGTTTATGTGTATGAAGATACTTTTATATTTGACTAGATTAGAAGTGCTTCAATTACTAAATGATAAATGCTCCACAAGCCAAACAGAGTTTATGTGTATGAATATACCTCTATATTTGACTAAATTAGAAATGCTTTAATTACTAAATGATAAATGCTCCACAAGCCAAACAGAATTTATGTATATGAATATACTTTTATATTTGACTAAATTATAAATGCTGCAATTACTAAATGATAAATGCTCCACAAGCCAAATAGAGTTTACGTGTATGAATATACTCTTATATTTGACTAAATTATAAATGCTGCAATTACTAAATGATAAATGCTCCACAAGCCAAACAGAGTTTATGTGTATGAATATACTCTTATATTTGACTAAATTATAAATGCTGCAATTACTAAATGATAAATGCTCCACAAGCCAAACAGAGTTTATGTGTATGAATATACTTTTATATTTGACTGAGTTATAAATGCTTCAGTTACCAAATGATAAATGCTCCACAAATCAAGAATTGCTAAGTTTAAATTTTTACCAATCAATAATGATTCATAAAATAATGAAATGCTGTATAAACCATAAATGCTTGACTGTTTCCAAGCTTCTTCTCATAAATGAATCCAAATGAACTATTGTTGAATTAGAATATTCCCAAGCTTCTTCTCATAAATGAATTCAAAATAAACTATTGTTGAATCAGAATATTCCCAAGCTTCTTCTCATAAATGAATTCAAAATGAACTATTGTTGAATTAGAATATTTCCAGGCTTCTTCTCATAAATGAATCCAAATGAACTATTGTTGAATTAGAATATTCCCAAGCTTCTTCTCATAAATGAATTCAAAATGAACTATTGTTATTCTAATTCCCAAGCTTCTTCTCATAAATGAATTCAAAATGAACTATTGTTGAATTAGAATATTTCCAGGCTTCTTCTCATAAATGAATTCAAAATGAACTATTGTTGAATTAGAATATTTCCAAGCTTCTTCTCATAAAGGAATTCAAAATTGAACTATTGTTGAATTGGACTGTTTCCAAACGTCTTCTCATAAATGAACCAGGCTTCTTCTCATAAATGAATCCAAATGAACTATTGCTGAATTAGAATATTCCCAAGCTTCTTCTCATAAATGAATTCAAAATGAACTATTGTTGAATTATAATATTTCCAGGCTTCTTCTCATAAATGAATTCAAAGTGAACTATTGTTGAATTAGAATATTTCCAAGCTTCTTCTCATAAAGGAATTCAAAATTGAACTATTGTTGAATTGGACTGTTTCCAAACGTCTTCTCATAAATGAACTTGTAAATGAACTATTGATAAAAAAAAAGAACTGCTTCTAACTCTTTCATAAGTAAAAATGAAGATGAGTTATCATGTGAATAGAAATGAACTTTGTTAGAAATTGCAAATTAATTGTTATTTAATAAATTTTTTTTTGTTACTAAAAATTAAATTGGTTATCCAGTTGTCCAATTATGTTTTGTTTTATTGCATCACTCATCAGTTATAGCACTTGTTCATGAGAATCTCATGCCTTCTGAGCTACGTCTGGCATAACTAGATCTAGGCAAGTCAGGTTGTAGTGAGACAGAACTCTAATGGCGCTTTTTGGGAAACCAAACATAAAAATATTTAGATGTTTCCAGTCTCTATCGTACTACATCCTCTGATGAGCAGGAAATATTGTTGTAGGAGGCATTAACATCTGCATTAGGAATGTCAATTGATAGCTCCTTCCTACAACATGCTCATCAGAAAATTGTTACAGCTGATGTAATAAAACGGCTGTATGCGGGTCCGGTTACATTTGGTGCCCTATTGTGAGGCCTTATCTGGCTAGCATACTCATAGGCCGGTTAATTTGCCACCCTACTGTGAGGCCTTGTCTGGCTAGCATACTCATAGGCCAGTTAATTTGCCACCCTACTGTGAGGTCCGATCTAGCTAGCCTACTCATAGGCATAAGCAGATCATGATTCCATGATATGAATAGTGCATATGATGTAGTGATGTAATTTGTTCAGGAAGGATGGAAAAATAAAAGTTTAAAAGAAAAACACAACACAAAAAGAATGGCATAAAGAATGAAACAGGCATTTCAAAGAAGATGGGGTAGGGTCATGGTGTGGATGGAGAGAGAAGCTTACTGATTTAGAAAACAAAGGAAAAATGGTAAACATGGAGGCTCAGAAAACAGAAAAGATAGCTATGATAGCTCAGATAATAGAAATTATAAAAGCAGACCAAAAGAAAAGAGATAAACAGAGAGAAGAAGATAATCAAAAAAGAGATAAACAAAAAGAAGAAGATATCAAACAGAGAGAAGAAGATATCAAACAGAGAGAAGAAGATAATCAAAAAAGAGATAAGCAAAGAGAAGAAGATAACCAAAAAAGAGATAAACAGAGAGAAGAAGATAATCAAAAAAGAGATAAGCAAAGAGAAGAAGATAACAAGCAAGCAATAGAAGTAAACCAAAGAATAGAAAAACAAATTATGGAAGCAGTGGAAAATCAAAATGAAAAGTTAAACCAGTTGATAAAGGAAATAATTCAGTCTAAAAAATTGGATGAGGAGGAAACTTTGGAATTTCCAACCAAAGATATTTTAAAGGAATCACAAATTGAATACTCTATTACTGATGAAGCAAAATTTGAGATTGTTAAAAAGGAAGAAATTGAAATTACAAAGAGTGATATTGAAATTGTCAGTCTACCTTCAGGAAAACTTCTGATTGTGGAATATACCTCTAAAATTGGAAAGAAAGAAGCAGTATATACAGAAGCTGAGACTGAAATATCAAACACAGCAAAAGAGTTTCAAATGGATGAAAATAAATCTAATAAAGCAAAATTAAAATCTTCTGATCTTCAAGAAGATGAAAGACATGAAAATGAACATAATCAAAAACTTAATTCTCATATAACTAAGGAACTGTCCAATATAGAAGAAAATGTTTCAGAAAAATTGTCTGATATATGCTATGAAATAGTAACAGAGATAGAGAAAGAAACCATAAATTGGAAAAAAAAGTGTGTTAGTCCTCAGCCATATATAAAAATTATAAACAAAAACTTAATAAACTCAAATCAAAAATTGAGTACAGAAAGAAAATATATAAAGACAGTTATTAAAAATATAGTTGCTTACGCAGGAAAAGACACCAAAAAGGAATCTGAAAACTCGGGATTTATCAGTGTGAAAAAAATTAAGCAACAAGAAACCTTTACAAATACCAAAAAAATAATTACTATGGCAGAAGAACCATTTAAAAAGAAACTTTTATGTAAAAATGAAATACCACCATGGAAGAGGAACAGGAGAAAATCCACAGATGGTGTTCATGGTCCATATCGGACGCGTATAATTAGGAGATCAAACAGTAACAAGGATCTCCAAAGAAAATACAGAAATGAAGAAGCAAGACACCACAGTAATGTTAAACATGATAAATTTTCAACAAAGAGACAATCCAGAAGTATGTCGCCTCATAATATAAAAGAGGACTATAGGAGAACTGACCATGATCCTCAGTCTCCCAAACCAGGCTGCAGTTATGATTCAGAATAAAATAGAGATAGCTGATGGGAAAGGTTTGTGAGTGTGGTGTAGTGATGCATGAACTTGTGTTTTTCATGTTGAGATGGTGGATGATTGAGCGGAGCTGCTTGGATGCATTGTGTTATGGTGCTCCGAAGTATATGCTCAGCACTATCCAGACCTGGATGTTGTGCTCTAAGAGTAGTCCAGCAGTGCGTATAAATAGGTCTCATGTATAGGCCTTGGTCTCATGGATAGGCCAAATGATAGCCCCTAAGACTCACCGAAGCTGAGCAGGGTTGGCTGAGTGCCAAATTTTTTTTTTCTCTGGCTCCTATTCTTGGTTGGATGATAATTCTAGGTACAAGAGAGGTAGTGCTTAAAAATGAGGTATTTTCTCGTGACGTCATGAGGCGGTGTGTACTGGTAGTTTGTGCTTGGCCGTCTACTTATCTTGGCATTGGAGGCTATGGTTCATGTATTCACTTTTCCAGCTCATCTTGCCCATTCATCAGCATATCTAAAACCAAGCAGTACTGAGAAATAATGTGTATAGTATATGGAATGAAATCGTATTTCCAGGCGATTTCATCCCAAAATTTGGTGAGGGGTAATGAAACAGATATGCTGTTCCTCATATAAATATTCAATAACCCCCCCCCATTTAAAAATGTCTAGTGTGATTCAGTCTAATTGGGAATGAAATAAAAGCTGTGATTTGTTTAAAAAAAAAATCATATTTTTAATTTTGTGATTGATGGAATTGAATAGAACGTTAAGTCATCTTATTTTTTTTATCTGTCTCAATAAAAAGAAAAGAAATTAATTATCCAATCATTAAAAAGAAAGAAAAAAGATACTTGAGTTAAACTGAGGCAGTATTCAAATCAGGCACGTCGTCGGAAGAAAAGAACTTTTTTTTTCTCTCATCTTACACAGAGAAGCAGAACATATTAAATTTTTTTTTAAAAAAAAAGTGTATTACTTAATTCTTTTGATACATTAAAATAAAGCTTTAACAAAATGTGAAAATGGAAAAAGAAAGCTTTACTAGAGGAACTATAATAACAATGGGGTAATTTAGCGGCTTCACTCTCTCCACGCTGTGCCATGACTTTCCATAGATGAAATAACCTGCCTTCTTTAGAGTAAACTAGACTGCAAAACTGGAAGGTAATTATGTTGTAGGAATGTTTAGACATTTTTTACCATAAATTATAAGTTGACATCATGCAATATCTACATAAAAATTATTTTTATAAAATATTAAAACATATTTATCATATGTTATGATGTGAATTTATGAAACGGTTGCATACGTTTTGTTTAATAAAATATTAAGACATCTTTATCATATGTTATAAAATGAAGTTATGAAATAATTACCTAGAATTTGTTTTATAAAATATTAAAACATCTTTATCATATGTTATAAAGTGAAGTTATGAAATAATTACATAGAATTTATTTTGTAAAATATTAGAACATGTTTATCATACATTATAAAATGAAATTATGAAATGGTTATACGCAAATTTATTTATAAAAATATTTGAATGTATTTACTATATGGATTAGAAATGCTCCACAAGCCAAACAGAATTCATGTGTATGAATATACCCTTATATTTGACTAAATTAGAAATTCTTTAATTACTAAATTATAAATGCTCTACAAGCCAAACAGAGTTTATGTGTATAAATATACTCTTATATTTGACTAAATTAGAAATGCTTTAATTACTAAATGATAAATGCTCCATAAGCCAAACAGAGTTTATGTATAAGAATATGATTTTATATTTGACTAAATTATAAATGCTCCACAAGCCAAACAGAGTTTATGCGTATGAAGATACTTTTATATTTGACTAGATTAGAAGTGCTTCAATTACTAAATGATAAATGCTCCACAAGCCAAACAGAGTTTATGTGTATGAATATACCTCTATATTTGACTAAATTAGAAATGCTTTAATTACTAAATGATAAATGCTCCACAAGCCAAACAGAATTTATGTATATGAATATACTTTTATATTTGACTAAATTATAAATGCTGCAATTACTAAATGATAAATGCTCCACAAGCCAAATAGAGTTTACGTGTATGAATATACTCTTATATTTGACTAAATTATAAATGCTGCAATTACTAAATGATAAATGCTCCACAAGTCAAACAGAGGTTATGTGTATGAATATACTTTTATATTTGACTGAATTATAAATGCTTCGATTACCAAATGATAAATGCTCCACAAATCAAGAATTGCTAAGTTTAAATTTTTACCAATCAATAATGATTCATAAAATAATGAAATGCTGTATAAACCATAAATGCTTGACTGTTTCCAAGCTTCTTCTCATAAATGAATCCAAATGAACTATTGTTGAATTAGAATATTCCCAAGCTTCTTCTCATAAATGAATTCAAAATGAACTATTGTTGAATCAGAATATTCCCAAGCTTCTTCTCATAAATGAATTCAAAATGAACTATTGTTGAATTAGAATATTTCCAAGCTTCTTCTCATAAATGAATCCAAATGAACTATTGTTGAATTAGAATATTCCCAAGCTTCTTCTCATAAATGAATTCAAAATGAACTATTGTTGAATTAGAATATTTCCAGGCTTCTTCTCATAAATGAATTCAAAATGAACTATTGTTGAATTAGAATATTTCCAAGCTTCTTCTCATAAAGGAATTCAAAATTGAACTATTGTTGAATTGGACTGTTTCCAAACATCTTCTCATAAATGAACTTGTAAATGAACTATTGATAAAAAAAAAAGAACTGCTTCTAACTCTTTCATAAGTAAAAATGAAGATGAGTTATCATGTGAATAGAAATGAACTTTGTTAGAAATTGCAAATTAATTGTTATTTAATAAATTTTTTTTTGTTACTAAAAATTAAATTGGTTATCCAGTTGTCCAATTATGTTTTGTTTTATTGCATCACTCATCAGTTATAGCACTTGTTCATGAGAATCTCATGCCTTCTGAGCTACGTCTGGCATAACTAGATCTAGGCAAGTCAGGTTGTAGTGAGATGGAACTCTAATGGTGCTTTTTGGGAAACCAAACATAGAAATATTTAGATGTTTCCAGTCTCTATCGTACTACATCCTCTGATGAGCAGGAAATATTGTTGTAGGAGGCATTAACATCTGCATTAGGAATGTCAATTGATAGCTCCTTCCTACAACATGCTCATCAGAAAATTGTTACAGCTGACGTAATAAAACAGCTGTATGCGGGTCCAGTTACAATATAATTCCATTGGTTTATGTGATGTTGTGATGTGATATGGCTATTCCTTCAGGAATCTCTCAGTCACTTTGCCTAGAGAAACCTGTTGGCCACCTTATTTCCCCATTCCATTCTCCACCCTAAGTTTTTCCCATATTCTTCTCTATCCTGCTCCATCCCATTTCCACAACATCATTTTCATGCAGTCTTTATATCTAGAGCCTCCTTACTTTTTCCAAACCCAGCATAAAAACCAAGAATGCATTTTCTGTATATTCACTTTGTTTGTATTTATTCTTCCACAACTTCATTATCTGTACCCTTTCTGTTTGTAAGCATTTACATTCAATTAGCAGATGCCTAATATTGTCCATGCTTTCATTATACAACTTGCAGACTAAATTATCCACATTCTTCCATTTATATGTTGCTAATGATCAATGTTTGAGCCTTAAACAGTAAATTACTGTCTTTGCTATTATCATAAATCAATTCACAGCCAATATTCTGTTTACTTATATATATATTTAAACTCTTTTTACACTCCATACTAGTTCTGAATCTCTTCAGCTCCCTATTTTTTATTAATATATCTATTCTTCAATCCCATTCTTTTCCACTAACATTCAACAATCCTAAACAATCATCCTACCTTTTGTACAAATATACTGATATAAAGTCCAAATATTTTGCATATCATACTATGTTTATCACCCATCTTGTTGCCTGTCCTTTATTCACAACCCAATTAAATACAATTTTGGCTATTCTCTTGCTATCCATAAATTGCAATCTACCTAACATTTTTGTTTTGATTTTGACATCTCTCATATAAAAACTTGACCATCTCATTTCTCCTTGAATTGCCTCCTTTATCATCCACACATCTGCTTCTAATGCATGTTTTCCTACTTTTCTTTGTAGTTTTTTTAAGTAATCTAACACTCCTTTACTAATATATAATGCATCATTATTATAAGTTTACACTGTTACTGCCACTCCCTTTCATACAATTAGATACATCATGTTTATTATATGAATACACTACCAATTTCTTTTTCAGTCCCTTTCTTTTCTTTGCTTCATTTATCAATTCTTCTCCTTATTCATCCAAGCAATTCCACTGATTACTTCCCAAATTATGATTACAATTCCCAAATAGTTGTACCTATTCACCACACTTAACTTTTATATTCCCCAATAAAAATTCTTTCTCTTCTCTTTCCCCAGTATTAATCATCATTACTTTTGACTTTTCTTCACTAAATTTAATCCCCATCTCTTTACCCATCCTTGCACAAATCTTCAACATAACTTCCGTATCTTCCCTACTTTCTATGCACAAATAATATTATCAAATAAAAGACCTGATAATGTATACCCTCCCTTGCCATCTATTAATGGTATCTCTACTCTGTTCCTAGTCTTTCTATTGCTCTCTTCATTTCTCTCAAATATAACAAAAACAAAATAGGTGACATAGGGCATCCTTACCCTAGTCCTACCCCATTTTTAACTCTAACTGATTCTATATTTTTTTATTGATATGTATAATAATTATTTTCATACAATCTCTTAATAAGATCCACTAAAACTCCATTCATTTTCCAAATTTACTAAATTTATCCATAATCTACTTCTATTTACTTTATCATATGCCTTCTCTATATTTATAAAGATCATATACAACTGCCTATCTGTATTCCTACTCATATCTATAAGTTGTGTGACTACAAATGAACTATCTTCTATATGCCTATCCAATCTAAAATCTCCTTGCATTTTTCCCACTATATTATTTTCTTCCATTCATTTTCCCACCCTTTCAGTTATCATATATGCAAAAACTTTATATAATTTAATTTGCCTATGTTATACAATACTAATCTCTATTTTTAGTTTTGCTTATATACTTGACTTTGGATGAATAAAAGTTACAACTGTTATATAGCAGTTTATAATGTTTGTTGGCATTGTATTTATGTATAATTTTTTTTAAAAAATTGTATTATTAATCTATAAATAATGCCCAGTCAATAAGAATATCTTCAATGAATAAAGTCCTCTCAGAGCAATATAAAAATTATTAATACAAGATTTTAAACAGGCTTTAATCTGTATTCAATGCACTTTAAAATTCGTAATAATCAAGTATATTTTGCTGATAAAGGGATCTTCTAAACCATGACACAAGATAGTGACTTTTATAAAGATAAGAGTGGCCATCTTATTTTTAATCTAAATTTCCACTTATATAGGCAAATCTGAAACATCTTGATTTGGAAGCGTGAAGTAGTTGTTTTCTCCACTATTTCCTTTACAAATTAACTTAAATGAAATCTTGCAATTTACAGCGAGTTAATTTTATAATCTTAATGTTGGAAATTCTATAAACTATTGAAGAGTAGTAATTAATTTATTTTGGAAGGTCTCTCTATCGGCAAAATATGCTTGATTATTACGAATTTTAAAGCGCATTGAATATAGATTAAAGCCTGTTTAAAGTATTTAGATATGTTTTCTGTGTGCTCAATAAATTAATTACTAATCTTTAATACAAGATTTGTTTTTCACCCAATATGGTTTAATTTTTATGACTAATTATAAACTTACTTTAAGAAGTAATGTAAAATGTTTCTTATCATCCGGTCTACTTCCTGGTTTATCTGTTGGATATTCCCAATCAACATCTAGTCCATCAAACTCATATTTTCTTAAAAAGTACATGGCACTATCTGCAAACTTTTTTCTGGTTGTACCTGTTAAAGCGATGTCAGAAAATCTTGCTGAACTCACAACCCATCCTCCCACTGCCAGAAGAGTTTTTAAACTTGGATTTGAGGTTTTCATAGCATTTAATTTTTGATAAATATCTAAAATAAATGGCAAATGTATGAGAATATATATATATTATGCAAATTTATTTTATAAGTACCATATTTTTAGCAAGCATATATATATATTTTTCCATATGTCAAAGCATCGGCCAGGAAGCGAACCCACAACAACTGTCTGCAAGCAACTGCTTGCAAGGCAGCTGCACTGTCCTCTCGGCTACCAATGCTTGACTGAGCATATATTTTTAATAAACATTTTTCAATAAATTTATAATTGATTATTAATCCATTTTATTAGATTAGAAATTATATATTTTTAATCTGAAATATAAACTTTACATTTAACGAAAACACCATTTATATTTATTTATAATATTTTTTATACAGGTGTATTGCAGTCACTATATTTAGTCATTTACTTCCTTATATTTTTAGAATTCATAGTTAAACCCAATCATATATTTAAAAAAATGATTATATATATATAATATTTCTTTCAATGTCAGCAAGTTGGAAGTTCTAACTTTTAATAATGTATTCTTATAAACATTTTCCAGTTATGATTAATGAAGTCAAGTTCTAATTAAAAAAAAGATATTGAAAACTGAAATTGCACCACTATCTAGTACTATTAATAAATAGTAATAGTAATAGACATCTGTTGCATTTAATCACATTTATACATATAAATACAAATAAGTATACATACATTTTATAATATATTAGTAATATATAGCTACAAAACATACACTCGATTTACAGTTGTTATTTATAGATAGCTATACTCTGCCTGCTAGTATTGGTGAGGTATAGTTCCCAGTTTTAGGATGAACTGTTGAAGAAGGGACTGTACATTCCCTTATAGATTTCCTACCCACTTCCAGTCATGCTTGGAGCCTGCCTTGTAAATAAGTACAGCAATTCTTGTGGCTATAATGACAACTTGCCTCAAGTCAGATTTGGTTCCAGCAGCTTTTCATTCTGAGGTGGAGGTTATCAGAAATTTCCTTTGACCATATATGGAGAACCAGATTACTGTTATTCAGGTTTAATAGTTGTTCTCTGACCCTGTCTTCAAAAAGGCTGACTATTTATTGTCAGATTCCAACCTTAATAGAAACATTTGGATTCAGTGCGTATCATTGCCTATTGGCCTGTTCTTGCTATTGGCTATACATTATGACTTTATACATACACATTGGTTAGTGGCAACTAATGCTCAATCTGATCGCAATAAAAAAATCTGGATGGAATGAAATTTACTATTCATATTTAACTTTTATATAGAAGTCTGAAATATCCAATATTTCTTTATGTTAAATTATATATTATTCAGTATTCTAATTAATACTTTAAATTTTTTTTCTTTCTTACAGAAGTCCTACTTATACTGCATTTGTAGTTCTGGATGTATTTAGTAACCTAAACTTGGGATATCTTTATCTTCTTCAATCGTTTAATTTCAGGGTTTTATTTTATTATTAAATATTATCTTAACAATCTTATGAAAAGTACCTACAACATCATTGTCAATGGTTATGGAATATATGAAACATTTCTTATTATAAACTAATCTAGTCCATTATTTGAGGACAAGTTGAGACATGACATGCCATTTTTATAGTCATAGTTATAGTAATAGTGATAATGATAGTGATAATGCTAGTGGTGACAGTCGTTCTATCAATTCTTTGCTGAATCACATAGTTTGCTGAATCGTGTATGTTTATTTTGACAATAAAGATGATTACATATTTATTTGTCTCAATTATTTTAAATCAGGAGTTGACAAACTTTTCTGATTATTGGGTACATGGATTTCTATACAGTCTCTAGCAGGCTATTTGTAAAAAATGTTTTTTTTTTCTTTTTGATATGAGGCATTTATAGTAAAGGAATGTATTGCGATTGTGCTGGAAATGGATTTTTTATTTGTAATGAATTTACATGAAAGCTTTTAAAATCTGTTTCATATAATTTTAGGATGATATCTGGCATTGTATGTATGTGTGTATGTTCATATATGGCCTAATTTTAAGCTCAAGAATGAAAAGAATCTTACAACTGTGCACAGGCCATGGGCTTCACAAATTGTTACTGCTGGCAGTTTTCTCACCCTTGTTTTACTAAAAGTGAGTCAGACATTAATGCTTTATATGATTAAAATGTTTATAAATAAACTATTGGCAGATTTTAATGCACTGTATTGCAAATATAAACTTTTAAAAATCATTAACTGCCATAATAGACCAATCCTCATATATTACATGTATTTTTCTAGACATGACTCAGCAGTTGTATTAGAGATTTAAATACCTAATTAACACACTAAAATACTAGCCTAAACTTCATATCTGATGAGACTATGTCTAACCAAAATCTATGCTTTAATGTAAGAGAACTAATTGCTTTATTATTTTTTATTGGATGATTAATGATTAAAAAAAAAAAAAACTTATATAGAATACATTAGAATCCACCTATTGTTTATTAAAAATATTTTTATTAATTACCATATGATTTAATTAATTGTTTTGATATTTTCCAGTTTGTGTTAGTGATAAGTTTATAACTGACCCTGCCATATTTGATATGTATTTTACCAATTTAACATTTTTAAAATAATATTTTGACATGTTCTTTAGCTTATTACAATCATAAGAATATACATGCAGTGGTTTGGCATATAAACAGACAAAAACAATAAATATGCAAACTTAAGTGTGTTTTTATGAAGGAGGCAGGATCTAAAGATCACTCTAAGTCTTCTTAAATAAGTACCTTAAATTATTGCTTTCATGAGACAAAGGATAGAATATAATGGAGGAACATAACTAAGCAAGGAGTTGAGCTATAAAAGTTAATAGTAGAAGTTAAAAGATAACATCACAAAGTGTCAAATAAACCAATAAAAAGGTCATTATATAATATTAACATCATCATCTTTAACTACTATTAATCTGTTGCAGATAACTACTATTAACCTGTTGCAGATGGTTTCTTTAAATTTAATCCAATTTCTCTGATCCATAGCCTTTACCCCATATTACACTAGTAAATTGTCTTATCTCAATCACCCATTTCACATGTGGTCTCCTTTTAAGTATTTTACAATTCTTAAGGATTCGATCTAAGCATTTGTCTGTCTTCTATTATTTCTTCTAGCAATGTGTCCAGCCCAGCTTTATTTCAGACTTTTAATTTTTTCAATGTTGTCAGTGATACTAGCCAAAGAATTTTGCTTTTGATACATTCTTCCTATTCTTAACATATATCTCTCACATTTCATTAAGTAGTTTAAAATCTCTGCATTGTTCTTGTGATAAGTGTTCAAATATAGACATGTAATATACATGTTCTTATCTATGTTTTATGGACTAATTTGTAAAATTGTCACAAATATTCATTTCTAACATTTGTTTTATATTTATCTTTCTCACTTTTTTTCCTGCAGTTAGAATGCTATATTCAATTTAAGTGAATGCTAATGGTGGATGCATTTTCTTTCTTTTTTTTGGATAAGCTGTAGAGTTGTGTTCATATTTTATTCTAAGTAAATTAAAAATACACAAAGAAAAAGTAGTTTTTAAATATTTAGTTTTATTACTGCTTAGTAATAAATATCACATGATCATCATTTTTTATGCTTCTCTTAACTGTTAAAACAGGCAAAACTATATATACGTATTGCTACTCAGTGCAAGCCTGGCTCAGTTACTCTGGCTTGCACTGAGTGGCAATACATATAGAGAGTTTTGCCTGTTAGAAAAGAAAAAGTTGGCTAAAATGGACAATTATAGAGAGAGGATTAATAAAAGTGGAAGAGATGGGAGTAAAAAAAAATTGGAATTACATTAAAAGGAGAAATGTAGGGAGGGGGATAGTATTAATAGATGATGAGGGAATAGTTTGTAGCTCTAGAGAAGAGTTAGAAAGAATCTTAAATAGATATGTAATGACTATAGAAAAGATGTTAGATGTGAAGGACTTAGTGATAGAAAACATGAAAGCATTTAGTAATGGGAATATTAGGTTCACAAAAAATGAACTGAATGAGCAGGGAAGAGATTGAAAAGTGAAAAGGTGAGAGGTTTAGATAGATGGGCAGCAGAGGTGGTAATGAATTTAGGGCATAGAGCAAAAGCAAAGTTATTATCATGTTTTAATAAGATGGCACAGAAGAGAGTTTTTCCGATTAGTTGGAGTAATATAAGAATAAGATTATTATTTAAAGGAAAGGGTAAGAATCATAGAAAGTTAAATAATTATAGACTGATAGTGGTAACATCAGTTTTATATAAAGTTTTCTTATACATGGTGGCTGGAAAAGTTGTAAAATGGATGGAAGAGAATAATGTAGTGGAAGAAATGCAAAGAGGTTTTAGGTCAGAAAGGCATATAGGAGATAGTTTGTTTGTAGTTACACAACTTATGGAGATGAATAGGAATTGAGGTATATTGTTATATATGAGTTTTATAGATATAAAGAAGGCATATGATAGAGTAAATAGAAATAGATTATGGGTAAGGTTTAGCAAATTTGGGAATGGATGAAGCTTTAGTAAATATTATTAAGAAATTATATGAAAATAATTATTATACTTACCAATTAGAAGATATAGAATCAGTTAAAGTTAAAATGGGGTGGGATTAAGGCAAGGATGCCCTATGTCTCCTATTTTGTTTTTGTTGTATTTGAGTGAAATGGAGAAAGCAATAGAAAGACTAGGAAGAGGGATAGAGATACCGGCAATAGGTGGCAAGGGAGTATATACTTTGTCAGGACTTTTTTTTGCGGATGATATCTTTTTGTGTGCAGAAAGAAGAGAAGATATGGAAATTATGCTGAGGACATGTGCAAGCATGGGTAAAGAGATGGGGATTAAATTTAGTGAAGAAAAATCAAATATAATGATGGTTAATACTGGGGAAAGAGAAGATGTAGAATTTTTATTGGGGGATATAAAGTTAAGTGTCGTGGATATATATAGGTATTTGGGAATCATCTTATGTAATCAGGAAAATTGTTGGATGAATGGGAAAAAAAAGGTAATTGAAGTAAAGAAAACAAAGGGTTTGGTAAAGAAAGTAACAGTATTTTCATATAATAAATATGATGTAGGTAGAATTGTATGGAAGGGAATTGCAGTAGCATGGTTAACATATGGTAATGATGCATTATATGTTAATAAAAGGGTTTTAGATTATTTAGAGAAAGTACAAAGGAAGTATGAAGACATGCATTAGATGCAGAGATCTGGACAGCAAAAGAGACAATTCAAGGAGAAATGGGATGGTCAAGTTTTTATATGAGAGATGAAAAAAGTAAAATAAAAATATTTGGTAGGTTGCAGTTTATGGATAGTAAAAGAATAGCCAAAATAGTGTTTAATTGGGTTATGAGTAAAGGGCAGGTAACAAGATCGGTGAGAAAGGTAATGCAGTATGCAAAAGATTTGGATAAAGAATTTATATCAGTATACTTGTATAAAAGGTGGGATGATTGTGTTAGGAGGATTGTTGAGTGATATAGTGGTAAGGAATGGGATAAAAGAATAGATGCATTAATAAAGAATAGGGAGTTGGAGAGATGGAGAACTAGTATGGAGGGTAAAAAGAGTTTAAATATATATAGAAGTAAATGAAACATTGGGTCCGAGTTAATTTATGATAATAGTAAGGAAAGTAGTTTATTGTTTAAGGTTCGAACAGGATTTTTAGCAACAAGAGCATATACACGTAAATGGAAAACTTTGGGTGATTTAATGTGCAAATTGTGTAAGGAAGGTATAGAAAATATTAGGCATCTGTTGACTGAATGTAAATGCTTGAAAGCATAAAGGGTACAAATAATGAAGTTATGGGAGAATAAATATGAACAAAGTGATTATACGGGAAGTAAGTTATTGGTTTTTATGCTGGGTTTGTGAAAAGATAAGAGGTATTTAAATATAAAGACCATAGAGTTGACAAAGATTATGTTGTGGAAATGGGATGGAGCAGAATATGGGAAAACTTAGAGTGGGAAATGGAAAATAAAGTGGCTAACAGGTTTATCTGGGCATAATTGCTGAGATATTCTTGACTTCGTTTAAGGAGAAGCCACAGTACATCACATCACATCTGTTTAGTAATAAATATAGTAAAAATATATTAAAAGCATGCTACAGTAATAATTAAAAAACTACCTTTCTGTGTGTATTTTCATTTTATCAGATATTATGTTGGCACAGAAAAAAAGAAAATTAGTAAGAATCATATTTCATTTAAAAAGAAAACAATTACGAAAACAAAATAAATGAGTAATCATAAACAGGTAGCTAAAAATGCATTTATTATTATAGAGAAATTTTATAAAGAGTTGAGAAATGTTTTATCAATAAACTGATTGAAGTCCAAATTATCCATTCCTGTAAATTAATTGTTCAATAGTTTAATTCTATATACCAAAGAGACAAAATATAATGAGGCTGTCAGAAATATTTTTAATAATAAGGTTAATATATGTATTTACATTTTTGCAGATCATATTAAATCTGCCACAAAAAAAAATCATGTAGAAAACTTTGCTTTAGAAACTTGAAATAAAAAAAAGGGGGTTGTTTTCCATTCCCTGGTGTTAGAGATTCATGTAAAATTAATTAAAACCATATCCATAAGTTATGCAATGAGTCTTCAAAAAGAGCAACTCCTCTTTTTGTTCATAGTAGGAAGAATAACAAAAAGTCATTTTGTTAACTATTTGATGATACACAAGTATCAAAAAAAGTATTCACTTTTATATAAACTTTATCAGTACAAAAATTCTGTCACCTTGATGGACTTTTGCGATTGTTTCTGTACATTCCGTTTATGATTTTAAATACACTTTAGTATACTGTATTGTAGAATCACCTAAAGTGAAAAAGAAAATTAGTACTTACCAGACTTACCAATTATTAGATAGTGAAGGTTTGCACTGCTTTTTATCCTTGTTTTAACATTCTAGTTAAAAAGTTAGATACCCATTTATTGACCACTCATGGGTAACTAGCTGGCGTAGCTATGGATTAGTTACTTCAAAGAAAAATTATGAGTCTGTTTAAAAAAATATTGCACATTGCCTGAATTCAAAGCCAGGTTATAGGCATGACAACCACATGCACTACTGTTACACTATAATGCCTTTCATTTACATAACATCCTAAAAATAATTTTTATTTGCTGAGTGCTACATGGGGGATCAACTAATTGATAATACAGTTCTTATTATTTTCCATCATCTTAGGGATATTTATATAATTAAAAATAAGTACAAAATTCTTGAGGATCATGCAATATCAGTAATGAATAAGTTTATAAAATATGTTGATCTAGGAGATATTATAGCTAATTAAACTTTTTTTTTTCAATAAAAAACGCCAGCTTCTTCTTGAGCAAAGAAATCAAGTTATGATTAATAAAACTTTTAAGCATTTAAGCATGTTCATCCTGGTGTAGCAAACTAGTTAGATGTTTATTGGCCTAATGATAATACCCTTGGTGTGAATGAAGCATAATTTGGTGTTCTCATTTGATTCTATTACAATTTTTCTGATTTCTTGCAATGCTATTATGGCTGAATTTTAAAATGGATAGTGGTTTTTAAATCTTAAGCAATTTTATGAATAAGGAATTAAGAGGGCAATTTTACAGTGTATATAATTCTTTTTAATAATCTAAAATTTGGCCAGCCTAGAAAAAAATTGAGATACTAATCCAAGTTGAATCATAAATCAGAAAGACTTTTATCTCAGAATAGTTAAATGTCTTGCCCGAATAAATTAAATTTTCTAAAGACATATCTTTTTTATCGTGTAAAATAAAAAAATATATAGATTATAAAATAAAAATAAAGTGAAAAAAAAAAGATTCAGGAGAGTGTAATAACAAACAAAGCACTATATGATGACCTTTTCTCCTTACACTTAACATACTGTTAGAAATAGTTCTCTTTACTCTACTTCAGAGCTATCTATTGTACATTAAGTAATCAATGGACACTTGATTATAGTGCTACTACATCCCCACTTGTGACTAATTTCTAGCTTATAGTCTTCACCAGTGTGCTAGATATTTCAGTGTAAATTAAAAGTCATCAATGATAAAGGCCATAAACAGAAACTAATCTGGTATATGGTATCTATTTATTAATCAAGTCCACAAGAAATGGCTTTAAAATAGAATAAAGGGAAATGCTCCTGAAAAGAAACTTCTATATATTATCAATTTTCTTATTTATTATATGGTACTGGATTTTACATTATTCAAATTTTGGGTATTGCTATGTCTGTACAAATATTTTATTAAAGAATAAATATGATAGATAAAAGAAATAAGTGACACGCAGAAAAAAAAATCAATAATTGCAAGAAGCACAGACAAATTTGCATATTAATAAAAGTCTTGGTTAGGATTGACAAAGCTGATGAAAAAGTCTGAAGAAGAAGAAAAGGGAAGGAAAAAAATTAAACAATGCAACAATGATGTATTGAGTGCTGAGTTTTAAGTTTTGCTCTGTGGTCAGCTCTATGTTCTGAAAGTTAATAAAGAAGAGCTATAATCAAGAATATAATTTGACTGACAGAATAATGTGTGGAGCAATAATGTGCTTACAAAGTTGCAAAATTAAAAAGAGATTGCTATGAACTGTTGAGTGATCTAAGAGATCTTTTTTTCAATTAGCAAATAATTTTTTTACTAACAATATCATTATTCTGAATAAAATAGGCGAGCGTTACATTTCTTATTAAATTTTGTTAGTGTTTCATTTAATTAACAATTAAAATTATCCAGCTGTCAATTGATAGACTATATTATATACCACAGTCGACTGTCTTAAAGCTGTATATTATGTGGCATAGTTTGGATATTATCTGGAATAGTTTGACAACAGAATTGTATATAACAAATATAGAAATGATGTGAAATACAGAATAGTGAATAAGAAGAGAAAAAATTTGATGAAGGTTTTGGATAATAAATATATAGATAAAGGGGGGAATTTATGTTATGGGGGTTTTTGTGAGAGGAAAGAAGGGGGGGGGGGGGGGGGGGAAAATAGGTGTGGGGGGATTTGGGGGGGGGAGTGGTGGGGGGGGGGGGGGGAGGGAGAAGAAGGGGGAGGGGGAAGGGGGGGGGGGGGAAGGAGAGGGAGGGGGGGAGGGGGGAAAGGAAAGAAAAAAAAAAAAGGGGGTAAAAGGGGGGGGGGGGAGGGGGGGGGGGGGGGGGGGGAGGGGGGGGAGGAAAGGAAGGGGAGAAAGGAGAGGGGAGGAGGGGGGGGGGATAGAGGGGGGGGAGGGGGGGGAAGGGAGAAGAAAAAAGAAGAGAAGAAGAAGAAGGAAAGGGGGGAGAAGAGGGGGGGGAGGGAGGGGGAGGGAGGGGGGGGGGGAGGGGGAACAAGTGGAGTAGTTATCAAAAGAGACAAAGGATTAAATCTGTGATATAATTCAGTGCTGCAGTTGAAACAAAAATATGGAACAACTTCACAAGACATTTGATTAAAAAAATGCAGGTCAGTAGCAAATACATATGAATTATGTGAAGTATATGCTTATAAATGGAGTAATAGATGATAAACTTAAAGTTGCAATGCTATTATGGATGACAGGTAAAGATCTATTAAATGTGGCAAATCAGTTATGTGATCCAAAGCCACCTGAAGAAATACATTATGGGGAGTTATTAATTGCATTAAATATATATTTAAACCTATAACATTGAAATTTATGATACATCTTCATTTTATGGAAGGATGCACTTTCAAAATAAAACTATATTAATATGATTTAATCCTATGAACTTTAGTGAAAGATTGCAAGTTCAAAACATATATTGACAAAATGTTATTAGATCAGCTGCTATAGGGATAGGAAATGTAAAGCTTAGAGAGCTACTACTAAGTAAGAAGGAACTAACATACAAAGTTACTATTGAACTGGCATTAGCTCATGAGGTTGTGATAGACCATATAGAAACTTTTTAAAAAAGTGACAGAAGCCATTGCTTTGGAAATAAATATAAATGTAACAAAGCCATGAGATTTACCTAGACAGTTAATGCAGAGAGCTACTTGCTATTGTTGTGGGAAAACAGGTCACTTAAAGTTTAAATGCAGATTTAAAATGAAAAAATATTTTTAACTGTGGGTTGGAAGGTCATTTGTCATAGTTATGCAAGCAACAAATGATATAACAAGATTTACAATGAAAGAGTAAATTGAGTTTGGAGAAGGGTCTAAGAAATTTGCAATGGTGAACAGATTGAAATCTAATGATGATACACCTAAATTAAATGTAAAAGTCAGCAGTCAAAATATACAAATGGAGAGACAAGCATATCACTAATAGCATTGAAATATTGGACTAAGATTTGTAGAAAAACAAAAGTTAATGTCGAATTAAAAAAGTCTATGGAAGTAGTACTAGCTATAAATGGAAATTGAATAAAAGATTAGAGGAATGGGGTTGGTGCCGGTATCGATAAATAGTCATAGTAAATAATTATCACTAATTGTAATTAAATAAAAAACTTACCCAATATTAGGAAAAAGTTAGTTTAAATTACTGATAATAAAAGTTAATATGAAGAAAAGTTGTCAAGCATATCAAAGCATAGTAAATTTACCGACTAAGAAATTTAAAGTCTGGTCTGAAGTTATGGCAGCTTGACATTGAGTTCATTTAAACCATACAAAAACATTTCATGGAAAAATATTCCTTCCAGCCATAGATATATATTCAAAATGAGTTGAATATCATGTGGTAAATGACACAGCTACAGAAAGTGTAAGAAAAGTTTTGAACAAACTCTTTGCAACATATGGTTATCTAGAGACTATAGTGATAGATAATGAAACTGGGTTTAGCTCACAGAAATTCAAAAATTTAATTTCTCCAAAGAGGATATGGTGCATATTGATACCAGCTTATTACCTGCAGTCTAATGTAATAGTGGAGAAGGCAGTACAGCAACTAAAAATTGCATTAAACAAGCAGAAATATGTGGACATACATGAGGCAATTACAGCAATAATATTTTACAAGCCTTTTACATCCAGTGTGGTCACAAAGAAGATTCACACAAAACTGTTATTAAAATGATGTGTGAGAACATATTTGTCTATATTAGTTCAAAATAAAAGGAAAAATGGCTATTTGGAAAAAAAATCAAAATGTATGGTTTAAGGATATATTAAAGAAGAGATGGCTACCAGAAATAATTATAAAAATAGTATATACACAAATATATAAAATAAAATTAGATGATGTGAGAGTTTTGACACATCATATTAACCATATTAAAGAATGAAGAATAGAAATTTTAGAATATGTAGTGGTCATTCCAAACTCAGAGAAAGGAAATAAGACTGATGTTTCTGATGAAATAAAATTAAAAACATAGCTCTCTAGTTCAAGAAGTTATAGAATTGAATAATGAACAAGAAAAAAAGACTATAGAGCCAGAGAAGAAGATGGATGTACCCGAGTACAGAAGAGACCAACAAAGCTACAAGATTATATTGTGACCTGCAAAAATTAAAATTTCATATTTCTGATATAAAGTAAGGAATGTTATATCTGTACATATATTTTTATTAAAGAATAAATAAATGTGTACAAACTTAAAAAATATTGATATTGCTAGAATACTCCAGAAAAGAAATAAAAAAAATAATTGATAGGCAGAAGAAAAAAAGAAATCAGTAACTGCAAAAAAACAATAGGAAAATTTGCATATTAATAAATCTTAGTTTATACAAATTGGCAAATCTGATAAAAATAGTCTGCAGAAAAAGAAAAAGGAATAAAAAAATTAAACAGTGCAAAAATTGTGTACTGAGCTTTAAGTTTTGTTCTGTGGTCAGTTCTAATGTTCTGAAAGTTAATAAAGAAGAGCTAGTTAAGAATCTAATTTGACTATCTCAGAATAATGTGTGAGAGCAATAATGTGCTTACAGCCATTGCTGAGTTAAAGAGACATATATATTAAATCTCTACAGAGATATGAACTGTTAAGTAATCTAAGATATCCTATTCTCAACTAGCAAATAGACAGTTGAATTACTAATCTTTTACTCATCATTATTCAGAGTAAAATAAATTCTAAATTTTTTTATTAAATATTGTTGGTGTTTCCTTTAATTAACTATTAAAATTATCTCGCTATCAATTGACTGGTTGGTCCTAGATATATTAGGTAAAATAATTTTTTTTCTATTTCCCATCTGGTTTCACAAATTAAATGATTAATTTTATTTTAAATATTTAAATAATTATATTTTAGCAAATTTTTTTTTACGTATTTTTAGCATTTCATTCCAATATCAGCCTTTCAAGCTAATTGAGCACGCGCCTTTTGATAGTGTTAAATAAATGAATACTCTCCTCTTCAATCCAAGATATAGTATTTATGCAGGAATAAAAAGAATCCCTCTTATTCCTACGACTCAAATTCTTTTATATGAGCAAATCTGAAGAACTGTTGAAGAGAGCGTGAGTAGATACTCACTTTAAATTACTATTTACGATGTTTTTTGACTGAATGACGTCGGTGTAATTACTTAGAATTTACTAAACGTCATTCTTACTGAAACTTAATTATGAGTAAATAAGCATTTGAGTCGTAGGAATAAGAGGGATTCTTTTTATTCCTGCATAAATACTATATCTTGGATTGAAGAGGAGAGCATTTATTTAACACTCTCAAAAGGCACGTGCTCAATTAGCTTGAAAGGCTGATATTGGAATGAAATATAATTGCAAGCATGGCGCTATATAAAATATTTGCTTATTTACTCATAATTAAGTTTCAGTAAGAATGATGTTTAGTAAATTCTAAGTAATTACACCGACGTCATTCAGTCAAAAAACATCGTAAATAGTAATTTAAAGTGAGTATCTACTCACACTCTCTTCAACAGTTCTTCAGATTTGCTCATATAAAAAAATTTGAGTCATAGGAATAAGAGGGATTCTTTTTATTCCTGCATAAATACTATATCTTGGATTGAAGAGGAGAGTATTCATTTATTTAACACTCTCAAAAGGCGCGTGCTCAATTAGCTTGAAAGGCTGATATTGGAATGAAATATAATTGCAAGCACGGCGCTAGATAAAATATTTGCTTATTTACTCATATTTTTAGCATGTAAATTTTCTTTTAACAAAAACTTTAAACAGTTTTATTAATAATAATCTATTACTAGACTTACCTAAATCAACACTGTAATCATGACACTCCACCTGTCCTTCAGAAGATATGTCTGCAAAAGCATAGATAATATGGGTACACAAAGTCGAGTCAATATCTGAAGTATCAAAACTTCCTAATCCAGAACGAAGTAGTGCATAAGCATTGTAATAACAAACTCTTTTAAATGTATTATCTGAAAAAAAGTATATATATGTACCCAAGTACATTGAAATAATATAAAGCAAATATCACAACAACTTATATATAAAATTATCCAGATGCTCCAGTTAGATTACAATGTCTTTATTACAGTATAGATGTCACTACAATTTACATATAAAACTTTTCAGGTGTGTCACGTTGATTACAAAGTTTTAATTAATTGCAAGTGGATGAAAAAGGAAATCACTTTTCATCTGCCACTAAGACTTAAAATAGTATCTAAGAACAATACAAAAAATAAGATTGTACCTAAATAAGCAGTTCTTATATTTTATAACCTTGTAAACCTCCATAATTCGCTATTCAAGATATCTAATTATATATTGGAATCTTATAAATGAAAACCATAACCACCTATGTGAGGTGATGCCCTGTGGCTTTTTATTTATCAAATCAGGAATTTTTCAAACATAATGCCCAGAGAAACCTGTTAGCCACCTTAACTCCTCCTTCCATTTCCCACCCTAAATTCTTCCCACCTACTTCACTATCCTGCTCCATTTCATTTTCACAACACAATCTTTGTCAACTCTATGGCCTTTTATATCTAAATCACCCTTATCTTTCTCCAAACCCAGCATAAAAAACAAGAACCCACTTTCTGTATAATCACTTTGTCTATATTTATCCTTTCACAACTTTATTATTTGAACCCTTTCTGCTTGAAAGCAATTACATTCAATTAACAGATGCCTAATATTTTCCATGCCTTCCTTACATAACTTGCAGACTTAATTTCCTGTATTGCATCATTTATGCGTATATTCCATTGTTGCTAATGATCATGTTCAAGCCTTAAACAGTAAACTACTTTTCTAGTTATTATCATAAATGAACTTGCACCCAATATTCTCTTTATTTCTATATAAATTTAAACTCTTTTTACCCTCCATATTAGTTCTCTATCTTTCCAACTCCTTATTCTTTATTAATGCATGCATTCTTCTATTCTATTCCATGACATTATAACACTCAACAATTCACCTAACACAATCATCCCACTTTCATATAAGTATACTGATATAAATTCTTTATCCAAATCTTCTGCATACCATACTACCTTTCTCACCCATCTTGTTGCCTGCCTTTTACTCATAACCTAATTAAACACTATTTTGGCTATTATCTATAAATTTCAATCTACTGAATATTTTCAGTTTGCTTTTTGCATTTCTTGTATAAAAACTTGATAATCCCATTTCTTCTTGAATTGCCTCCTTTACTGTTCATACATCTATGTCTAATGCATGTCTTTCTACTTCTCATTGTAGTTTTTCTAAATAATCTAACACCTGTTTACTAACATATAACACATCACCCTTTCATACAATTCTAGCTACATCATATTTATTACATGAAAACACTGTTAATTTCTTTATTAGTTCCTTTCTTTTTTTGCTTCATTTATCATTTTTTTCTTCTATTCATCCAAGCAATTTCTCTGATTACTTAAGATGATTCCCAAATAATTATACCTATTCACCACACTTAACTCTATATCCCCCAATAAAAATTCTTTGTCTTCTCTTTATCCAGTATTATATCATAATTTTTTGGGATTTTTCTTCACTAAATTTAATGCTCATATCTTTACCCACTCATGCACATGTCTTCAGCATAACTTCCATATCTTTCTTACTTTCTGTGCACAAGAAGACATCATTTGTAAACAAAGACCTGATAATGTATATATTCCCTTGGCATTTATCTCTATCCCTCTACCTAGTATTTCTATTGCTTTCTCCATTTCTCTCAAATACAACAAAAACAATATAGGTGACATAGGACATCTTTGCCTTAGTCCCATCCCATTTTGATTCTCTATATAAAATTATTCAGCTGCTGCCACCTATATTGCAAAATGTTTATTATAAGCATTTAAAAATATGGAAATATTTTTCATGTGCCAGCAAGATTTAAAATAAAGAATACGTTGAATGGAGACAAATTGGTATCAATCTATTTAGCTACCAACATTTTATTTTATCTTTAGTTGAATCTTTAAACACAGCTTTGACATCATGAAATAATTCTGGGATGACTAATTGATAAATTGAAAATTCTTTGAATTTGGAAAAAGGGATTTATCATAATAATACTATTTATTACATAATTTATTTTTTTGAAGCATACTTTATTGATTAAAAATGAATGATTACATTGATAAGATTGGGCTTACACAGTGAGCATAAGTCTGTTCCTATGTCTAAACAGTTCTGCTGGGCATAAGATTGTTTACAGATATATAGGAGAGAAAAAGAAGCTTTCTCTTGAGTTCTTTATGTTGTGTTTTTGCTACTCTTAAGCCATTGAAAGTTGCCTGAATTCAGCTTGTCTAATTTTTTCATACATTATGTTGATGGACCCTGTCATGTGTGTCCTGCTGGTTTTAGTGTACTGTGTTTTTTTTAGCTGTGTTATTCTGTATCTCTTCCTGTTTTTCAACTATAGTACTGATTTTAGTTTAAATAGTGACCAAGTTGCAGCAAAAATATCTGATGATGCTAGCATGTTATCCTTTTCTTTTATTTTTTCTAGCTTGTGGTGGAACATGTTGAGATTTTGTTTTGCATTGTAGTCAAAAGTGAATTTACTACTGGAGTACCAATAGGCATACAAGCTAAATGTGACGGCTCTTATTGTTGGGATTGCATTTTTTGTATGCTTGGAGAATTTTTGCCATTGTTGTTGTGTCTTTATGATGGTAGTTATTTATCATTATTTGTCTTACCCTTTCCAATTCCAGACAATCCTTTAGAAAATGATGTTGTGTTTCTTCTCTTTGGCACAACCCACACAGTGCGTCTATTTTCATAAAGAACCTTTTAAAATGAATGAAGTGTGATGTAGGCAAGGCATTCAGATTTACTTTGACTATGAAGTCAAAGAATTTAGGTTCCATATTTTATATATTTTTAGAAGCTGTGCATTGTTTATTTCAAGGACTTATTTTGTTGTGTCTGCTCTATTAGGCTATGTATGTTCCAGTATGTGTATTTAATTGGGTTAGTCAGGATTATTTTGTCCCTTTGATTTCTTATGCTGTCTAAAAGTGTGGTTATATAGTTGTCTTTAGAAGGTAGTTGGTCAGAGGGTATTATATCTATTATTTTTTGAATATTTGGAAACTTTGTAAATATTGTAATCAGCAGGTTTATTATTTTTTGTGAGTAAAAAGTTGGAATTGTATGCAGTCCAAGCCCATTTAGTTTTGTGGGTTGGCTTAATTGTCTCTTTGAGATGGATATCACCTTTTTATTCCAAAGTAGTTTATTGCACAGGGAGTTGACTGTTGATATAAATTTTTTGGTAAACTTTATCACTGGTAGGTAGTATGTGATTTTTGTTATTATCAGGTGATTGAAGAGAGAAACCTTTGAGTATAGAGAAAGGTATGATTTAGCAAGTGAATATGTGATTCTTTCTGTTTGTGTTAAGATTTTGTCTTGTGTTGTTCTTCTCATCTACCCCATTCCCAAATGAAATGGAAAACCCAGAAACTTACTCAGTTTTCCTTGGTATATTTGTGTGTTGGTTTTCCCAGTAAAAATTGACCACATGGCTGATTTATTAGTATTTATTTTCAGATGAAATTTTGTTGTATAGTCTTCTATTATTTTTTGAAGGGTATGTAGTTGTTTCTTTGAAGTTAGGAAAACCGTAACATCATCCATGTAGACTATACAGGGTATGTAAGCATTAGTATTTGTATTCATTGTAAATTTTTCCTTGATTTTTTCCAAGTAGAGGGTTTATGTATAGTGTGAAGAGTAGTGTTCTTAGTGGAGATCCCTGGTGAATGGATTGGTTAGGGTAGAAAATGGATGATGTTCTTTCATTTAACAATGTCTGTAAACTCAGATGTGAAGATCACAATATATATGTATGATAAAAAGTCTGTTATATGGCAAATAATAATATAGTGTGTGTGCACAAATATATATATAAAGTTGAAAGGAAAAGTAAAAATAAACACAGACAAATTTTTGTAGATATTTTCTACATTTCACTTGGAATAATAATGCCTGTAAGGGTTAAAAAATTCTTAATTTAAAACAGAATTTTAATATAAATTAAAACATTTAAAAAGGTCTAAATAAATTAATATTGTAATTCTGATTTTGAATTTAAAAACAAGCATGATTTATTTTTGAAATAATGCTTGTATACATTTCTTTTATCTATTTTTAAAAATCTCTGTAGATTAAAAATTCCAAAGGATTAAAGTAAAAACATGTAAATCACATCATCAGTAAAATTTCAGAATTGCTTCCAAAAGTAGCTTGCAATTAAAAGTGATTTGAAAAGATTAAATTGATTTTAATCAAGATAAAAATTGGATAGAAAAAAACTGTTTTCAGTTATTGTGTTTTTATCATCTTAAGATTAAAAAGGATTAGACAGATTGAAAACAGTCTGCAATATGATTTTATCACCTCAGATGATTCTATAAAAATAAGGGCTGATAAAGAAATATCAGTTCAGTTTGTGTTTTCCTGAAGGTTTGTGATGATGGTGTTCTAGTATTTTTATATTGGACTATTTCCATCATCTAATATGTGTATTGAATGTCTTCAGAAACATTTACCTTTATTTAAATATTCCAAATACATTTAACTGTTAATAATAGCATATCAAACAGGTTAGTATATGCACATTATTTCAAGAGGGTATTATTCTTCCCTCTTCTTCAGGTGTTGCTGGCCTGACCAGTGACAGTATTAGTATGAGATTCAAACTTGGGTCTTTAGATTCTTTATTATTGAATTTTAAGGTAACACTCTAACCAACTGAGCCAAAGGAAACAGTAAAAATTTCATATACTTATCTATAAAGCTTCTCCTGATTTCTCCACTTTTTTCTAAGAGCATAGTCACCCTAGGTTGGCTTGTGGGATTTTTTGCCATTGTCATGTGAGCAGCTTCTTTAAATTTTCTTCTTTGTACCTTTTCTTCTCTATCCAATATTTTTGTATTTTCCCAATTGAACATATGTTCATTGGTACATACATAATCTGCTAGCTTAGACACATGTTTTCTCTCTTCAAATCATCAGTTTATGTTCTTGCAAGTGCTTTTCAATGGGATGACTAGTATCACCAATATATGTTCTTCAACATTCACATGGTATTTCATAGATGCAGTTTTTTCTTATCAGCATTTCAAGTTTAGGTTTTGTAGATATTAGAATTCCTCTTAGTATAGTATGGCTCTGGAAAGCTGTTCTGATGTTATGCTGATTGCAGATTTTCCTTGATTTGTCTGCTATTCTTGGAATGTATGGTTACACTATAGTACTATTGTCTTTTCTCTTGATGGTTCTTTTTGTTGTCTATTTAATGTTTTTTTTTAATAACAACTGATGGATAATCATTTTTTATAAGATTTTCTTCTATATAGATCTTTTCTATTTTCAAATCACTGGTTTCTGAACAAACTTCTTTTGCTCTGTTCCATAGTGATAGTATAACTCCATGTTTTGTGTTTCTGGTATGATGGGATGTATAGGCTAGATATTTTTCTGTATGTGTAGGTTTTCAGTAAACTGTAGTTCTGATTTTTTATAAGAGAATCTTGTGCCAAGAACATATAAGAGTGCAAATTTTTGTTCTTGTTCTGATTCTATTGTGAATTTAATTTAAGGGGATATGTTGTTGATGATGTATTTTTATATTGGATTATTTTCATCATCTAATATGTGTGTTGAATGTCTTTAAAAAAGTTTAATTTTAGTTAAATATTCCAAATGCATTCAACTATTAGTAATATCACAGCAAACAGGTTAGTATATGCACCAACTGTGAGTAATATCACAGCAAAAAAATGTTAGAAATATCACAGCAAACAAGTTAGTATTTGCACTAACTGTTAGTAATATCACAGCAAACAGGTTAGTATATGCACAACATTTTGAGAGGTATTTTTCTCGCCTCTTCTTCAGGTGTTGCTGGCCTGACCAGTGACAGTACTAGCATGGGATTCGAACCTGGGTCCTTAATTCTTGATTATTGAAATTTAAGGTAATGCTCTAACCAACTGAGCCCATTGGTTAGAGCGTTACCTTGATGGCTCAGTTGGTTAGAGCGTTACCTTAAATTTCAATAACCAAGAATCTAAGGACACAGGTTCGAATCCCATGCTAGTACTGTCACTGGTCAGGCCAGCAACACCTGAAGAAGAGGGGAGAAAAATACCTCTCGAAATTTTGTGCATATACTAACCTGTTTGCTGTGATATTACTAACAGTTAGTGTATATACTAACCTGTTTGCTGTGATATTACTAACATTTGTTTGCTGTGATATTACTAACAGTTGGTGCATATACTAACCTGTTTGCTGTGATATTACTAGCAGTTGAATGCATTTGGAATATTTAACTAAATTTAAAGTTTTCTAATTCAACACACATATTAGATGATGGAAATAGTCCAATATAAAAATACAGCTAGAACACCATCATCACAAACCTTTACAAAAACAACATGTTGTTGATGTGTTTTCAGAAAGTTTGTAATAATGCTTCACCATGTGGACATACAACAAATGTATCACCCCCATAGTGAAGCCAAACTTTAGATGGATATGGAGTAGTTTTTATTACTGTGGTTTCAAGTTCTTCCATGTAAATATTGCTAATCAGGGGAAACAGTGGTGAACCCATAGCCATTCCTTGATTTTGTTGAAATAATTATGTGTTATATTGAAATTAGGTTGTTTTTAAATAATTCCATTATACTATCAATAGGAAGAGCTGTTTGATGTGCTATTACTAACAGTTGAATGTATTTAGAATATTTAAATAAAGTTAAATTTTTCTAAAGACATTTAATACACATATTAGATGATGGAAATAGTCCAATATAAAAATACAATCAGTTCAGTTTGGCTTGCAGTTTTTTAAGAGCTGGACAGAAGAGTCCAGTTTTAATATTTTGAGAAGCAGTGGCCAAATAGGCCAGATGCAAAGTTGGGATAGTAATTTTTTGAAGACAGTTTTTGTCTTAATATTTTGAGAATTGCCCAGCTGCAAAGTCTGGTTTAATATTTAGAGAAGCAGTGGCCAAATTGGTCAGCTGCAAAGTCTGATTTTTAGTTTTTGGTCAGAGTGGACTAATAATATTTTTGAGAAGCAGTTGGCATTAAGAATAACTAACTGCAGAAATAGTTTCCAGAGTTATGCAGATAGCTCCTATGAAGATATAGCTGAAGTCAAAACAAGAGACAGCTGCTGCTGATTCGCTATACTGGAGTTTGATCTTCAAAGGAAAACCCACTTCTCTGTCTCTAAAGCCTTAAATGTGGACAAAACAGTTTGCTGGCCTGAAGCTCATCAAATTCTAGGCACAAAGAAACTGATTGAGTGCCAACATTTTACTTGAATTATACCTTCCTGATTATGACAATCCTGGACTATACCTGTCTCACCAAGGGTAACTCACAAAGAGAAGCACATATAAATATATATACAATGGTGAATAGCATTATATATAATGAGAATGAAATTTTAAATAATTTCTTTGGTAAAAATGACATTTAAAAATCTATATATTTTAAAAGATAACAAATAAATAATTTTGCTTAGAACTGAATAAAATCTAAAAGTAATGATTGATTCATGGACAATTTATTTTGAAAAAGAAAAAGAGGATTTCAAAAATCTTTTTAGATTAATTTAAAGATATAATTAATTAATTGAGAGTAACCTGTCATAAAAAACTTTTGAATTACCTGCCAAAAAAATGGCTTTTTTTTTTTAAAAAAAAGAAGATAAAAAAAAATATTTTTATTGACTGAAAAAATGAGACTAATTAATAATATTAATTCATATCATCTATATGTTCATAGATGTACATGTGTTTGTAAATTTTATGTATAGTTTTCAAATGAAATTAATTATGAAATATATTTTGGTTGTTTTACAATAGCATGTTGAAACCACTGGAAGGCGTTATTTCTATACTAGTGCACAGAAATATGCCATTTAGGTGGCCTCTGCCACTATCGAACATTCTTATTTCTAATGTGTAAGCCTAGAAATAGTCCATTGATATGGGGGAGGGTACCGGCTGACTGTGTTTATTTCTATGCTAATGCACAGAAACATGACATTTAGCCAATCTTGCCGCAGAAGCTATCGTGTCAGCTTACAGCTCAGATTTGGGCTAAGCATTTTGGACTAGCGATCACATTTCACTTTTGTTTACAGTATTGTCTGAGGGTGGCTGGAATTATGATTGTCGATACTATTTTAATATTCATTAAGACCACCTCCCCCTCTATCTCGAATGTTTTAGGAAGGTCTACTAACAATTATCAGCAGAGTCTTATGCTTCCCTAGCCCCCATTTCCTGCTGGAAAAATGGGCCAAGTGTAGTTAAAAGTGCGATTCTGATCAAATCATGCTCTAAGTCACATTTCGTGCGACAACAACTGAGAGCTGATTAATCGAATAGCTGAAATAGGACAACTTGTTTTCAAATGTCAAAGAAAGAACAAGGATTCTTTTCTGACTGCTGGAACCAGCTTATCAAACAAAACACCTTGAAGCTGCATGCCTGCTGTTTTTTTCCTGAAGAGCCCAAAAAGTTGCTTTTAATTGCCATATAGATTGATGTTTTTTGGGGGGAATTACCATAAAAACTTGGTCAATCTTTGAATTGTTGGTGTTCCGTTCTGTTAGCAATTGGAAACATCCTTCCCCCCTCTCCCATAGTTGGACTTTGGCTTGTAAATGTTACCATTAAATGGACAATAGATTTATTTATAATTTATCAAAATAAAACAAAACAAACTGAAAAAAAAGAAGAAGTAGTTGAATCGACTGATTTTTTGTTAGTCATACAATACCAAACCAAAAATAGAAAGGGTTTAATGAAAAGAATCAAAACAAACAAAAAATCGGTTAACTACTTTTTAAAAATCATTTTTAATTGATCCGTTTTTTTTTTTTGGTTTTTTTGTTTGGAGTAGCCAAAATAGATTTGATAGCTGCCATATTTTTATTTTAAATGTGATAAACAACAACAACAAAAAATACGTAGATGGAAAAAAAAAAAAACCCCGTCCCCTTTGAAAATATAAATAATGAAAAGAATCAAAAGCAAAAAAAATTAAGTACTTTTTTTGTAAATTCATTTATTTGTAATTTTTTTGTTTATGCATTTGTTTATTTTTTTTTTGGTCGTGTTTAAAAAAAAATTTGATTTGATATAATTTTTATAAATGTGATAAACAAAAAAAAACCAAAGCCAACAAAAAAAAAAAAAAAGAAACCCGGCCCTGGCAACATTATATTTATCTTTGTTTACAAACCGAGCCTGCCCTCCGGCGGTTTCAACACGCTATTGTAAAAACAACCTATATTTTTAATGTGATTATTTTGATAAATTCAAACATGTTCATTTTATTTCAAGCCACATGCCTGTGTGTTGAATGGATTTTAGGTAAAACTAATGGAACATATATGTAAACCAATGTAATAACTTGAATTGTGTATATTATTCATGTAAATCACAATGTGATAATTAGAAATTTGTATTGTAATCTAAAAACCTTAATATCATTTTTTATTGTTACTAAACCTTTATTCAATTGTTAAAAATTGCATTGCGTCATCTCTTGGTCACCATAATAGTTATAGAGCTTGTGTTCTTCTGAGCTAGATTCATGTATAATGGTCTGATTATATGAATGAGGATGTATATTAGTGCTTTTGGGCATCCAGTGAGATCAATCATCATCATCCTGGTTGGTACATAAGATTATATTCTTTAAAGCCATGCATTATATTTTATTTAATTTAGTCTTTATTAGAATTTAATTTTATAGTTGGCCAGTACATTATAGGTACAAATGGACGGAGCATTGATGATGATCAGCATGTTTTAATGTCCTAGCATTATTGTTTTTAATTATGATGTATTCTGCTGAATTAGCAGTTAAGTAGTGCATTCAAAGTTATGTTTAAATAATTGCCCAAGCTGACAAAGGCTCAATAGTTAGCCTGATCTGCAAAGGACCCATATTCAATCCAGTCACCAGATTGTCGGTTGATTTATTGTACTAATGTAGTTTGATTGATGGATCATTCTTAATGATGAATATTTCTTTTGAATATTACTTATACTTACTTTATTTATTTATAATGCTGGTTGATTACACTAATTAGTTGCTCTAAGGAGTTAACTGAGTTAGCTGGCTGATCTCTCATAATCTCATGCTCTCTTGAATATATAACTTTTTCTTAACATTTCTTATATATTTTTGATATTAAACATTACTTTAATATCTTTTTTTGCAAATTTTAAATTTACTTTTATTTGAAATATCTTGAACTAGGGAGTAATGATGATGTACCATCACCCCAAGTTCACCAATGATCATTTCCTTACACCCATTCCCTGATATTCCCATGCCATTGCAATGTATATATATATGATTACATATTTTATATTTCTCTAAATCAATGTGTTAATTTGCCTATCAGAATCTACATTTTAACACACATATACACACATAGTATAACTACATACACACAGAGAGATTGGATTGGAATGTCTGTTAAATCAATGGTGCAGAATCATCATTTGAATTAAGAAATTGCTTATAAAATTAAAATGTATTAAAATAATAAAAACCATGAATAATTATTATAAAATAAATAATTAATAGAGAATAATATTAATCTAAAATTGCAAAAGATTTACCTTCTGCTTTTACTAAGACTAAAGTGAGATTAATCAGTATGCCAACAGTATTCAATGAAATTTTCAACTGCCCAGGTTTCTCCTAAAATATACATATATTTAGTCTTAAAGTTAATATTATATGTAATTCTAATAAAATTGAATTGTAATACATACATATTTTTTCTTATTTGAACTACGTTGAAGCTACCATTCTCAGTGTTCATTTCTTCACTGATAAATATGTCTCAAAGATTTTTTTTTATTTAAAAAAATTAAACTATTCAAATATATTATTAACTCTGATTTTTACAGACAAAAATTATATTAAATAAATATTCAAGATTTTTGTTGCTGCTGAAAACAAAAACGATTCTGCTTATATATTTATTTATTGTTTTCTATTTTCTAATAATAATAATAATAATAATAATGATGATGATGATGATGTGGACTTTTTATATTGAGCACTTATGTTTGCTTAATTAAAAATACGAAATATTTGTTTATTTTGTTTCCAGATCTTATTTTGTTTATGTAATTATATATAATTATAGAGCATTTGAACACAGATTTTCAAGTTCCCTTCAGCTATCTACTCTATCTCATACAACCAATACACATTACCACCCACACGTGAAAAAGATAAATGATCTTTGATATACATATTTTGTGCTAAAACAGTATTCATCAGTTGGTCCAGAGCATCATCTCCAACACATCATCAGATTTTCAGTAGTATGGATGGCTATCTTAATATAAACCTAGCACTGATTATATATATATATATATATATATATATATATATCAGTGCTATATATATATATATATATATATATATATATGGGATGATGATCTGGACCAACTGATGCATGCTGGTTCAGCATGAAATACATATATTGGAGATCATTTTTCTTTTTCACATGTATGTGGGCATGTGTATCAATTATATGAGATAGAATAGAATAGATAGCTGAAGGGAACATGAAAGTCTGAATTCAAATCCCCTATAATTACATCTAAACTCCAAGTATATATATATATATATTATACTTGTATTTAAATATATATATAATTTTAAGATTTCTAGTAGTGTGTGTGTTTGTGTATACTTAAAATCAAGTTGAAAAAGTATCTGTTTCCATTATTTTAATCCTATCTATTGAAATTATTATAAAATGTTTGTTGTTCCTTCTAAGTTAAAAGATGATTTACAATTTAAAATGTTAAATTTTTAATAATTAATTGCTGAAAAGATGATTAATTTTTTTACGAACTGTCATGCAATAAACAACTACTTTATTTTATTGCTGACGAGGCAGAAGTTCTGTTTGCCCTGCTTAATTTAGTGGAAGAGTAGAAGGATGTACTCCGGAGTTTAAGATCCACGGATTGCAGTTACAGCTCAAACTACTTTCGAATTCCCAGCCAACAATCAAATAGATTATTTTCATTATCAATGTGGCAGATTATGTTCAATCTTCAATTTTTTCAGGGCCTATGTGGACAGCTGTTCTTTTCATTGCTATGATAATCAGTAATTTTCTTTCCACTATATTACTACAGTTATAAGGATTCAATAGCACATCTACTGTATTTAATTTATAAAGTTGCAAATGTTTTAATTAATGCATGTTGGAAGTATAAAACTGATCTAATTTTAAGATCTCAGAACGATGACACATTTCGTAATTTAATCTTTGAAAATAACTATAATTTATTAAAAGAATGTGCTTTTAAATTGTTTTTTTTTTTGCTTTGTTTGGGCATATTTTTGTGAATCTCTGCTACAAGTATAAAGTACTCAAAGTCCAAGTATGGAGCACAATTTTTCACTTCTTTAGACTGTAGACGGAAGATAAGAAGTGCAGCGTATCATTAATTTAAAAAAATAAATAAATAAACAAATGTAAAATCCAATAACTGAATATGAATATTTAGAGTAGTTACGTGTATAAAATTTTGAGTTAAATTAATTTAAGGTAAATATGTGTTCAATTCATTTTAAATTCATAATTTCTTTATTCTGCAAAATTAATGTAAAATGACTTTTGTCACAAATCTGCCATTTGAAGCACTCGTCTCTGAAATAAAAGTTGCTGATTTCCGATCTATAGAAGTGTTCTCAATACAACTTAAAAAGGGTTTTTTTTTTTTAAAAAAAAAACCAAATTTAATAATATTTATAGATATTTAAAAATTATGAAGTAGCTAGCTACCTTCTCTATTTAGCCAAAATGGAACAGATGAATAGGAGGCTCTTGTAAATAAATACGGCCATTTTGTTTTCAGAATAAAAAAACAAACAAACAAAAATAGACAAAGATCAAAAAGTTATATATCGAAGTCATGATTAAAGACACAAACTCATTGACACAGTTAATGCAGGGAAATTTACTGATGGCACAATAAGTTCATAGTGATCAGGTTACAAATTAACTTAAAAAGTAAGGTACTTGGGTATTATTCCTGCAACCTAGGAAAGATAAGACGATTTTTTACATATGCGATAAAGACATAATGTTGCGAACATTAAATAAACCCTTGGAATTTGAGTTTTTTTCCTCGTCAAAAAACGTGTTTTAAACGTGCTTTGAAACATGTCAACCGAAACTATTATATAGGTGCTTTTTTGGACATTTTGGTAATTTTTTTCCTGATTCAAAAGTTTGTTGTTTGTACATTTTAAACTTACCATTTGTTATTATTTTGAATTTGGTTTAACATTTTTAATTTCAACTGCATTATTTACTTCTGTGTTTTTTTTCCAATTTCAACTTGGTTATTGTCTGACTTCTGCGTTTTTGAATCTTTGAATTAAAAGTTTATTATTTAATTGTAATTGAATAAAGACGTTGACTTTATTTGTTTATTCCAAAAATTAGATTGACTGGCAGAATTCCATTTAGAGAATGTACTGGGCAATCACTTGTTCCACAAATCTTTAGGAGAAGGAGGAGGGACGGTGGGAGGGGGAGTACTACTGACAATCGCCATTTTGTATGCAAGAATTGTCTGCATAAGTGTATATTTCATAGAATATTTTTTCTTTTTTACTTTTATAAAAATATATTTATGTTGGCTTTTTTTTTTTACGGACCACGTATTTCTTTTTTTAAATTGATCAAATTAAGTAAGCATCAAAAGTTATTTTGAGTACTGTACAATTTGTAAAAGTACGTGTATATCTCTCATAATATTTTTTTGTTTTTGTAAAACTGTATTGAGTATTATTTCTGCAAACAAGAAAAGATAGAAGGACTTATTTGTTTATTCGAAAAATTAGATTGCCTGTCAGTATTCCATTTAGAGCATGTACTGGCCAATCACTTGTTTGACAACTTTTCCTGAGAACGAAGAAGGACAGTTGTGGGGGGGGGTTGCTACTGACCATCGTCATTTTGTATGAAAGAATCGTCTGCGTAAGTATATATTTCATAGAATATATTTACTTTTATAAAAATATATATTTGTTGGCTTTTTTTTTCCTCCTGCAAGCATATTTTTTTGGTTGAAATTGATCAAATTAAGTAATTGTCAAAAGTTAGTTTGCA
This sequence comes from Epiperipatus broadwayi, assembly GCA_028023455.1. Lineage (NCBI taxonomy): Eukaryota > Metazoa > Onychophora > Udeonychophora > Euonychophora > Peripatidae > Epiperipatus > Epiperipatus broadwayi. The sequence continues at coordinate 99,109 of JAQFVV010012925.1, forward strand.
TCTGTGTAGAATTCATAAATACGTGTTTATCTCATGCAATATTTTTTACTTTTTTTTTCTGTCTTTGTAAAACTGTTTTCAGTATTATTACTGCAACCAAGGAAAAATAGGATGACTTTTCACATTCGTATCAAAGCATTGCTAACTTTCTAATATTTTTCTAATGTTTGATGTTGACAAAATAACAACATTAAAAAGTTAGCAGTGTATTGATACGAATGTGAAAAGTCATCCTATCTTTCCTTGGTTGCAGGAATAATACCCAAGTACCAAAAGTAAAGTTAAAAAGAGAATGAAGAGAGAATGAGAGATAGAATAACAGTGATTAATTTAGCTTTAAATATTAGTAATAGTAATAATAAAATGATTTATTGCTTGGGAATTAATAAGAAGTTCAAGCACCGGAAATGACAGAACTAGGCCACAATTCATGGAACTTAAGTTCCAGAGTTTACAACGTTGCCACAGTACCAAGCTATGCAGGGCAATGTTGATTTAATTCACTAATAATTAAATTATGTTATAAGTAATTATTAATGAATCACATTAAAAAATGACCATTTTCATTTATTCTTCTGTCAGTCATGTGGTTTTCCAATAAATGTAACTTCAAAATGAAGCACTCTCCTATTTCAACAAAATAAGAAAAAATGACAACTTTATCGATGCAAATTATAACTATTATATTGAACTGGGTGGGGTGTTTTATCGATCACTTGAGGGAGGAAACAAAATCTATATGATTTTTGACTCTTCAAGCCGCCATATTGAATTTTTTTAAATACTGGCCTGAGACAATTTTCACAATAACTTCAGTTTTAATTATATTAGAGCAAAAACAATTACATTTCTAGAAACTAGAAACATTAAGGAAAACAATAAGCATAAAATAAATAGTGATAACTATATAAAAAATAAGGTAAAAAAGAAATTTTCACATCTGAAATAATTATTATTTTATTGTTTGTTCATAATTTGGAAAATAGCATTAACTAAAACTGAAAATACATCTTCAGTGATAATTTCTTTATATTCGTCACAAAATTATCTTTCTAAACATGTATAACATGTCTTACCTGAGTTAATCCACAGCTTCACAATCTCCAAAAGAATTCGGATATGACTTCTTCATTTTTATCTCGTACCCGAAATGTTCTAAATGTCAAAGGCATCTATAAAGAAAAAGATTCATCCTAATAAAAGATACAAAAGAAATCATCATAGCAATTGGCTTCTTATCTATCTAAAACTAGAAATTGTAGGTTACTGTCTATATCCCTGATAAAATGAGTTTCATCTCTTCATTTTATATTTTTTTGTGTATATCAGTGATGTTTATATTCTTTATGGACACCAGTGATGTTTATATTCTTTATGCACACAATGATGTTTATATTCTTTATGCACAGAAGTGATGCTATCTTATTATATTTATTGTACCACATAGATATAATTTATTTGCATATAGTGTATTTGTTAGCTATAGACTTGAAAATAATGTTATGAAACATATAGCAAAACCAAAGCATGAACAAGAGTAAACAAAAACATAAACAAGAATCAGAATTTGATTATATGTTTGTGTATGCAATGTCTGTCTGTATGCATTTGTTTATTAGTTTTATAACACATTACTTGTAAACCATATTATATAAACATAATTAATGATTTTCATAATAAATTAGTATACTTTTTGAAAAACATTATTTTTATAATAGTGTAAGTAGAATGTTAAAAAAATTACTATAGATATAAATTCTATATGAGCATAAATATATAGCTACAATCTAATACACACTAATTTTTTGATAGATATAAATTCTATATGAGCATAAATAATATATAACTAACACACACTAATTACAAACTAAAATTAATAAAAAAGATAATTTTATCAAAAAATAAAAAATAAAAATTAAAAATGTTACTTACTGCATTACGTTGAAACTGTATTGTAGGCCTTGTTTGTGAATAACACCGGATAAATTTTCACTTGCAACCCGTAAATCATTTTTTGTCTTTTATTGCTTTATGATAAGTACAAAAATCATCAAAAAAACAAAAAAATTAAATACTGTGGTCGATTAAAACTGTTGCCAAAAATCCAAATTTCAGCCGATTTTTTTGAGGTAAAGATCGTTTGAAAGCTAAAACATTGAGCTATAAAACGACATTATTTTGATTGATGTCATGGTTATACTTTTTACATCAGTAAAGAAAGAAAATGACACATCATCAAATGAGCACATGAAGTGTGCACTTAACGCTAACAACACCGAAAAAGTTAAATAAAATAATTTGTGAAACAATATTGTAAAACTTCTACACAAAAATATGATACAATTATAACTTATACATTTGATCTACACCAATGCAATTTAAATATTGCTCCACCACAGCCTCTTAGGCAGAGAAGAGTAATGTCCAGACGGCACCTTGACCAATCCAGAACTATATATAAAAATATATAACTATGATCATGTTTGAAGGATGTAGATCTTCTCGGCTGCAGAATTTAACACCTATCATTCAAAGCACTTTTTGTTTTGGAGTAAACTCCAGGTACCAGTCAGTTATCCAAAGATAAATGATGTAGCTCAATCAAAAAGATAATATACTGTTACTTTATTTAGTGGTAAAAGAATTGATGGACAAATATTAAGCTTAAAGATAATTTATTTTAACTCAATATTTATTGTAAAGTTTAAACTACTTTTCTAAAATCTTAATTAAATAAGACAATGATTTATAATAAATAACCTTAGGCACACACATAAGATATACAATAGTAATATAATTCAGCATGAAAATAATTACAAGCATTCAATGTTTACTATTATAATTTAGAAAAACTACTATTATAAATTCTTAAGTAAATTAAACAATGATTTTTATATATAACTACATGTACTCTTAATAAATCATACAATATAATATAATATAACAAGAGTATTAAATAAACACAAAACATTTAAAACATGCACATCAATAGTTTGTTTAAGCATGCTATAGAGTTCTGTTTTACAGACTCTGGAGGCTTCAAATTATTGCAATGGCTACTTTAATATCAGAAATGGAATAAAAAAAGTTATTCATTGCCTATAGGATTTTGGACATCAAATTCTTCTGTTTGCTGCTTCAGGAGAGTTTTTCCAACTGGTTGGATTTGATGTTTTTGTGGAGGTTTAATGATTACTATTTCATGATACTAGAAAGTAAAGGCAGCTAGATATCTCTGGAAGTTTCAAGTTATTAGACATGCATCACTTTTCCTGGGCAGGCTGGCTGTTTCATCGGACTAAGGCTAGGGTCTGGCTGTACATTTTCGACAATGATTAACACTGCATTGTCATAAAGAAAACCCTGACTCTGAAAACTGATTGTAAAACTGATTGATTTAATCTGGTTATAAACTCAACTGATTGAAGAACTGATTGACTTTATTTATATGATGACATGTTGTCACTTTGTTAATTAGTTTTTATATTTGCCAGCTATATCTGTGGTTGGAATTCATCCACTGTTTTTGATTACATTCTTTTGATAAGATTTTGATCTTGTTTCAGTTGGTAGCCATTGCTAATTTGTTGTCTGTGGATTTTTTTAATTAGTAGCCATTGCTGAGTCTGTTTTTTAATTTTTTAACTTTCATATACCTTTTTGTCAACATGCACACATTTTACTATACTTCTCTATTTTTACAATCATTCGCTATTTATGCATGTATATGTTTAAAAATCAACTCGTTATTTAGTTTTTTAAGATTACTTTTTTTCTTTAAATTGAATTTCTTTTAACCTTGGGTATTACCGAAGATTATCAATTTTCCAACTAGAATGTCTATGTCATTTCATGCTCATGATGTATATAAATATATAGTATCATTTTTTTAAATGGATAAGGCAGTTGGGAGGATTGGACCGGTACAATATCGATATTTATCTGTGCTTTTCTGCATATAGCTGGAATAGCTTACATTCAACTAATTCTTTATCAACTGATGGTTTCTTTTAATGGCAACTAGTCCAGGATGATGATCATCAGGAAGGTATAGTCCAGGTAACTGTTGACATTTAATAAGTTCCATTTAGACTTCAGACAAGCAACTGTCTTGTTCACAATTACACAAGTTAATGAACATGGAAAGTGATTCTGGTTTCATGTGAATCAAAACTCCATAGTGAACCATAGAGCCACTTCAGGAATTGCCATCCTTTTTGCCTTCATTTATAATTTCATGGTAACTATTTATATATCTCTGGAAACCAACTAACCAACTCTGGCCAACTGTTTGTCAAAACAATTACTACTACAAACTAATCTAATATTTTTATCAACTCTTTTATATAGTCAGCTGGGGTGTCAAAACACATTAACTAAGAACTTTTTTTATCTTGATTAAAAACAGTTTTTGTCCTTTCAAAAGCAACTTTGAAATTTTATCAAAAGTATGATCTAAAAAGATTTTTGCCTAGATAGAAATTTTGTTCAATTAATTAAAAAGATTTCAAAATAGATAATAGAAATTTGTACAATTATCAGATCTATTATTATAAAACATGTCTTACAAGCAGTTGTCCTGGGTTAGCGGGTTCGCTTCCCGGCCGATGCTATGACACATGGAAAAAAATTTACTAAAAATTATTAAATAGACCTTTTTAAATGTTTAATTTATAATGAACCTTTATTTTAAATCCAAAATTATTTATTATTTTAATATGATTATTTTATTCCAGGGAAATGTAGAAAAATATCTACAAAATTTTTGTGTTTATTTCTACTTTTCCTTTCAACTTTATATATATATTGTAACCTTATATTTTAGTATAAAATATAAAGATTGATATAACTGGTATAAAAATTTCTCTGTCTTCTTTTTGGTGATTTGATTGCCTTGGTTTGCGTTTTTGAACAGATTATTTTCTTGCATTCAAGACAATTTATTAGAGAGAATAAGTAATATTTTGCTTTACTTATTGTCTGTGTTATTTTAATGTATTTAAATTGCTTCTTTCCATCCACTGATTTGTATCAAAATATGTTTAACTTTTTAAAAATTGACAACACATTAAATTTAGTAAAATGTGATTGAAAATAATAATAATTTTTATTTGTTTAAAATAGTCTTAGAAATTATTTTCATTGAATTAAAAAACCATTTGTTTAACTAATTTTTAATTATTAGATAAAAATATAGTAATTACATATGCGTTTCAATGTAAAAAAAAAAAAAGAGCGCGATTAAAGAGATCGTCTGCGATAAGGTTGCTGTTAGAGAAAAAGAAAATGGTGTAAGAATAAAATGTATGTAAAATATGATAAGCTTATTTTTTAAAAATAGTTAATAAGTAAACGGATTTACCAAAAAGTTTTCTACAAATGTAAACATAAAATGGTGATATTTAATAATAGAATGAAGTGCTAAATTTAAAAATCTGTTCGGGTCAGCTAGCCAAGTGGATCAAATCGCTAATAATTTTCCAATATTTACACTTAAAAATATGTCGGAGCTTTCAAATTTAAAAGCAGAATTAATTGCAGAATCTCGGTATGTTTGGAATATTTTATTATTCTACAATTTGGCAAAACTAAATAGATGTTTTAATTACAGAAGTTTTTTAAATATGAAAACTTTCTTTTTAAAAAAGAAGAGGTTTAAAATCAAAGTTAAATGTTAAAGTTATTAACATGGTTTAATATTTCCGTTTATAATTTAAAATAATATAGCATTGATTAATTTATTTAACTTTATACTGCCAGTAATGTATTTGCTAGTTAATTTGTTTACCATTTGAATAATGGAAACAGTCTTCAAATAATTAACTAAAACTACTTTCTAATTTTATCGTTAATTTGGAATTATTAAATTATTTGCTCTAATTAGTATCCCTAAATTTAAACGTGGATAAATAAATATTAGCCTGGATGTTATAAACTTGGAACAGTTTTATATAGAAATGTAGAATTTAATAACTTATGAAGAACATTTTCATTTAAACTCTGCGTGTCATGTTTTTGGAATTGTTTTATATTTATGGAGCCACGTAAAATCATTAATTTAAAAGTGCTTATAATATCTAAGACAAATAGATAGAATTACATTTATGGAATTCAACTATAATTATAATTATTACTTTGTGTATTTATTGTTCAAGACATTTTTACATGGATTTCACGGATCATATTTATTATTATAAAATGCTGTACAATTTAATTTATGTCACACGCACACCTGCTAGAATTCATGTATTTAAGTAAGAATGAATTAATTTAATTTTATTGTTATATGAACTTGTATGTGAAGTTCATGAGTTATATTTTATTAGGTTTAAATTAAATTAATGGGATTGAATAAAATACTTATTCAAGGGAATAGCGCTTGCGAAAAAGCTTGAAAATTACTAATGAATTTATGATATGTGTCAACCTCTCATGAAGTGTCTTGTGAGTCTTTCCAGAGTTCTATTCCTATACTAATGTCACTTATATTACATTGTTGCTATGTTTTTATTTTAAGCAAGATAATTTAATATATTAGTTGTCCTGATTAGTGAAACACTTTTTATTATGCAAGAACCCACATCTGCTAAAATGTTAGTGTTTTCTGAATGGTCAGAATAACTGAGGAGGATGATTTTTGCACTTTAAATGTGAAGTAAATAGTAATATTGCTTTATAATGTTAAAAGGCATTAATCTGTGCTGGTGGTTAATCCGCAGATTAATTAATTGCCACTTTCTGTATTTTTACACTCATTCCTGCGCTGGTGGTTAATCCGCGGAATTGTGTAATTATATTTATTGCTTTATGATGGTGTATAAATCCACAAGGCACTCAGTGTTATATAATTCCTATGTGTAGATGAATGCATCCACAGGAATATGATTTTACTTCATAAATATAAGTTTGGGCAAAGTATTTTGGTTATTCTGCTAAAATCATCTTCTTCCATTTATAAGCATAATTTATAAGTTAAGTCATAAAGTGTAGCAGGACATTCTATCTAAGTTACCTCATAATAATTAACTGTTTGTTAATTAGTATTTTATCTGAATTGAAGTTTAAATTTTCATTTTTATTTAGCATTAGCATTATAGCTAAATCCTACAAATATAATATTATTTATTACATTGTTATAGGTCTACAGTATAGGTTTATTGGTTCTGGAACTGACATTGGATATTTCATGAGTTGATGTTGAATTTTTGTATAATTTCCTCAAGACATCAATTATATCAAATTGTAATATAATGTATGATTAGGCTTTATAAAACTGTGCCTATGATATGTTATTGAAGGAAGCCAATGGAATTATAATTTATTTATTTATTTTATTTGTTTATTTATGTATTTAGTTATTACATTAAACATCAATTACTTATTAGTCATAAAAATTGTAAATAAATATTGATTTATAATTAAACTTACTGTGCCGTTGCTATTTGTCATTCATAAAATCAGAAATCATATATCTTGAATAGAGCATACATTGAAGTACATACTATTGTCAGCATGATATAAGAGTTTAGTAATATTTTGAGAAAAACATTTGAATGCTTTTTGTCCTTGGTAGTTTATGATGTGTAAGGTACAATAAAATCCCATTTACCTTTTCCATCATTTAAGCTTTGCGTAGTTGATTCGAGTACATGATACAAAATTGATTGATTTTATAAACTTATAAACAGATTTACCAGATAATGACATGATTAAATGTATTTACTTAATGTTTTAATTGTCATTCATCAGTATAACAAGAGTCTCATTGATATTTATTAAATTATAGAAAAGAACCCAAGTATTCCATGTTTATTTATTATTGCAAAGCTCTTACCTAGACTAGCATTTGTATTAAAAATCATATATGTAATTTTAAAATTCATAATCTTTAGTAGTTCCACAAATTATACCATTTTGTCCATGGTCGGCCATAAGGTCTCATGCGATGAAAAATCGCAAATTAAGGTTTGAAGGATAATAAAATTGCATACCTATAGTTTGTTTAATGTATTTTCACATACTACTATGATAGGTCTTCGCGGTACACCCTGGCTGTGACCAGATTAGATCATAACAATTTTATGTTATATCATTAGTTTTGTTTGTGGTAATTTGCTCCAGATTTCGGTTATAGTCTTTGGTGCATAATATAGATGGCATGATATGCTTTTGGTTATAGTTCTTGGCACCACAATGATGGGAGCATTCAGTTAGATTGATGGGTACAGTTCTTGGCTGCCCAATGATTAAAGCCATTGGTTATAAAGAATTCTATTACAGTTCTTGGTGCCAATATGGTAGGCATTGGTACGTCCCTTCAGTCTATTGGGTTATAGTAAGGTGGGTCTGATTATAGTAGTTCTCCGACATCAAGGTATTAAGCTTGATTAATGTTGATGGTTACAATATATATATATATATATATATATATATATATATATATATATATATATATATCGTTACAATATATATATATATGTACACACAACTATGTTGTTATATACCATGTAACACAACTGTTACAATATATTATAGACAAATATCAAACAAAGTGTTTCCTAATATTCCTCACTGATAAAGATTAATAATTAAAAATTAGTCTGGTGATCGAATACATTATTACCATCTCAGTATTGACTGATTACTTGAGCTTACAGTAGATGGTTCTGTAATAGAGTTAATAGAATGAATTATTTCCCTAATGCAGATATTGAAAGTAAGCAGAGAATATGTGATACTTTGTTTGACATATACTGTCTTTGTCAAAGAGATCTACAAGTAAACAAGATAGTTATTTTCTATTTTAATGGTATAAATCATTATAACTATGCAAGCAAATCAACTTGGATTCAAAATTTTAGGGTGATTGAATTAATTAACAGTTGGATGTGAATATTAAAATCCTAATTGATGAAGGCCAATAATAAAAAATTACATAAAGTATTTGAAAGTGGCATTATCTTCTATTGCTCATTAATTACTCTGGTATAGAATAGAGAATGAAATTATTTCTATCGCATAATATGGATATAGGTGTGTGTTTTAGTAAGGACTGATGATATCTTTATATAATTACTGATTGCAATAATTTCCTGCTTGCTTTAAACTGTTTAAGCATTGTTTGTACTTATTAATGCATTTATGTTTTCTTAAACAACTAATAAAGATTCCGAGAATTATTATTCTTAAAAAAGATATTAATAACCATTGCTGATGCAGTTATCATAGTTACTATGGTATGGAAGTTTCACTTGAAACATCCATATGCAGTTCTCTTCTCAGGCAAAAATTCATTATAAGATTTTTGCTCACCAGAGAGCTAATCTTCCATTGCTTGGCTGAATGGGAGAAAAAAAAAAGATAAATGAAGCAAAGAAAAAAAAAAGGATTGATAATGAAATTAACAGTGTTTTCATATAATAAATAAATATGATATATGAAGAATTGTATGGGAATGGCAATAGCAGGGTTACCTTATGCTAAATAGTGCATTATGTGTTAGTAAAGGGTGTTAGATTTCTTAGAAAAAGTACAAAGAGAAGTAGGAAGACATGCATTAGATGCAGATGGTAGATGACAAAGGAGGCAATTCAAGGAGAAATGGGATGGTCAAGTTTATATATGAGAGATGAAATATATGGATGGTATGAGAATAACCAAAATAAGTATTTAATTGGGTTATGAGTAAAGGACAGGCAACAAGATGGGTGAGAAAGGTAGTATGATATGCAGAAGATTTGGATAAAGACTTTATGTCAGTATACTTGTAAAAAGATGGGATAATTGTGTTAAGAGGATTTTTGAGTGTTATAGTGGCAAAAAATGGGATAGAAGAATAGATACATTAATAAAAAATAGGGGGTTGGAGAGCTGGAGAACCAGTATGGAGAGTAAAAAAGGTTTAACTATATATAGAAGTAAGCAGAATATTGGATATGAGTTAATTTATGATAATAGCAAGGAAAGTAGTTTACTGTTTAATTAAGGCTCAAACAGGATCATTAGCAACAATGGAATATACACACAAATGGAGAAGTGTGAGTGATTTAATCTGAAAGTTATATAATGAAGGCATGAAAATTATTAGGCATTTGCTAATGGAATGTAAATGCTTACAAGCAGAAAGGGTACAAATAATGAAGTTGTGGGAGAATAAATATAAACTAAGTGATTATACAGAAAGTGGGTTCTTGGTCTTTATGCAGGGTTTGGAAAAAAATAAGAAGGATCTAGATATAAAGACTATGGAGTAAACAAAGATTATGTTGTGGAAATGGAATGGAGCAGGATAGAGAAGAATATGGAAAAACAGGGTGGGGAATGGAAAGGGAAAGTAAAGTGACCAACAGGTTTTTCTGTGCATAGTGGCTGAGACATTTCTGACTTCGATAAAGGAGTAGCCATATCACATCACGGTCATCAAATAATCTTTTAATTCTGTTTCTAACATTAAATTTTTTCATTTGTTAGTATTTTTTATTTGTTTGTTATAACTTTAATTTTTGCTTTAAAAAAAGCCTTTTTTTCTGACAAAAATTAAAAGATTTTTTATTTTAACTAAATTAAAAAACGATTAAGATAAAATTTGTTGTTGAGAATAAAACTGTTAATAAAGTAGTCATTCATGCTTTTTATTTTTAAAAATAAATTATAATACTAAACTAGGTTATGCGATCGTAAGAAATCTTTTTAATTAGAACAGAATTTTATAATTAAGCTTAAACGACAATGTTTTTATGTATATAACAATGAAGTATTTTTTTTTTTTTTTTGTATTGTTATCAGCATTTTATATATTATTTTAATTGCATTAACGTTTAAAATTTGTGAGTTTAACAGTTTCAAAAATATATTTTTTTATTGGGTTATTATTTACAAACACATGCACATTGTTGCAAATATATGCATTATATGTGTGTTTAAAAATATAGGGATTTGAATTCAGACTTTCAAGCACCTTTCAACTATCCACACTATCTTATATCACTAATACACATGATCACACACATGTAAAAAAGATCAGTAATCACCAATATATGTATTTCATGCTGAACTAGCACTCATCAGTTAGTCCTATACATGAGGGTGAGGGGTCAGAGTGACTAGAAGTCAACATGGGCATGACAACAATCTTGGCATCAGCATGGGATTTGGGCTTTCCATTATCAGATTTTCAATGGTGTGGATGGCTGAAGAGTTGGAGGTTGAAGTAGATTGAAGCCTGTCCATTAAAGTATGAAGATTTGCTATCTTAATATAAACTGAGCATTGATTATATATGTGTGTGAGATGATAACCTGGACCAACTGATGAGTGCTGGTTCAGCATGAAATATATATATATTGGTGATTATTGATTTTTTCTACATGTGTGTGATCATGTGTATCAGTAATATGAGATAATGTGGATAGTTGAAAGGTGCTTGAACATCTGAATTCAAATCCTCTATATTTACAATTAGGCTCCAGGTATATGAAGATTGCCTGTATTTCAAATATGTATTTAAAAACTAGATTAGTTAACAAGACAATTTCAAAATTTATATAAATTCATTCTTTCCCATTTAATTTATTTTTATATTTTATGAAGTAAAATGACTTCTCCTTAGACAAAGGTAAATGAATCTGTGGTGCATACATCATGTACCCAGAAATATTGTTGCCATGCACATAGGTAAAACTTAAATATTCAAATTAACTTAGCTACTTGTCAATAAATGACTTGCACCTATTGTATCCAGGGTTAGTACACTTTTCCTGGAAATTTTCCGAATTTGAAGAAAATCACTTATATATTTATCTTTAATTATAATATTAAAAAGTGTGTGTGTGCATGGGAGGGGGCAATGCTTAAAAACTAAATATATTGGTGAACTTTCAGTAACATACGCATTTATATAAATGCCTAAAATACATTTTGATTTTAAAAATATGCACATTAAAACATCAGCAAAAATAATTAACTAACATAGAAAATTCATGCAATGATAATAGTAAAGTGATTGTGCAATTCAAAACAAAGCAAAACTCTCCATATAGTAGTGCCATCTTGTGCTAACAAGAGCAATCAATGAATTATTTGAATTGTTTAATAACAATTGTGCTAGTATGAGATAGTGATCATGTGATGTTGAAGTGATTGTGCTGAATGATTAAATGATCGAACTTGTTGGTCGTTCATGATAGTAATCATGCAAATAGGTATGCATGTAAAATGTATAAACTCAGATTTGTGCATTTCTAATTTCTAAAGTACATTTACAAATTGTGGATAACTGGCAAATCTTTGGTTATGGAGTATATGTGCAGATTGTTATACTACAAAAGCATAATTGTTTTGACCAAAAATAGTATAGTGAATTCAAAATCTTATCATTTTGAAATACATGTAAATCTTTTGCTAGATTTATTCATGTATTCAAGAAGATAATTAGCTATCTTAATAACTTTGCCATTAACCCGTCTGGTGCTGAGTATTACAACTTGTTTCAAACTACCAGTTCTTTTGCACAGAGTAAAAAAAAAATTTAAAGCTTTATGTATTTCAGACTGGTTGATTGTCACTCAGAATTATTGAATTATATCTATTTTCTTCCCTATTTCTTTTCTTTAACATCAATATTAATTAATTTATTTTTTATGGGAGGGGAAACTTTCATCTGTATTATTCATAACATTTTGTTCAATTTATAAATCATTTGTGCTCCCTCTTGTGTCAGAATATAATACTCTTGAATCAGCATTGGTCTGACAGATATTTTTATTACATAATAATAATAATAATAATGATGATGATGATGAGTGTATTCATCAACTATTGATGTGTTCTTTACAACTTTATAAAGTTTAGATGCAGAAGCAATTTCATTTTATCAGACATATTCTTTTAGTAAATCTTACCTCAACATTTTACATTTTGTTGAATGTTATTAATAATCAACTTTTTTCTATTTTTTGTAACCCACATATTCACTCAACTACTGAAAATCTGGTTTTAATGCACTCATTTATATTGTGATTGAAATTCAATACAATCTCTTCTGATATCTTAAAGGATAGAAATGTTTACTGTGGTTACCACCTCCATCTGTCATACCCATTTTTATTATGCTACAATCTGGATTAAAATTGTGTTTTCAGATAACCAACCACAGATGATCTAAATGACCATACAATAATAGTTGGCAAATAGGTATTTATTTTATTTTCTCTGTGAGGTGTGTAAAAAGTTATCTTTTCACTTTTATTTTATTGTAAACATTAATAAGTAATCAAAATATGCTCAACAACAAAATATAACAAACTATTTTATCAATTGGTCAATAAAATATTGTTACTATTATTTTTTAAATGTGACCAAACTACTAAAACAAGTCATGGAAATGGTTTTGTCTTGGTATATACATGTGTAAAACATGCACATAAATTTCATCAGTGATGATTTACAAATTATTTTATATATAAAATCTCTATTTTATCTGTTGTCTGATTGGTGAATGGTACATTTGTTTGGAAGGCTGTCACATATCAAATTGACAACCTATTAAAAAATATTCTACCATTAATAAAAAATGCTTGGAAAAAAATCAGTACATGTGCTTTTAACTACAGATATATAGTATTTAAATTGTGAAGAAAATGTGATTACAGTACATAAATTCATGTTTGAAATGTGATATTTAATGAGGGGGAAAAATAGATGTTATAAGACCATATATATGTTTAGTTTTGATTAGTGTATTATTAAGTTTATGTGAAGAAAGTCAGTACATGTTCTTTTAACTAAGAGATATAGTATTTAAATCATGAAGAAAATGTGATTACAATACATAAATTCATGTTTGAAATGTGATATTTAGTGCAGGGGAAAAATAGATACTATATGATGTTTCCTTGAAAATCAGACCTAACCAAAAAATAAACCCTAGCATGATTTGTGAGAATGCTTATAAGACAAGCCCTACTCCAAATACAATCCCTAGTTAGGATTGGTGATCTTTGAAACATACAATGTACCTATTGAATTATAAGTAATCAATGTTCAAATAAACAATATTATTGACATTAATGCTTTAAATAAATGGTAATATAAATTATATGGTTCTTTTATATTTTCTCATCAACTATTTTCGACAAATATAATTGCACCTATAGAGAGAAACAATTATCTACACAAGTCAGCATACTGAACAGTTTATAATTTTATTTATATATTTTAGGTACTTATTTTATTTATATTTAATGCTTAGATTTAGTTTTAGAGTTTTTGTATGATAGCTTTTAAATATTCAAGGTAAAAATTAGTTTAATTTCTTAAACATTTCTTTTTTCTAAAAGACTTTATTAAAACAACAAAAGTGATTTTAAAAATCATAGCTTAAGTTAAATCGATTCTTTTTCTTCCAAAGAAAAGTTTTTAAAAAGAATACCCGAGCAGAGATATTACAAGTAATTTGGAAAGTGTTTACAATTTGCATAGTTAATAACCAATGAACATGATTGGGTCATATATGAATCTTTGTAATTCAATAGACCGTATGTTGTAATAGAGATACTAAATGTGCATGTGTAAAACAAAAAAACATTTTCTGAATTTTTATGCATTTTTTTATTGCTTGTGTGTGGACAAATTATTCTTAACTGTACTAATTTTTGCGATCACTTTAGTCTCACAAATATTCCATTAACACTTGATTTAATGGTAAATTTAAATGGAATATTATTCTTATCACCAGATAAGATGACTGCAAAAAGAAAAAGCTATTCTAGTGAATACAAGAAAAGAATTGTGGGAGGTTTCTGAAGTAAGTATCTTACAGCTTTCTTTAAAGAGAAAAAGTATTTTAATAAACATACATTTTATACACAATGAGCATTTTCCAATTGCTCTCAGCACCATATAGCTATTTGAGTTGGATAGCTGGGTTTGAAGACATGTAGGTGTCTGAAAATTTCAGATTTTCCACTCAATAAATAACTTTTAGATAAATGCTGGCTTTGGGTAGGTATTTTTAGATCTAGTGTCTGAAGCTACCCTAACGCCTCTCTGAGGAGTGCCAAAGCACAAAACCATGGTCAGAGATAGGGAGGAGATTCCTGACAGGGATATTTTAAATGCTTTCTCTGGCTAAGCATTTATCACAAAGCTTGTTGAGCAATTGGCAAATGCTCATTGTGTATATCTTACAAGCTTAAGAGAATTGAATCATGTGATCTATGACTTTTATTTTGACTATACATTTTTATACTTGAAGTGTAGATTTTTGAACATTAAAAAATAAGACATTTCTTGAAAATAAGCTTACTGTCCCTTTTGGAGCAAAAATTAATACAAGACTGGGTTTTATTTTTGGAGAAACATGGTTAATACCATATTTACATTTAGTTTTAGTTAGCATATAGTTGAAATCAAAACAGTGACCTTTTAGCCTGGCTACATTTCTCACATTTAATATATAATATTAAAATCTTTTGTTTACATTAAATCTTTAAAAAAATTGTTAAAGTAATCAATTAAAAAAAATCACAGACTAATAGGCCAGGCCACATATGGTCTTAATATAATTACATAAACCATATTAAAAAAAATAGTCAAAAATATGCAATAATGGTTGTCTTTCTTTTTTGTACTGAAACTAAGGAAATAAATTTTATCATAAACATCCATTGTGTTGGAAGATAAATAGATTTTAAAAATAAAAGTAATAAACTATTAAACTATTGTAATGTTAGTGTTTAAGACTTATACCAATGAAATTTACATTTTGCATTTTCAAAAATAATTTGTAAAATTTCACAGGTTTCTTTTGATACTATTTCTTCTGCAAGCAATTTCAAATTAAATAATCACCTTAAATACTTTTGTTAAATAAGAATCATACTAGAGGAAAACTGTTCCCATTGGCTGAATCTTTGATATATATATTCTGTTATCCCCTTATTGGCTGTAGAAAAAATCTTGCTATTAACTGAAAGGAGACCCTTTGATTCCTCTTGGAGGCCTTAAAGGAACTGAGCAGGGCAAATTCCTAATGGCCATTCCATTTGTTCTTATCATTTCAGCTGTTATTACTGTGATTATTCATATAATATACAAACATGGATGGGCTGCTCACCAACATACATGAGCCAGTGTAGTGAGTTTAATGACTTTTTACCTCTGAGTTTAAGATCAAGAAACACCATGGTCTTTCTTCTAAGTTGCCTGATAGTGCAGAATGAATATGTATGTGAATGAAAAAAATTTTTCTAATTGATATTTAAAATCATGACAAACAAAAGTAAATCATGGCACTCATTCCCAGAAGGCTATGAAATCACCAGCCAAGGCAGCAGTTGATAGTCAAAGCTGGAGGGTGCTAAGAGTCCCCTGATTGCAGACACAAACTGTCTTTTGATGATTTTTTATTTTAGGTACTTACAACTGCAGATGTCTTTCAAGTGAAGGAAGATTGCAAGAATCAGAAGAACTGTCTTATATTAAATGGGACATTATTGGGTTTTGTGAAGTTAGAAGAAAAGATAAAGAGACAATTGATTTAAAAAGTGGACATATACTCTACTACAAATGCACAAATATTGCAAGTACAAAAAGAGTAGAATTCATTATAAATAAAAAGTGGAAGAACCATATTGTGGAGATTGATGGTATATTGGACAGAGAGGCAAAATTAGTTATTCAATTTAATAGCAGATACCAAATGCAGATAATTCAGGTTTATGCCTCTTCTCATGATAATGAAGTAGTAGAGAATTTTTATATGGACATATAAAAGGCTTTTAATCAGACCAAACAACATTTTAAAATTGTTATGGGAGACTTTAATGCTAGAATTGATAAACAATTGAAAGATGTGCTGTAGGTAAATTTGATTATGATAATAGAAATAAGGAGGATATAGAGTTATGGAGTTTACAGAAAAAAAAAACTTTATATTATGAATTCTTTTTTTAAAAAAAATGTTAGAAAGAAATGGACATGGAAGCATCCAAATGAAGATATAGCAGAATTGGATTATATTTTGACTAACAAAAAATACATATTTCAAGATTGTAATGTTCTTAATAAATTCAACACAGGAAGTGACCATTGATTAGACAGATGTAAGATACATGCTAATACAAAACCAAAGACAAAAATTTATTTAAAAAAATAATATTCACAGTTATTTCTAATCTTCAGAAACACCCTAATGAATTTAAATTAGAACTTGCAAATCATTTTCAAATATTAGCAGATTTTGAACATGATTCAGATTTGTATGAAAATCAATAGGAAAATAAATGATATACTTTTAAAAACTGCAGCAAAGATATCTGGTAGAAAAAAGCAGCAATTGACCAATAAAACTTCTACTGAGACTAGAGAATTTATGAAGAAAAGAAAGTGTGTGAAAATATATAAAAATGATGCATTAAGAAGGATTGAATCTCAAATTTTGTAAAATGGTATGATAAAGAGTTGATAATGATATCAGAAAGTATAATTGTGAACTAGAAAGAAAAGCTATAGAAGAAACTAAAAGTATCAAGAGTGTAAAACAACATTTTGGTATTGGTAGGAAACTTATATCTACAATAAGAAAAAAAGATGAAACTATTACTAAAAATAGATGACATCATGAAAAATGTAGAAGAATTCTATCAAGAATTATATAGTAATAAAGAACAAATACCTCATACAATTATTATATATTTTAAATTGCCCAGGATTTTAAATGAACAAGTGAGATATGCAATTCAATTTATGAAGAAGGGAAAAGCTCCAGATATTGATGGAATTATAATCGATATCTTAAAAGATGCTGGTGAAAAAATAGATTTTTTTTTTTTTTGGAAATTTGTATACAAATGTCAAAGATATACCAGATGATTGTAAGAATGCAGTATTAATAATATTTAAAAAAGGTGATAAAGAAGATATTAGAAATTACAGACCTATCAGTCTTTTATCAGTTTTATACAAATTTTTTACCAAGATAATTACAATTCATCTACAGAGAATTTTGGATCTCAACCAATCCAAAAAACAAACTGAATTTAAAAATGGTTTAATACCATAGATCATATCCAAGTATTGAAAGAAGTTATAGAAAGGACCAATGAATATGAGTTGCAATTATGTTTTGGATTTGTAGATTATGAAATGGCATTTGATTCTATAAACATTTTTTCAATGATTAAAGCATTGGATCATCAAGTTATAGACCCAGAATATTGTCATATTCTAAAGAATATTTATAAAAATGCAACAGCAACAATTAGATTACATAATGATACTAGGAAGGTTAACATTGAGAAGGGTATAAGACAAGGTGACTCCATATCTCCAAAACTTTTTACAGCAGTGCTGCAAGAAGTATTTTGTGGATTAAAATGGGAAGCTAAAGGAGTAAAAGTAAATGGAGATTATTTAAGTCATTTAGATTTTGCAGATGATGTAGTTGTTTTTGCAAATAATGCTTCAGAGCTTTAGGAAATGTTGCAAGAGTTATCAGATAAAAGTAAGAAAGTAGGACTAAAAGTAAATGTTAAAAAGACTAAAGTAATGTTCAATGGATTTTCTCAAAAGATGAAAATAAAGATTGATTATGATGAGTTAGAAAAAGTTAACAACTACAAATACCTTGGTCAGATTATTACTACAGATGGAAACATAATGGATGAAATTAATCATAGAATTAAACTTGGTTGGAGTGCTTTTGGTAGAAATAACCTAATACCAAAAGAAAATATGCTTGTGTTTGAAAAGGAAAGTTGTTAATAAATGTGTTTTACCAGTCCCTTACTTATGGATCTGAGACTTGGACACTTAATAGAACAGCAATACAGGGACTTCAGATTACTCAAACAAGTATGGAGATTTGCATGTTAAGAGTAATAAAAGAGATTGAAAATTCAATACATGGATAAGAGAAAAGCAGGTGTCACTGACATCATTGAAATAATTAGGAGACTAAAGTGGAGTTAGGCTGAATATATTGCTAGAAGAGATGATTGGACAATTGAAATATTAAATTGGATTCCCAAAAGTTGTAAAAAAAATCCAGAAAGAAACCACACATGAGATGGATGAATGAAATAAGAAATTGGTTAGTGGTTATGTGGAGAAGAGAGGCAAGATATTGGAGATGAATTGAATTTGGAGAGATCTTTATTCTTAAGTGGATTGATAATAGTTGACAATTTTGAGGATGATGATTCTCTTATTGATGATCTAATAAATATTTTTTATAAGACTGCCTTATATCAACTATTTAAAGGTTGTAGCCGAAATTAACATTAATGGTGCAGTTGACTTCATTTCACTACTTCCTGCTAAAATTTTTTTGGTGTTAGTCACTATAAAGATGCATCTCTGAAATGAAGCAGAATATACAATATCAGCCTTAGATGGAAAAAAGTTACATATTGAAAGATTCTAATTCTTTTATTAGAGGAAGAATTATACATAGCCTTTGAGATTGGAATTTCCTATGTTCTCAAATGTGTTGGAGAGAATGAGAACAATTGTGGAATTTTAAAATCAATAATTATACTGAATTTTATCCAATTAAAATAGAAAGCTGAAGTCAGGCAAATCCATAAATTATATTCCTCAATACACACTCTGGATTAATTTTACACACCTTGCATATCAGAGATAGACAAATGGGATATTTCAAGTATTGTATGTTAGTATATTCCACTGTCAACTGCTGACAAATGTTTAATGCATAATTGTTTAGACAAATCAGGCCACGTTTATTTAAAAATAAAGTCACTCTTGTGGCCTCCAAATTGTTGAACATCATGCATCAAACAAGAATCAAATTAAAAGCTACAGCTGGATAAATCTCTCAATATTGATAATATATCTGTGGAAGATAAGATTTGTTGATCTTCTTTCTATAATATTCTGAAGATCCAATTTTCTTTCATTTTTCTTTGGAATCTATCATTTTTATTAGCATGCCAACAGAATAAAATCTTTAACAATGCGACTAAAGGAATCATGGTTTAACTTCTAATTTATCCAAAGGTGGAAAAAATATAATGGGATAAAAATAAAGATTATGAAAATATAAAAGAAATATAAAACATTGAGCAATATAGCAAATTAAAATGAACAAAGAACTCATAAAGGGAGAAACTTTTAATGTCAAAGAGCTCAATACGTAATTGTTCAAAAAACTTATGGTTTATAACGATGAAGAAGAATAACAAGATAATGACTGGGATGCATAAAATTATAAAATGTCTCAAATCTAACATTGTAAAATGCTTATCTAAACAATATGCCTTTATTATTTAAATAATATACCAATCAAAGATATTGTTATTTATAAACCTATCAATATTCTATTCATGCTTAACAAGTTTGCACACTTTAGTTTAATTTGTTATATATAATTCCACAATCACGATACATTCAGTTTGCAAAGGCAAGTGAAATGTGATCTGATAGAATATCTTAAATATTACCAAGCCACCAATAATGCAAGATCTAACTCAATAATGAGTGACTGAACCTTTTTGATTATTCCAATTAATTAATTATTGGATAGATAACAAAATAATTTGTTTCCTTGAAAAATATAAATTCAAAACATGAAGTCAAATCTAGAAAATGTAATAATGTTTTTAATAACCTCGCTCCCCATCCTCCATAAATTATCGTTCTAATCGACTATATGAAAACTTTATAATTGTATTAAATTTTATTTACATTTGTATTTTATTTATCTATGCATTTCTATATAAGCCAATTTTGAGTTTACATGGTCGATGATTGTGACATGGTGGAGTTTGTGATGAAGAATGTATTGATAAATTTAAAAAAATTGAAAATATTTACTCTTACATAGGGTGTTAAATGCAGATAAAACCCAAGTTCTATCTTCTAAAAGAATGATATAAGTGGAAAATATGCTTAATACTTCTAGATCATTTGATATGTAAAGATTGTTTGTGAAATGTATGAATAAAGGGAGAAGATAATCTAAGGTTTTTTGCTGTTGGATATTGTGATATGGTGAAATTTGTGTTGCTAAAAAAATTGAAAAAGGAATAATCTTATGCATGTTTTTATTATAGATAAATTTATTTTATGGTAAAATACATAAATCTTAAATTAAAAACTATTTTAAGTATATTAATGTAATTATAAGGGACTTGGATTCGAGCTTTCAAGCTCTATATCCAACCTATCTTATACATCTGATACACATGACCATATACATGTGAAAAAGATAAATGATCTCCAATATATGTATTTCATGCTGAACCAGCACTCATCAATTGATCCAGATCATCATCTCCCATACATATATACAATCTATGTTCAGTTTATATTAAGCTAGCAAATTTTTAAACTTTAATAGCTTCAATTTTCTTTACTCTTTAGCCATCCATTTGATTGAAAATCCATTTTTCTTCTATAAAACTAAATGAACATATGTGTGAGGAGTCAGATTGATATATGGTCAACCTGGGTACAATAATAATATTGGCATCGAGCATTCGCGCATTGAATATAGGTTAAAGCCTGATTAAAGTATTTACATATGCTTTCTGTGTGCTCAATAAATTAATTACTACTCTTCAATGAAATGGATGCTGAAAGAATTGGAGAGTGGAGAAGATTGAAGCTTGTCCATTAAAGTTTAAAGATTTGCTATCTTAATACAAACTGAGCATTGATTGTATATATGTGTGGGAGATGGTGATCTGAACCAACTGATGAGTGCTAGTACAGCACGAAATATGTATATTGATCATTTATTTTTTTCACATGTATGTGGTCAAGTGTATCAGTTGTATAAGATAGATTGAATAAATGTAGTGAATTTGAAAATTCGAGTTCAAATCCCCTATAAATATATATAATTAGCATTGCTTAATTATATAATTAAAAAGAACAAACTAGTCTTCCTCAGGCTATGAATTAATAGCACCAGCAAGATCATATCTAACCGAGTACTATTTATTCATAGCTTGAGGAAAATTAATTTACTACTCTTACATATATATATACACATGCATATAATAGATTTACTGCGTTCGAAATGAAAAAAAAAAACATTTATGTATTTTAAATACAGATTCACAGAAAGTGTAAAGACTGAAAAAATCCTTATATTAATATAAATATATTTTTTTAATTAGCCAATTAGCAGAAGTCGATAAGCAATTAAAATTAATTAGAAAATGCATTATAATGCAAATAACTTTCTTAAATCAATATACAACTTTCAAAATCAGTACCAAAACTTTTTATTAATTAAAATTATATTAATATTATCTTATATTAAAGAAAAAATAATATATAAAATAATTTAGCTACACACATAGGCATGTATAACTATATATAATGCGCGTCAATGATTTATGAATTTTTGCTAACACAAACACTCACCATGTCCAAATCTGAATTTAAATTTAGAAAGATTTTTTTTCTCTCTGTTAATTAAATAACTATTAGGAAATTTAGGATGCTTTTCAAATAGAAGCTCTTAGGCAAACCAAATACTTAAAAAATATTGATTAGTAAGTGGCTGTCTTATCATTCCTAGATAGAGAATAAAACGAGGATAAAAAAATCTGTAAACCCTTAACCATCAGAAATTGATATGTCTGACAATTTTATTTTCTTTTTCAATACTCCTTTGCATGTGGTATTGTGGATTTTTTTTTACACTGCAACGGACTATTTAAAGACTGCTATTATTTTATCTGTATGTTAAATGTTACACGAATCTACTTGCCAATAGATTAGTTTTGTTGATTCTAAAGAGTTTTAATAAAGATTTTATAATTTATTAATAATATATCTATCAAGCTCATGATTCGAGATTCAAATTCTGACTAGACAAACCTTGATATTTTTTCAATGCCAAGCAGACTTAGGATTTTTTCCCAACCCATAACCAACTTAGTTATTCAGAAGTGGTTAGTAAATGGGTATCCAACTATTACTATCCAGAACAGATAAATCCCACATTAATATGAGTTAGTGAGATAAGTATCAATGCACTAACTGTATGAAGCAACTTTCATTACTAAAAGATAAAATTTCATATACATATGGGTACTGATGTCCAGGATCGCATTTCTAAAAGAGAAATGCACACACTGATTAACATATGGATGTATTGCAGAGCAAAAACCTATAACAAATGGTGGATGATCATAAAGTAAGATATCCTATTTGTTATCTTAAATATAGCAATATTGGGTGATTCTCTCATAATTATCATTTTTTATTAATGGTTAGTTTTTTCTAATGTGGTATATCTATTTAAAGGTCGTCATAATACAATGGTATCACATCAAGGTACTATGTCTAGCGTTTGAATATAAACCAAATAGACTAGAACATTTTTTAAAATTCATAGTGAAGGATAATCATTCAATATTGGTCAGTAAATGGCTATTTATCTATTTTTAGGTAGAGGGAAAAATAAGAATAGAGACATCTCAAATTCTCATGTAAAGCAATGCTTTCATCACTGTTTTGCAATGCAGCGATCTATTTAAAGACTGCTTTACTTATATCTATCTAAGCTTGTGGTTAAGACCTGTAGAGGTCCCTACCTTCGCATTTTCACGCAGCACACTCTTGATGTTTATAGCCTTAGTAAATATTATAATTATTTAAAGTAAATGAAAATGTTTTTAAATTGTTAATTATCTGATAATTAATTACATGTACACATAAAATTACATCCCACTTTAATTTAATTTTTATAAATATATAATTTTTTTATTATGGATCTTCTGTTAAAAATTTAAACTAATATAGAGGCAGATCTTCATAAATTAGATCTAGAGGTACTGGAAGTATGCGGAGAATCCACAAATCAAAAAAAAAAATGCTGAAGCCGCGAACCTCATTTATTAACGCATCTTTGTGGTCCCCCCCCCCCTCCACTCATCTACAAAAATACCCGGCATGATTTTGTGCAGTTGTCAGATTGTGGAGCTCAAGATCTACGGTAACCAATTGTGTCACTTCTGTGGCTCTCGTTATCAATTACAAAGCAATAAAGTCATTATTATCATCATCATTATAATCTCATATAGATAAATTACAGTCATTATAATTAATTAATAATTATAATTAATGCAAATGATGTTTGTATAAATTTGTTTCATAGAAAAGTGATTCCTGATATGAAATTTTGTTATTTAATCATTCATGGAAATTTTTTCTTATATAATTAATTGTATTTCAAAGGTATTGATAAGAGTTCCCCATGTATATACAAGGAATAAGAATTTATTTAGTATTGATACATATAAATATGAAACTTTATATTTGGCAGCATCATACAGACTACCAAATTTTTATAATATATTTTATAATGGCATTGATATATTTTTTGTAAATCTAAAGATATTTGTCAAGCGTTGTTAGCCGAGAGCTTAGCGCAGCCGCCTTGCAAACAAACAGTTGTTTGCAGACGGTTGTTGCGGGTTCGCCTCTTGGCCGATGCTATGACATATAGGAAAAAAAAAAGATATTTGTTGAGGAAACAACAATTACTTTATCAAATATTTAAATTGTAATATATTTCTTTAAATGGTTTTATTAATTGTTGAAATATTAATAAATTAATTGAATTGAATTATTATTATTGTTATTATTATATCAACAAAAACTAATCCTTGTATTGCCCTTTGTTCACACACATATTAAAAGAAGTGATATTTCATCAACATTTTTTATACCTCCGTATTGAAGCGCAATAGTAGAATGTAGTTTTTGCAACGAAGTTCTTGTATCGATTCCAGATCTGGGTTCGAACTTATTATGAACTCTCGTACAATAAAGCCATTTGATTATTCATTTATTTGAATATCTCTTATATAATGATAAATTAAATGCAAATGAAAAAATTTTCAAAATAAAACAATAATTTATTATTTATAATGATTGTTATCACATGATCATTTTTTATTATATAAAAATAAACTTGTTTTTAAATAAGATAATTCCTCCTAAATTCCGTTTTATTTTATTTTTTGTGTGATTGCACAAAATATGACAAACTTTTTAATAAAGACTTAGATATCATCAAACAGGACGTTTTATACTATAGGATGATTTTAAAACCAGTAAATATAAGAGGCAATATACACTCTAGGTCTAAGACTCCCTTCTACCATAAATACGCTGGTCTAAAAGGCTTTCTCCATAGAAACTTAAAGCTGTGCAAATTCGAGGCTGATCGGAGAAAAAACATCGATATATACACTAAAGACCTAATAAACATTGGATACAATTCTAAAAAAGTAACCACAATAATCACGAATTTTTATAACAAAATCTTGCACCCTACAAATATTCAACTTGATAATAAAAAATGATCTAGTTTCCATTATATTTTAAAACTCGCACACAAATTTAAAAATATTTGTATCAATAAATACAATACCAGTTATCGCTCACCTCTGCCTTTAAATAAATTATTAAATAATTTAAAAGATAAAATAACTAGGGAGGCTCCAGTCAAATTGTGTAAAAAATTAATTGCAAAGAATCTAATTGCTTAAAGTCTTACTATGGTGAAACCCAAGCTAATTGATCTACAAGACTTGTCCAGCACAAACGTCTGGTATAACTAGGCCAGGAAAAGCAATGAATACTTTTCTGTTTTTTTGATTATGAGTTGCAATCAGATCATAACTTTGATCTCTCTATGGCTGATAGCTTTTATTCCGAGAGAGATGACAGAAAGAGAAAGGTGAATGAGGCATGGTCAATAGCTAAAAATCATCACACCATTAATAAAAAGGATTATAACCCCCCTCTTTCTAAAAAATAGCACTTGTAGCAACCATGCTTGGCATTAGTATGTAAATCTACTCCTAAATGTTCAATTTTTATGTCAATCTATTATTTAATATTAGAAAGTTACTTTAAATCTAGACCTCAACTTTCTAAAGCACACAGCTTTAGCTTTAAATAAATTCTCTCTATTACAATTTCAAACCTGTTTTGTTGTTAAAATGTTTTAACATTTTTTGAACCATTAAAATAAAAAAGACTGTATTGTATGTATGTTTTCTTCTTGGAGATAATAAAATCATAGGATACTGCTAAGTTGTATTAATTGTTTTATTTGATAATTGTGTGATTCAACAGGCATGTTTAAAATTAATTCTTACTGTCCGTTTTATGTGCACATTAGTCTAATTTAATATCATCATCATATATCATACACGAGAGTGTACTGCAGGATGAAGGTTCCTTATTTGGAGTATTCTTTAGCACACTTTCACATTATTCCAATAAACTGTTGTTTCATCCAGCCATTTCACAGATAGTCTCTTTCTAGGTCTATTACACATTTGGAGCTCCACTTTAGAAGATTAGTTATTATTCATTTATTATCATCCAAACTTTTCAACTTAGAAAATAAGGGGAAAATTCTGCTTGTTTAACTATAGACTTAATTAAAGTTGGAGATTTTTTCATATAGGTGTCATAACATATGCAATACAGACACATTGTGGACATTGTCCCATTGTGATTGTTATTAGGCAATATTTTACTAAGAATTGCTAATAATAATAATGTCTGCATGTCATAGATTAGAAATAATTTTGTACTAATTTTTAATGATCATGTCTTACACCCAAACATTGGAAGTACTCCATACTTCTTAGATTATTTGTAGAGGTATAGGGACATTAATTTTTTGTTGCATTGATATAAAATTAATTCAGAATATGAATTCGGTGTATATATTCACAAGTTTGAATGATATTACTGTTTATCTGAATATCTGTGATTTAAGTATTATGACATACTTAAATCACACTTTAATGTTATAAATATACTTTTTATATAATAGTATTGATACTTTTAAGAATTACCCTTATTATGTATTAATATAATATAATTTTATAATGGCCAATGTTCTTACATTATTGTTTTTATGATAGGATTATATTACAACTACACCTTTTGTTTGATGTAAAGAAACATCAAAAATGCTGATCATATTAACTATTAATTTAGTATATTTTATATAAGAAAAAGTAAATCAATATATAAATATCCCAATGAAGAGCAAAGATATTTCCAAAGATTAGGAGCAATGATGGAGAAAATATTCTTCAGGCTTTCCAATTATTGAGTAAAGATGTGAGTTAGATAATGTCCAGGTACATGGAAAAAAGTTCTAAAACTAATTGGTATTATAAAAAAAGTTTCAAACTTCTCTTAACTCAGACTCCACTTGATATATTAGTTGTAATTATAAATTTATTTAACGCACATTGATTACCACATTGATTACATAAGTAATATTTACTAAGGCAATAAACCTCAAGAATGTACGCTTAAAATGTGAAGGTAGGGACCTCTTTTCTTCCAAAGCATAAGCTTGTGGTTAAGACCTGTAGAGGTCCCTACCTTTGCATTTTCAAGCGCACATTCTTGAGGTTTATTGTCTTAGTAAATATTGATATATTAGACAAATAAATGGTTTTCATAGTCCTTAATTTGAGTATTTTTATTTATTAACATTGAAGAAAAAAACAGATGAAGTATAAGCTAATAAATCAAAAATTTATTTTGCTTACTAAATTGAAACAATGTAAATTCTGTACAATGTTTTTTTTGTTTAGTCACTATATAATAAAAAAATAATGAACCAATCATTTTATAGGATACATTTGTTTCAGAACGACTTGCATAAACAAGTTCAATCTTTACATTAATTCAATGACCTCATTCTTATATTAATAATATAAATGTGATGAACTTTCTATTAAAGGATAAATAATTAATTTAGTCTTCTAATTCAATAAAGCCTATACCAACATGGATAATTAATATACAAGACAAGTTGTATAAACTCATATTATTAAGCATTATATAAATGATAATACTAGTTAAATAAATATAAAAATCATTAGTTAACTTTACAAAAAGAAAAAAGAGAAATATTTTTTATCCTACAACATACATAGAAAAAAAAACTGAATCAAAAACAAGTGCACAAGTATTTTTACCTTATAGAATATGTCTTACTCAAAACAAACTAAGTTTTCGATTTAAGGGTTTGTGGATTAAACAGAATTTTAAAGCTGAACTAGTCAGCTAATTCAATAAATGAAATTATTCAGTGCTTCAGTAGCGAGAATCAGTTCATTAAATACCAGATGTAATTGTATTTGTCAATATTAAATTTTGGTGATAGACTAATGTCCTTAACATGACAAATAGTTTTGATAGTTATTGTTTTGACAATGTGTATTTTTTACTATTGTTTATTAAATTTATTTTCAAACAAAACAAAAATAACTAATTAATATTTTTTTTTAACTGTCTTAAAACAAGTAATGGATTGTCAAATAGAAAATTGTAAATGTCAAATCAATTTGGGCTTGTTAATACATTTTATGTTAACACCAGCATTCTTATATAAACTGTTTTAGATAGGAATAATTGTTTTTCAAACATGGCCTTAACGAATTCTGTCCAAAAGAAGGTTTAAAGATAAGAAAGAAATATAATTATGGTTTTCACATAGTTTTTTTAAAATTGTTTGTTAGTGTCATAATTTTATTATTTTAAGAACTATAGTACTGTAGACGGATTGAAAAATAACATCAAGTAACTTGAAACCTGGTAAAGATAAAATTAAAAAAAAAATGTTTATAAGAGCAAAATGTGTTACAATGGTTGCTCAAGTGAGGCGTGATTAAATCTATACTCTGAAATAAGATAATAAAAAACAAAGATTAATTTTAAAATAATTTTCTCTTCTTCACCATTTTTATATAGATAAATGAAAACAAACACATGAACATGAAAATTGTTGTTTTTTAAGGAGGGTGGGGGATCAAATTACAGAAATAATTGATCAAGTGTTAATATACAAATTTAGAATAAAAGTAGAGTTGTCAAATACAAATAAATAAACATAGGCAACTAAACTTAGGATGGGCAAGTATAATAATAGTAATAATAAGAGCAACAAAGAGCAGTAGAATGTGGGAGGCAATTGATGGACATACAACTTATACGTATAATAAGTACTACTCGATTTGTGTCAGCGAGTGAATTTGAGCATTAGAAATGTATCAAATATTTATGAGGACAATACACACAGTCTAGAAATAATATATTTCACACAATACATTATGTATTAGCAAAGAAAGAGGGAATGAATAAAGTATGGAAAATTAAAGGGTTTGATAATGAAGAGAGAGTATATAATAGTGATCATAATTTCTTTATATTAGAAATGGTTAGTAATGTGATGGAAAATAGTAATGAAAGTAGAATGGATAGTGAAAGATGTGGATGGAGAATGAATGATAAGAATAAGTTGGAAAAATTTAAAATAAAAGTAGAAGAAATTATAAAGAATTTGTTGGGAATGAATATAAAGACTGGTGTGGTGAAGTAAAAAAAGTGGCAGATAGAGTTTTAGGTGAGAATATTCAGAAGAACAAAAGTAATAGAAATGTGAGAATTAGTAAAAGTGTAAAAGAGAGGAAAAAAGCATGCAGAGAATACAAATGTCCTATTAAAAACAAATAAAATAAAAAAGATGTTAATATTAAATGGAAAAAATATTTTAAAAATCGAAATTGGCTAAAATAGATAATTATAGAGAAAGAATGGTATAGTAAATTATTAGAGAATATTAATAAAAGTGGAAGAGATGGGAGTAAAAAATTTTGGAAATATATTAAAAGAAGGAAAGTAGAGGAGAGAAAAATAGTATTACTAGGTGATGAAGAAAAAGAATGTAGCTTGAGAGAAGAATTAGAGACAATTTTGAATAAGTATGTAAAAGATATAGAAAAGATCTTAGATGTGAAGGACAGAATGATTACAAACATAAAAGCATATAGAAATGGAAATATTAGTTTTACAGACAATGAAATGAGTGGTACATGGAAGAAATTAAAAAGTGGAAAGGCAAAAGATTTATATGAATGGGCAGCAGAGATGGCGATGAATTTAGGAAATGAGACAAAATTAAATCTTTAATAAGATGGAACAGAAAAATTTCCTGATAGCTGGAATAATACAAGAGTAAGGCTACTATTTAAAGAAAAGGGTACAGATCATAGAATGTTAAACAATTATAGACCAACTGTGATAATATGAGTGTTATATAAAGTTTTTGTATATATGGTGGTTGGAAGGTTCACAAAATGAATGGAAGAAAATAATATACTGAGAGAAATGCAAGAAGGTTTTCAATCATAGGCATATGGGAGATAGTTTATTTGTAGTCACACAACTTATAGATATGAGTAGGAATACAAGTTAGTAGACAATTATATATAGTGTTTATAGATATCAAAAAGGCATATGATAGAATAGAAATAGATTATGGGTAAATTTAGTAAATTTGGGAATGGAGTTTTAGTAGATTTTATTAAGAGATTGTATGAAAATAATTACTAGATGTATCAATTAGGAAATATAGGATCAGTTAAAGTTAAAAATGGAGTGGAACTAAGGCAAGAATGCCTATGTCACCTATTTTGTTTTTATTATATTTGAGAGAAATGAGACCAATAGAAAGACTGAAAAGAGAGGTAGAATACCATTAATACATGGCAAGGATATATATTCATTATCAGGTATTTTATTTACTGATATTTTCTTATGCACAGAAAGTAGGGAAGATATGAAAGTTATGATAAAGACATGCACAAGAGTGAATAAAAGATAGGGATTAAATTTAATGAAGAAAAATCAAAAGTAATGATGACAAATGTTGGGGAAAGAGAAGAGAAATAATTTTTTATTGGGGGATATAAAGTTAAATGTGGTAAATAGGTATGACTATTTGGGAATCATCTTAAGCAATCAGAAAAATTACTAGGATGAATGGGAGAAAAATTGATAAATGAATCAAAGAAAAGAAAGGGACTGATAAAGAAATTAACAGTGTTTTCATATAGTAAATATGATGTAGCTGATAGAATTGTATATAAGGGAGTGTCAGAATTAACTTATAGTAACTATGTGTTATGTGTTAGTAAAGGGGTGTTACATATAAAAAAAATTAGAAGACATGCATTAGATGCAGGTGTGTGGATGGCAAAAGAGCCAATTTAAAGAGGAATGGGATGGTCAAGTTTTTATAGAGAAGCAAAAAGCAAAATGAAAATGTTTTGTAGATTGCAATTTATAAATAATAAGAGAATAGCCAAAATAGTATTTAATTGGGTTATGAGTAAAGGACAGGCAACAAGATGGCTGAGAAAGGTAGTATGGTACGCAGAAGATTTGGATAAAGACTTTATATCAATATCAGTATACTTATATAAAAGATGGGATGATTGTGTCCAGAGAATTGTTGAGTGTTATAGTGGCAAGGGATAGATAGAAGAATATATGCATTAATAAAGAATAGAGAGTTGGAGAACTAGTATGGAGAGTAACTAGAGTTTAAATATATATATAGAATTAAACAGAATATTGGGTGTGAGTTAATTTATGATAATAGCAAGGAAAGCATAGAAAATATTAAGCATCTGTTAATTGAATGTAAATGCTTACAAGGAGAAAGGATACAATTAATGAAGTTGTGGAAGAATAAATACAAACAAAATTATTACACAGAAAGTGTTTTTGGTTTTTGTGCTGGGTTTGGGAAAAGATAAGTGGAATTTAGATATAAAGACCATAAAGTTGATAAACATCATATTATGGAAATGGAATGAAGCAGGATAGAAAAGAATATGGGAAAAATTTAGGGTGGGGAATGAAAAGGGAAGGTAAGGTGGCTTACAGGATTCTCTGGGCATAGTGGCTGAGAGTTTTCTGACTCTGAAAAAGAAGAAGCCATGGTGCATCACATCTCAGATTAGATTCTAATTAGAGCATTTTATTAAGAAGGTTCACATCTAACAGCCATCTTTAACTTTTTTTACATTATCAAAGTAAAAGCTGATCTATTTGTATAAATATTAAGATAATATTCAGTTTTATGTCCTGTAATTATTTTAAAAATCGGTTTAATTAGTGAGCAACATTTTAAATTCATTCACTTTTATTGCTTTATTATAATTGTAATATTGTTTTTATCATGATATAATATTTGGATTATATAATAGGTTTTGGGCAATTGGTGGTGCTTACATTACTGCATAGATAGAATACTATTTATCTAAATAGAAATTATTCAGAAATTATGATTATCCAAACAAAATTTCAAAGATGATCCCTTAACCCATTATAATAAAAAATTGCTTAATACACACATCTATAAACAAAATTGAAAAAAAAAAAACCCATACAAATAAATATTTGTAAATTAATAAGTCTAATTGCAGTTAACTAATTTTTTAAAAAAAATTTAATACAATTTCCATTTATAATGAGAAAATAAAAGATTTATTCTTGAAATTCAAAATTCACAAAATCTGAAAAATCTCTGAAACTAAAAAATTTGGATTAGTGGTCTTTTACCTGCATCATCCTTAAATATATTAGTAAAATTACAATATTATATATTGTACTGGACCATACTTCCCTGCCGAATTACGCTCCTAATCTTGCACTGAGCATGAAGTGATCAAGATTGAACAGGGTAAGAAATGGATACCAATTTAACCAAGTGTCTGTCCTACAATATATTGGTATTCTAGCTAAATTGATAGAAAGAGTGAATTGACAGGACTCTGCAAATTAAAAACCCCTTTAGTTAATATCCTGCTCGAATGCCCAAATGTTTAGGACCTATGGCAAGTATACATCTTTGAAAAGTCTATTTACTAATAGCTTTTGTGTGCCACTCCTAGAAAAGAATAAAAAATGAATTCCCCCCCTCCTAGAAGGATATGTAATACCATATGTACAGCGGAGCATGAGAATAAGATTTAACACCCCGGTAAAACGATATCCTGTGTGGCTAGCTCAGTCTGCTCTACATCTAGGGTCTTCAATGGGTAAGTTAAATGGTTATAATATGTATGTAATTGATAAGGAAAGAGTACATTTTATCAAATAAATAATAATATGAAGACAAAACCAATTTAATATTATGATTAAATATTTATTTAATCCCAAATACCCACCACCGTTTTATACTTATAATGATAAAATAAATGAATTATCACAAACCCATATATATATTTGATACAATTTTAAATGAATAAGAAAAATAATAAATCCCTAAAGCTATTTACAATGTTTCATAATGAATGGAAGTGATCTGAGCTTTTTACCCTGTAGAAATGAGTTATACTTTGTGTGATTTGATATATATTTCTCAGATAAAAGATTTTCGGTTATACAGGCATACACTTCTACTCAGGACATTAAAATCTGTTTTGTACATATATTTGCACTATAAAATATTTCACTAATTTCGTATTTTACATGTCAATAAGGTTGCGTTAGCTCAGATACCCTAGAGCACTCAACATAAGGTGCTGTAACTATTTGCTTTTTATGATAGATAAATTCTTATACATGTATATGCATGTAGCACAATAGTACACTCACCACTATTCTAAATGTAATGTTATTAGTGAACTTGCTCATGGGAAATTTACAATAAATAAACCCCTTTGACCCTCACCATAATGTGCTGCAGTGACAAAAAATAACTTAAAAAGATATATGGATAAATACATTTTAGACACTCAACATGCGGTGTTATATTTACTTAATATTACAAGCATATGTGCACAAATATACACATGTATATTTACATATGACAATTTTCAGGAGTAACAACAAGAAGAAACACAAACAGCAACAACAAAAAAAAACTAATTGCAACTTTTGCTGAAAATACAAGAATTTAGGATAGAAAAATGAATCAAAAGATTTAAGTAAAAGTTGTATCATTATGCCTGTAATAACCATAAATTCAATATATATATATATATTGTGACCTTCCAGGTTGGCACCAGGAAGAAATATGGGAAGTTCACATTTGTGCTAACAATGGCTAAAGTTAATTATCTGGGAAAAATGAATTGAGATGTAATTTTCTAGTTAAAATTAGGATTTAAAAAAATTAAAACTTTAATTGGGTGTACTGATTGGTAGAGTTTTGGATTATATATGTTTGGTTGTAGAAGAGGAGAATGTACAATATTAGGGATGTTTGTATGTAGTAGAAAAATTTACATGTCATAATAAGCAGATACATAGATATATTATTAATTAGAATTTTCTTTTCTATATTTTATTTATTATTTACTAATTATGTATTGTTCATAATTTTATGTTTAAAAATGATAAATATTATTTGTATATTAGTGAATAATATTTATAAATTAATATTTGATGTTTAATATTTTTTTATTATTATTATGTTTATTCCATTCAAACATTGTATTGTTAAAATTTTATAAGTAAAATTCTGGCACACTACCAAAGTTGATTGTAATAAAAAAACACAGAGGGCGTGAGTGGATAAAGACATAGAGTTTAAAACTTGAAGGAAAGTAAAAAAATTCCGAGGAAGAAGATGTTAAAAAAACTTAAAAGAATCAATAACTCTCTAAGAGTATTATATAAAAAACATCGCAAGGATTCTAATAATATACCTATGGAGAATTTTTGTTATTATACTACTGGAATGATATAAAAATGAGGAGATAAACACCCCCCAGAGGGATACCAGCCTCCAAATCTCTGTCAAATGATGGTCCATATTCACTACTTTAAAATGCCTGGATGATATGTAAGCTAAATTATTATGATTTATTTTAAAGTATTACCAAAGCTAAACAATATTAAAATGACAAAATTGTGTAAAATAAAGCTAGCTAAAATTTTCTTATTAGACACTAGAATTAAACGCTTGATTTTCAATTTAAAGAATTTTCTATCAATATTCTACAAAATAAAATTTAAAATGAAAAAGTTTATCTATTTAATCTTATATCAAGAAGATAATTTTATACTGTATAACTATGCTATTCACACATATATAACAAAATAATTCCAATGCATGCAAATGTCATTTATTACACCTATAACGGAATTCTAGGATAAAAAAAAAAGACTATTGTTGTTCTTAACAAATTATGCTTTAACAATGGATAGACATTTTTTTATGTTATAATTTACTGTTGTCTTTAAAATTGATATGTATATTTCTTTCCACTTTCAATTTTGTTTAAAAAAACTTAACATGTAATGATGAGATATTGATAAGTATTTTCGTTATTGATTACAACAGATGTATAACCAATTTTTTTTTTGTTTTCTTTTAAAAAACAAAACAATGTAACTTTATATCATTATAATATGATAATTTATTATTTTGTATGATCTAGAAATTATATTATAGGTGATTATAGATATTCAGATGTGTGTGATGCTATAGAATATTATTTTAAAAAATTGTATTTATTATGCTTCAATTTTGTTAATGAAGTTTATTAAAAAAAATAAAGAATTAAAACCTTGTCTGTTATAAGTTCGTTATATAGGAAGTATATTAAATGTGAGTTGAAGGTAGAAATGATCAAGGGATGATTAGATTATTTAGATTTGAGTTTGGAGATATTATTTAACCCTCATGTATATAAGTATAAGCATAAGTGTTTGGTTATTGTTTTTCCCTGCCTTTCTTTATTTTGTAGTTAGTGTTAGATGATACATACTGATTATAACAGATAAGGGTTGTATAAATTTTTATAATATGTAAAAAAGATGATTGACTTATGGTATCATCTAAGTTTTATAAATAAGCTAATAAAAAGTATGTTTTAAAAATACATTATGTTTAAGATATTATAAAAGCACACATATTCGAAAATATATGACTCGTATATTAAATATTAGTCAATTTTGGTTTTGCTATAAGAGCAATGTAATTGGTTAGCAAAGTGCATAGAATAATATATTTTTTTTGTTTATTCATTATTTATTTTGTCTTTTAATTTTTAATAAATGTTTTGATGAATTAACCGTTTGAATGCATGACTCGTCTAAAAACGAGAAGATTTGACGTCACTCTAAATCGGCTACTTTTTACCCCACGTATACATATTATATGTCATTCGAAAGAAAATCAAAAGTTCTGTAAGATGGTGCCCTCTTCAGAATTATTTTACAAGTAAAAAATCAATTAAAATGGCCATATATGTCAAACAAAACCAAAGCACTGCCTCCTCACCAACTTTTCTTGAATCTTATTGGCTGTCCCACTTCTGTCAGAAAGGAAATGGGCTGCCAAAAAGTAAAAAGTTATGTTCGTTTTGATTTTTATTACGAAAATGATAAACGAATGTTTACAACATTTTAAACAATATTTGAATTGAATTACAAATTATTATTGATAAAATAATACTAAAAATCAAATTATTTTAGAAAAATAGTTAAGATATTACCAAGAATTATTTATTTATTGTTACATATTGATCGTAACGTTAAAGTAAAAAAAAAAAGATTGCTGACGCAATTTTTTTGGTTGGTTGAATAGCGGTTACTTTTATTTCACCGCAATTGAATATTTTTTAAGTTATAAATCAAATTTTATTTTTGAAAAGATTTTCGTTTGCTTTCGTAATCTGACAATTCAGTAATATACTTTTTACAAATGAAACTAATGTATTTATATTATTAAAAGTGATGTATTTTAACAATAGATTTTGTTAAAGTTGTGAGTTGGCCAATTACAAGTTTTGATTTTTAATTCATTCGGCCAATTATATAATCATCATTGAAAGGGTTAAAAGCCCAAATGAATTGCTTGATTATATATGTTCGATTCTCCATTTCCACACACACACATATATATGGCTAACATAGCATAACCCTAAAATATATAGATTTGCCAGTAGAAGTCAATTTATTTAATCTGTCTGGAGATGATAAATCACCATTTACAGTGCTAATAATATATTCTACTTTGCTTAGAATAGGTGGTGATGTAGATAAAAAGATACCCGATCTTCATCATTATCTATCCTATATTAAATTTTATAAGTGATAATTTTGCAATAGTTTTATAATTAAATAAATGTGTGGCATATCATTAAATTAGTGTTACAGAATTGTTATTAATAAATGTTTTATTACTCTTATTTGCATCCTATATAAAGACCATATCCTATAACTTCAACTGAGCTATGCCATAGAATAATTACAATATAAGAATCTTTTAAATAAGTTTAAAAGCAATTTACAAATATAAATTTTATTCTATCTTGTATAGAATTGGCACCTGGGCATTTATAAATCTAATAAAGTAAACAAGTGAAGAGAGCAGAGGTTACAATATATATATATATATATATATTGTGCCAGGCACGTTTGATGTGGCCAAGCACAAGATAAGGTTAGCTAAATTAATGGTTGAAAATACGTAAAAAGCCATTAAACGGGGGGTGGGTATACTATTTATATAATTAAAATTTGTTATAAACTAAGTGAGAGAACTGTGGCTATAGCATAAACTCTCACACACACATGTTTAAAGCCAATGTTTAAAGGCTTAGAAATATGTATTTGCAATTTTGATATTTGTGTTTTTTATTTTTTTTTTAAAAAAGAAAAAGATAATTCCAAAGTGTATTTATAATTTTAAATATTTTTGTTTGATGAAGAAACAGTGTTTATTTAACAAATTGTTATTCTCTATTTATATTTTTTTGAGGGTTTACAAAAATGTAAAAAGGAAAATTTTAAATATTAATGTTGTTTAAAAATATTTTAAGAATAATTTCAAAATCAAGGTTTTAATGGTCATTTTCTCTTCAGTTGCATTTGAGCAAGTCATTGTCTTAAATTTAAGAAAAGCCTAAAGGCATTGTGACTTCCTGTCCATGCTAAAATAATTTTAACAGGACAAAAGAGTTTAATTAGACTTGCGATAATGCGTGGAGAGAGGAATGTTCAAGTTATATGAAACAATCTTTTAATTAAAACAGAAAAAAAACTTCGATTCTGATAATGAAATTAATTAAGAGTAAAAAGATGTTATCATTTCATTGTGATCTGAATGGAGATATAAAAAAAAAATAAGAAAAAACTAATTGGAAATAAAATTCTTAAAACAATTAGTAAAACCAATTCAAGAAGATTTAATTAATTATTGTGTATAGAGGTGGGATATCTGTTCTGAAATTGCTAGAGGGCAGTTGACTTTTGATTTTCAAAGAAGGTAGTTCACTTTTGCTTTTCAAAGAAGGCAGTCTAACTTTTTTTTTGTCAAAAAGAGTAATTCACGTTTGCAAATCTTATTGGGAAGCTAATTCTATTTGGAAACATGGGAAGTCATGCAACTGTTTTCTAATACCTGGCCATCATTGAAATAACCTAGCAGTTAACCAGTCAGTTGATTCTGATGGAAGCATAACTACAACATGCCATCGAAGCTTGCAGTTAACCTAGGATCCTTAAACCAATAAAGGATGATTGATATCATTTAATATCATGTTGAATATCCAACTTAAAGATGCAAATCAAGCATTCGCTTGCAGAAAAAATGATTATGGAATAGAAGCCAACTTCAGTGCATCCGTCCAGCTCTGCTCCTACCTTCCCAACAGAATGTAAACCCCGAGATTCAAGCACCAAGGTGATGATTGTCAAAGAGAGAAATTCACGTTTGCAAATCTTATTGGGAAGCTAATTCTATTTGGAAACACGCGAAGTCATGCAACTGTTTTTTAATACCTGGCCATCATTGAAATAACCTAGCAGTTAACCAGTCAGTTGATTCTGATGGAAGCATAACTACAACATGCCATTGAAGCCTGCCGTTAACCTAGGATCCTTAAACCAATAAAGGATGATTGATATCATTTAATATCCTGTTGAATATCCATTCTCCAACTTAAAGATGCAAATCAAGCATTTGCTTGCAGAAAAAATGATCAGCCGACTTCAGTGCATCCGTCCAGCTCTGCTCCTGCCATCCCAACAGAATGTAAACCCCAAGATTCAAGCACCAAGTGATGATGATCAATTCTATGAACTTATAACACAGTCAAGTCCAGCCCTTGCCACAGTAGATGAATGTATAGCCCACTCAAAACCCATGCAAGAATGAAGCTCATAGACTTTATCGGGTACACTATTTTTTGTGTTTATTTTATTTTAAATTTAACACCCATTTGATAAATATATATCTCATGTACATATGTACATAAACACACCTGGATATAACTTGTTAATTTTTCTTATTTGTGTAATGCATGTGTGTGAGTTTACTTATAATCCACAGATCACTACCTCTCACATATAATTATTTGATTTATTTTTTTATTAGGAAAGAAATTTTCCTTTATTTAATTTAATTATTGCTTTATTAAGTATTTCTTTATGATTATGATTTTGTTGTATTAATAGGACTTATGTAGTGTAACATTTGTTTCGTATATCTAATCGATCTGGGAATGTATTCATATTATAAATGGTATGGGTAATGGGTTAATAAAATATTTATATTATAATTCTAAAGCGACTACTGCCATAATTTTTCTTTATTCTCTTTGTCATTTACTTTCTCTAACCCCCATATTAGTTAATTATGCGAGTTTTCTGATCCCCATATTTTTAACTGAGAAAAGAGTACACTGAGGTAGAAAATGGGAAATCATCTTACCGGGTTTCAAATCTCTATTTAGCATGAGGATACTTATTTATTATTTTTTTATGAATAATTATTTATCGGCACACATGCCCTAATATCATTTGAACTTACATATCTTTTCAGGAGGAGAATTAAATTTCCTTCTGGGAGTGGTGCGAGGGGTTGATTTAGAGTCATCCCCCAAAGGTATGTAAGAGTCAACCTTTCCATAAGTATCTTCTGTGTCTGTAACAGTTACAGTAGAGTTTTGAATCTCTTCTTACTTCGGCATGTCACCATATTTTCCCTCATGTTCAGTTTATGTGCATGATCATATCAACGGAGTAAAAGTTAACCGGTATAGAAATGTAATTTTTGGCGCCCCACGTTGGGCGCCATTTGTAACAGGATGGGGGTATAGGACAAATAATAGTGAAATAAATGAAGTGAATCTGGGTGATGGAACATCATCATCACCCCAGTAAATACAAACTCAATAATTTGAAAAATTATCTTTAAATAAATATTTAAAGATATAAGTGTATGAGATTATAGAATCTCTGAACATTGAGAGATCAGAAAGAAGCTAACTCATAAGAGCAACTAAAGGATAATTATAAATTCAACCAGCATTATAATAAGTCAAAAATAAGTGCAAGTGAATATTAAGAGAATCATCCATCATCATCATCGATGGGAATAAACAAATCAGTACAATAAATCAGAATAAAATCAACAGACGATCTTGTGGCTGGATTTGAACCATAAAAACTATAAATCAACAGTCAACCTTGTGACTGGATTGGAAATGGGTCTTCTGTAGACCAGGCTAACTATTGAGCCTTTGCCAGCTTGGGCAATTATATAAACATATCTTGGATGCACAAGTTTATTGCCCATCCATTAAAAATACACAATAATGCTGGGACATTAAAACATGCTGATCATCATCAATGCTCAGGCCACTTGTACTGGCCAATTATAAACTTAAATTTTTAATAAGACTAAAGTAAAATAAAATATAGTGCATGGGCTTTAAAGAGTATCCTCTTTTCCACCAACCAGGATGATGTTGATCATCTCTGGATGCCCAAAGCACTAAACACATCCCCATTTATCCATGTCTGAAATCTAGCTCAGAGAACATGGGCTCTATTACTGTATGTGAACAAGAGATGATGGAAACAATTTTTAACAATTAAATATAAGTTTATTAATAGCAACAAAAAAAAAGATATTTAAGGTCCAATTTTGAATAATATACAATAATAAAAGTCATTATACTGTAATTTACAATATTGCTACAAAATTCATGTTATTACATCAATTTACATTGTATGGGATGGAAAAGTAAGACCTATGCAGCAAGAATTTGGAGAGGCTAAGATAGTAGAGGGATGTCAGTTATATCAATATAACATCGACCAGTTTTTAAAGATTAGAATTTTTGAGGGGCTAGCTGGGAAGCTCCATTGGAGCATATAAATAGCTTGGAAAAGTATTTCAGTGATAACAGAATGGTAGAGAAAGATAAACTAACCATTGTGAGTAACCACCTATAGGGTGACACTCAGTCATGGTGGGAATCTTTGTTCTACCAACCACCAACCTTTGAGAGTTATAAAGAAGCGCTAGTAAGAAATTTCTGGAGCAAAGAGCGCCAGGAGACCATCTTATACCAGATTATGCGAGAGAAGTATAGGGCTAATGGGGGGAGAGCTATCTAAAATTTTTCCGAAAACAAGTGGCTAAGCTAAGGAAGCTCAGTGTATGCCACACATCGGAAGGCCAGATCATAAGGATAATACGCCACAACCTACCCTTTAAAATTGAGAAAATGCTTCTCACTGCCAATACAAATTCGATAGATTCAGTGGCTGTACTACTGAGTGTAGTGGATATGAGCCAACAGGGCTATCCACCAGATAGAACCCGTGAAAACATTGGCCTCAATGCCATGGGCTGGGGGGGGGAAACAAATATGTAGCTGAATGCAAATCTTGGTATAATGATAAGTATTCCAGAAATCTTAAGAGAATGACAGACAATGATACTGTGGAAAAGAAAATTGACGAACTAGTATATAAAGGAAAGGGAAAGCGGGTTAGATCACCTTCGCCTCAGCCTGATTGTAGTAAAAACAGCAGGTAGATTTTTATAATAAATGGTCATGTCATTTGAGGGTCAGATGCGTGGACTTTGGTTTTCCAAGTGTTGTGTGTGTAGGTCAGTCTGCTTTCTGTGTTCTGGGGTTAGAGATGGTAGGAGTGCAGAAGAATGGTTGGAGGTCTTGGCATGGTCTGGAAGTTCTGTGACATTGTGGCAGAGTAGGCAGAGATGAAAATTCCTCTGGGTTTTATTTCACTGCAAAACTCTGTAAGCCTCAATAAGGAATGAGCATGAGTGCAGTGGATGGCAGAGATGAAAATTCCTCTGGGATGAGTTCTTTAAGATGTATTCATTGGACTCACACATTTTACTTTGCTTGGCTGTTGCAGAGCTCTAGATATGACAGATCTTTATGCTGTGATTCTGTGTTTCTTGGTGTTTCTGGCCTGGGAAGATCGATGCAGAGTTGGATTTTGTGCATAAATGCTTGGGAGATGGGGTTCCATACCTCTAGGTTCTGGACATCATGCCTACTGTTTACCAAAGATATATGTTATAAAATTTTAAGTTTTTGTAAAATATGATTAATAATAAAGACATTAAAATGATAAACTCCATTTAAATGTCTCATGTCAGAGGGGGGTATTGTGCCAGGCACATTTGATGTGGCCAAGCACAAGATAAGGTCAGCTAAATTAATGGTTGAAAATACGTAAAAACCCATTAAATGGGGGGTGGGTATATTATTTATATAATTAAAATTTGTTATAAATTAAGAGAGAGAACTGTGGCTATAGCATAAACTCACACACACACATGCTTAAAGCCAATGTTTAAAGGCTTAGAAATATGTATTTGCAATTTTGATTTTTGTGTTTTTTATTTTTTATTTTTTTTTAAAAAAGATAATTCCAAAGTGTATTTATAATTTTAAATATTTTTGTTTGATGAAGAAACAGCGTTTATTTAACAAATTGTTATTCTCTATTTATATTTTTTGAGGGTTTACAAAAATGTAAAAAGGAAAATTTTAAATATTAATGTTGATTAAAAATATTTAAGAATAATTTCAAAATCGAGGTTTTAATGGTCATTTTCTCTTCAGTTGCATTTGAGCAAGTCATTGTCTTAAATTTAAGAAAAGCCTAAAGGCATTGTGACTTCCTGTTCACGCTAAAATAATTTTAACAGGACAAAAAAGTTTAATTAGACTTGCGATAATGTGTGGAGAGAGGAATGTTCAAATTATATGAAACAATCTTTTAATTAAAACAGAAAAAAAACTTCGATTCTGATAATGAAATTAATCAAGAGTAAAAAGATGTTATCATTTCATTGTGATCTGAATGGAGATATAAAAAAAAAAATAAGAAAAAACTAATTGGAAATAAAATTCTTAAAACAATTAGTAAAACCAATTCAAGGAGATTTAATTAATTTTTGTGTATGGAGGTGGGATATCTGTTCTGAAATTGCTAGAGGGCAGTTGACTTTTGATTTTCAAAGAAGGCATTTCACTTTTGCTTTTCAAAGAAGGCAGTCTAACTTTTTTTTTGTCAAAGAGAGCAATTCACATTTGCAAATCTTATTGGGAAGCTAATTCTATTTGGAAACACGCGAAGTCATGCAACTGTTTTCTAATACCTGGCCATGATTGAAATAACCTAGCAGGTTAACCAGTCAGTTGATTCTGATGGAAGCATAACTACAACATGCCATCGAAGCCTGCAGTTAACCTAGGATCCTTAAACCAATAGATGATGATTGATATCATTTAATATCCTGTTGAATATCCATTCTCCAACTTAAAGATGCAAATCAAGCATTCGCTTGCAGATAAAATGATCATGGAATAGCAGCCGACTTCAGTGCATCTGTCCAGCTCCTCTCCTGCCATCCCAACAGAATGTAAACCATGAGATTCAAGCACCAAGGTGATGATCAATTCTATGAACTTATAACACAGTCAAGTCCAGCCCTTGCCGCAGTAGATGAACGTATAGCCCACTCAAAACCCATACAAGAATGAAGTTCATAGACTTCATCGGTACACTATTTTTTGTGTTTATTTTATTTTAAATTTAATACCCATTTCATAAATATATATCTCATGTACATACGTACATAA
Source organism: Epiperipatus broadwayi (assembly GCA_028023455.1). Lineage (NCBI taxonomy): Eukaryota > Metazoa > Onychophora > Udeonychophora > Euonychophora > Peripatidae > Epiperipatus > Epiperipatus broadwayi. The sequence goes on from JAQFVV010012925.1 coordinate 142,857, forward strand.
ACACACCTGGATATAACTTGTTAATTTTTCTTATTTGCGTAATGCATGTGTGTGAGTTTACTTATAATCCACAGATCACTACTTCTCACGTATAATTATTTGATTTATTTTCTTATTAAGAAAGAAATTTTCCTTTATTTAGTTTAATTATTGCTTTATTAAGTATTTCTTTATGATTATGATTTTGTTGTATTAATAGGATTTATGTAGTGTAACATTTGTTTCGTATATCTAATCGATCTGGGAATGTATTCATATTATAAATGGTATGGGTAATGGGTTAATAAAATATTTATATTATAATTCTAAAGCGACTACTGCCATAATTTTTCTTTATTCTCTTTGTCATTTACTTTCTCTAACCCCATATTAGTTAATTATGCGAGTTTTCCGATCCCCATTCTTTAACTGAGAAAAGAGTACGTTGAGCTAGCAAATGGGAAATCATCTTACCGGGTTTCAAATCTCTATTTAGCATGAGGATACTTATTTATTATTTTTTTATGAATAATTATTTATCGGCACACATGCCCTAATATCATTTGAACTTACATATCCTTTCAGGAGGAGAGTTAAATTTCCTTCTGGGAGTGGCGCGAGGGGTTGATTTAGAGTCATCCCCCGAAGGTATGTAAGAGTCAACATTTCCATAAGTATCTTCTGTGTCCATAACACTGTTACGGTAGAGTTTTGAATCTCTTCTTACTTCGGCATGTCGCCATATTTTCCCTCATGTTCAGTTTATGTGCATGATCATATCAACGGAGTCCAAGTTAACCAGTATAATATATATATATGCGAGAGACAACTCTCTCTCTCTCTCTTTCTCTTTTAATGATTAATAATAATAATAATAAAAAAATATATATTTTTAATTATTGGAAATATCAGAATTAATTAATGCAATATTAATAAAATATTTTTAAAATAAACTTATGTAAGCATCTTCATCTTCTCCTGACTGGGCTTCTGAGTGGTCTTCAAGTCAACTGGCTGTGTGGTGAGAATTTCATATCATTCAGGCATAGGCAAGGTGGCTTTTGTCATCATTGTGGCTGGATGGAATTGTTGTGATCACATCTTGGCAATTTAGGCAGAGAAAGGGTGGGTGAACCGGCTGGTTATCTATCCCATGGTCATTTTACTGGGACCTCCAGTAGATTGCTTCATGTTTTCTTTTTTGCATATTGTAATAATTATGATTGTTATTAAATTTTCATCTGCTGTCTCGATTCCACAAGGAAACAAGAGTTTTTTCTTACAAGAACTGTATAATGGATATCTTCTTAGGAAATATCAGTAATAGTTTAGTCCTGGATAGATGATTGGATAATTCCGGAGCCAAAATAGTGAATGACTTGACCAGAATGAATGCCAAAGAAAGAATGAATCCCAACAGCACTGACTAAAACCTATCAACCCTCTCATTCAGAATCAGTTCAGGTACACCCCCCCCCCCCATGAGAAGTATGAATCAACCAACCATTTTAATTTAGTTTATCATTCAGATTATAAACATTCCTTCCTATTTTTCTGATTAAATTCTACATAACACAGGGTTTGATATAATGTTTGGTTTCCATCTTGAATACTCAGACCACTTGATTGCAGATATCAATTCAAAAGAATTTTTATTTTATATATAAAAAAGAAAATATTTTAATTATAGCATTGATTATCAAATATTTTGCTTTTTGATTAGATTTTTGAAGCAATTGACATTCTTTGCTTACAATAAAATTACAATTTTTAGAAAAGTAATTAAAAATATATACAAGTATGTTGGAACAATTACTTTAATTATTTATTTTACTAATATGTTCCAACATGTGATCCCATTTGTTCAATAGTTTGCTTTTTTCTACTTGAATTTTTCAGAGAATAGCAAAATACATAAAATGACATATACTGAAAATATACAAAAAAATAAAATAAAAATAAATAAATGAATAAAAAATACATGACTGTATTTGTGTATAATATTTTAAATTGGTGTGTTTGGGTATTCTATGCTCAGACCCCACTTCCATTATTAATGTAGCACATTTATATATTTGTTGTGTTTAATATATATAAATTTACATGTGTATCTGCTGTAATGTTCTTTACAGCAGACTTTGTGCATGGACATTTCATAATGCCTGGCACAATATATAGTTAAAGAATCTCATGGTACAGTGGTAAAACATCTATTTGCTATGCTCATAAACTAGATTCAGGTTTTAGTGGAGTATTTAGGAGTTTTCTTTTAGTAACTGAATCATAATAAACCCAGAATATCTAATACTATTTGCTAAGTGGTTGTTTACATATTTTTAATTAGAGAATAGAGCAGTAATGAAAAATGCTCAAATTCTCATCACTCCACAGTTTATCAAAAATTGGCAACATCTTTTTATTCACTATATTTCATAAAAGAGGGAGGGGTCTTTTTTGTGTGTGTGCTCTTGTAGAGATCTATTTAAAGGATGTTTTATTTCGACATATATATATATCAATTTTCTTTATATATACTGTATATATATTTTAAACTTCTCATAATTTAGCTAATTAGCAAAAGAAAATCGATACTTCACTTAACAAAATAGCAGGGTTCATTAAATTCTGTGAAATAATAAAAAATAAATTGCTTAAGTTTATCAATGAAATCGATAATGAAAAGTTTGTATTAAATAAAAATAATAATCATTCGAAAACTATTTTTAAGTAGTTTTTGTTTGAATTTATGTGCGTATTACAAAATGATTTTATTTTATGATTACATTTTTTTAAATAAAATTAAAAACTTTCATTCAGGTTTAATTACAAAATTAATTTAGGAAATCTTTGCAAACGGCTGATATTTTATTGCAACAGTATTTGCAATAAAACAAAAAGGATTATCTTTATACGATTCATAATCAAGCAAAGTCAATAAGTAAAGATATTTTTGAGGAAGTAGAAACAAAGATTGGTGAAAATATTTCTAAACCAAATATTAATGGAATGAAAATAATAAAATAACTTGTTGCTCGAAGTTTAAATAAAATTGTAGCACCAGAAATAATATTTGAACCGTGTGGACCACGGGTTCTAGAATCCACTACTTTGCTGTTGCAGTAAACTAAGTATGGTATTAAAATAATAATAATAAATGTACAATGTAGAAGGAAAAAGTAAACAAATGAATAATATATGGAAGATTTGTTTTATTACAATTTGATTTAAAAGTATTATATTTTCTACTCTTATAATTTTGACACGGTAAATACATTAAAGATTATTAATAATTATTTTTTAAACTAGAGATTATACTAGCTAAGATATATACTTTAAACCTCAGTTAAAGATTAATATAGCATTTTAATTAGCGATTTAGACAAATGTTATATAAACATATAGAATAATTCAACTTCATTTCTCTTTTTCCATGTATAATATCTTTTAAAAAATATACTTAAACATTTGTCTTTTTCAAATATCTTTATTCGTATGTTTCAAATGTGTGTTGGGGAAGAGATTTTTATCTTAAAACATCATTTTTTTTTTTTTTATATATATAACTCTTGAAACTAAGTTATTGATTTAATATATTACTTTCATTATTTTTTTTTTAAACCTTATTTTGTCTTATAAAAAATCATCAACTCTCTATATAGATTTTACATCCTTTATATTTCAATCATGCTATATATATATACACGATGTAGTGCTTCATGGGCCTAATCCAACGTTTGATTTCTTTATATGCATTGTTTTCATACTATAGTTATATGTATTCATTGAGACTTTATTGTTCACCTAATTTTATGCTGTCATTGATTTCTCTTGTATCTACTCTAAAATGTGATAAAGTTTTGATTTTTGAAAGTAAAAGATTTATATTATGCTATTCATATTTTTATTTAATATTATAAATATTTAGCTATTTTAAAGAATTAATTTTTACTAATTCAAAAATCTAATAAAATATATTCAACTAGAAAAGAACACGAGTTACTGGCAATATATATATATAAAAAGTATGGTTGTAATCATCTAAATTAGTTAATTATTATTGCATAGTAGATTACTAATCATCACAAACTTTTCAGACTGTTATTATATAGAGAGGAGGCATAATTATTATGAAAGAAATCAAGACAACGTGTATAGTTATTTGCATTTTAGAGGTCTTTTTATTTTGTAAATATATATACTATTTATAGAACCATTTTATAACAAGGTGCAAGGCACTCAATCAATAGAATTTAGGAAGTGTGATTTGTAAGTGCTTGAAAAATTGTTTTACTATTTAATTTTAGCTTACTGCCTTGTCAAAATATATCCACTATTTATCAAGTTTGTAAAAATGGTACTATACCCTAGCAATAAAAAACATTAATAATCATTTGGGGATTATTTATATTTTATTATAGTAAGAACATAGACTGTGTAATGTAGTGAGCATTAGTTTCCCTCAGGTTATTGAATGAGAAATAATTTTAATTTTCTTATAAAAACAATGTTAAAAATTGTGAAATTATATAACTTTTGTCACATTTCCATGTATTGCCATTAATAATTGCTTCATGGAAAGAACTTTGACTAAATTAAAATTAGTAAAAAAAAAAAATGCTCAAGCAGACTTAAAAATTTGATGATTATAAATATAAAAAGTGAAATAAAGGGTTAAATTTGGATGATATTGTGAAAGAGTTTTCATGTATGCAAACAAAAAGAATAAATTTGTAAGCATTTAAAATTGTATATGTATACATAAAACTTTCCTTTTATATGTTTCCATCTTTTTTCTTGTGATAGATTATTCAAAAGCATTCATGCACTTGGGTAGAATAAACTCACAAAACAGTCCTGACTGTAAAATCAACAAAAGAATTCAGGTACAGTGAAGCCATGATATGCACTGTAATAATATATACTATTTTAATTATATACTATCCAAAAAAAATGTTAACGAACAAAAATAAAAATATTACAATTCATAAATTTAATAAATTTTATGGTACAGCAGCAGCCATTTTCTATCTTGGAGCATCATTCATGATCATATTTATTAATAATCTTTCTTCTGGTTATATTGAAAGCACATACGTTTTATTTTTCATTTTGATGTGACACATTTCACATATTAAAATGTTTTTTAAGGATAAAGTTAAAAATTTTATGGACTTGGAAAAAAATTTGTAAAGTATCCTTCTTAACCATTAAAATGAAAGTTATTAATTTAGTCATGGCAAAAAAAAAAGTAAAATGTTCTTGTAAGTTTATCAGAAAGCTTAAAGTTTGAAAATGTAACCAAAAATTTGAAATGGGTGACAGCAAAGAGGGTTGAATGTATAAATTCCAAAACCAATAGACTTGAACACTATTACAATTAGAAAGATCATTGTCTGCTTATAATAAGATGGCTATTACATTTTTATAAAGACAAAAAACATTATTGAAAAAAAAAAAGAATATCACCCAGAACATGATTAATTATAATTCATAAATGTGGTTCTGCAATTTATTATTAATTATAGTATTATTTGGTTTTTTTAAATTTTGTTTATATTATAATCTTAATTTATATATGCATATTATACACATAAAAAGCTTTAAATGTTTTATATATGTTTAAAAATTCTATGTACTTTCAGTTCAAAAAATAATATCTATTCTATTATAATCAAATCTAATCAACAATTTGTTAATTATTATATGCAATGTATGTGAAGTGGACTTGAAAAAAATATAACCATATCATGGCTCTATGGTATATTTTATAAACATTAAAAATGACCTTTTTAGAAATTTTGTGTAAGGGCCCAAAAATCTATCTACACTTAGTGAAATCATTTTCATTCTTAAGCATACTGCAGTTATCAACAAGATTCCTAGAAAAATTAAATAATTCTTTAAAAAATAACTTTAAATATTGCATATTCAATGAGGTACTAATAAATAACTTATTCCAGTCTCCATAAGAGTGACATTTTTCTTCTAGCTGAATAATTATTGCAATAATATTTTATTTTTACAGTCTTGATCCATATCTGACTAAACCAGATTCACTTGGAAACTTTATCCTCTAGTAATCCTTTTACTAACCACTACTGAATGATCAACTGGGCTGGTTATTGACTATTTGTAATAAAAATGTAAAACCCATTTATAACTCGAAAATATTTCAAAACTTACCTGACTAGGAATTGACCCCAAGTAGTGATTATAATAGACAGATACATTATGTACAAATAATCTTCAATGAAATATTACTAAATTTCCAGACTTATGTAGCAATTAATTTCATGAAAAAAACTTGAGAGATGTAAAATGAGGTAAATATCTTTCTAAGAAGAGTAAAATCTCATCTCTTTATCTCATTCTGGATTAAACTAATATCCAGATCTATTCACTTAATATAAACATTCAGAATGATACACTTGACTTTGGCAGAATCAGATGTTCCCATTATTAAAACCCAATATTCACATATTTTAATTAAATTTTATTATTTGATTTGTAATAAATGTGTAATGTGATTACATTAGAAACCTCAGCCTAAAGCAAATTTCATCAAAAAAAAAGTATTGTTGGTCCATGTTAGCAAAGCTAAAATCAATAGTCCAGAAACTTTCATAGCTTTCACAATAAATATTGGTTAAGAACATTAATAGATATTGATAAAGTTATAAAAAATTCCCTGAAGATTCCAATTATAAGAGAAGTGCTTTTGGGATAAAATAAAATAATTTTTTAATTAAAATGTTGAAAAATATCTTCCTAAATGAGAAAAATTTGAAGGAAAATATCTTCTAGGAAGTAAAATAAAGCAATTTTGTGATCGAATTTATAAAAAAAATCTTTTTTTTTTTGTTAATTTAACTAATACACCTAATGTCTTGGCTCTAGAAAAAAATAATTGATTATTCTGGGTGTGGAATTAAGTAAGGCTGGGAAATTTTTTTTCTTCATCCAGACAAATAATTATATCCATAATATTAAGTGGGAATCTTTAGAATGTTTTATATTTAGTTTACCCATAAAGTGAAAATAATAGATCGATCTTTAGATGTGAGAATTAACTATAAACAATCAATGCCACAAGAATAAATTCCAGCTGCTTTGTAGAATAAATTATGCCCAATTTTCGATACAAACCGTTTTTTCTTTGTTCTTTCATTTTTCTTTTTGTCTTACTATCTTTAGTCATTTAGGCTCTGGTAATTATGACTTCTCATACTACTGATTATCTCTCCATATTAAATTTGACAATGTAATTGTGGATTTGTGCAACCAAATCTGTATTCTTTAATAAAATGCACAAAGGTCCTGATTTCAAACACTTTTTTGTAAGAAAATATTGGAGATATGCAAAACTTTTGAGACCGAGAAAGCAATAATGGAGTCAGTTTAGCAATCTTTAGTTTTTATCTTTCAAAAGTCAGCACAATCATTTAAGAGATATGGATCAAGAGTTTTATTTAACAAATAATTGTATGATAGGAAACCACAATTTAATGATCCTAGCCCCCCCCCCAACAAATGTGGATGAATTCTAAAAAAAGTTGCTGAAAAATCCTCGTCTTATAAAATCTGGTTAGAATGTTAACTTTGTGATCATTAATTTAGGCAATAAAAATAATTGTAATATTAGTATATAGATAAAATACTATTAATTGGATTTAATAAAACTATTAATAATTATTGAATTTTTTTTTTCTTTTGATTTTGTTTGAAAATGTGTGTACTAACTAATTTAATTATTGTAAAAAGCTAAAATCTCTGAAACTTTGTTTGGACAATTGAAGTCTTTGAGTATAAGATATCCAGATTGATGGTACATTACCTGTATAGACATATGGAATATGTAATTGTAATATTTAAATGTAGCATAATAGCTATGTTTAAAGAGTTTTCAAAGTTTAAGATTGTTATTGCAGAATAATAAGTTTAATTGAAAAGATAGCAAGCATTGGTGGTCGAGATGTCAGCGATGGCTGCTTTACAAGTAGTTGTCCCAGATTAGTGGGTTTACTTCCCGGATGATGCTATGACACATGAGAAAAAAAAAAGATAATTGCTATAAGTTATTTGTAAGGATAGTCCACCAAATGAAAGAAGACAGATTAGTATTGGATTTGCTGTAAAGTCTAACTTGGTGCTTTCTATTCTTGGAATATCTATCTAGATCTATTATTAAAAGTCTAATGATGTTAACATTTGCTGTGCTATGGTAATTCAGTTTAAGTTCAAAGAAAAAAACCTTAATATTTTTTTTTTGTGAATTGTTATTGCATCCATACTTGTAAATGACCTTTTCCTTTTTCTTAAAGGGGTTAATGTATATGGTGCTAGAAACAGCAAACTATGAACAAAAGTTTTGGGAAATATTAATATTGACTCTGTAAGTATGAATATTTTGCTGTTATTGAATCTTTGCACAACAATAGATCATCATAACATTTTTATTTAATTAGAAAAAAAAAGCACTACAAATGAATTCAAGTGCATCCATACCCAAAACATTCAAATATTATAAATTGGACCAAAGTTAAGAATCAGTTAATTTTGCATGAGTTCTTAAAGGTGCATATTGTTGAACTGACTATAGATTAATACTCACAAAGATTAAAATGATAGGTGCATTTAAAAAAGATCCTATTGTAAAAAAAATGACATTCATTCTTTAAAATGTGAGCTAAGTTTCATCAGCTCTTTAACACTAAAACTTCAAATTTTGAGGCAAGAAATGCATTGTGAATATCAGTAAATCTATTCTTAAATTTATTAAACAAAAATGCTTATTAGTTTTCTGACAAAGACTATTATCAGTGATCTGTGATCATTTTTCCAGTAATAAAATGACTATAGAGATGCAGAAGAAATATAATGATTTAAAAGCAGAAGTTCAATATCTATGAAAAGACTTAAAATGATTGGGGTTAAACAGCAAAAGAAATGTAGACATTTACTGATTATGATTATTTTTGATTTTTTTTTTAATGTATTGAAAATAACATGTGAATCCAAAAAATAATATCATGACCTTATTAGATCAATGGATGATATTTTCATAAGATGAAATTTTAAATGGATGAAAAAAATATTTTGATCATGTTACTGCACTTAAAGATATATCATATTCAAATGTCGATTGATAATCTTAAAAACAGAAAGACTATGAATCTTGATGAAATTTCTAAAGAAAAAATTAAAAATATAATATTAATTTAAAGAAGATTGAAATTTTTTAGAAATATATAAATCCTGCAGTTGTGTCCCTAAATCTTAAAAATATTTTTATTACCCTAATTTATATAGGGGATGGAATATTTTCATTATCCCTATAGCAGAAGTAATTTTTATAATTTTATTACATATGTTGCTTCTAGTTATAAGTGAGTAATTATCAGATGCTTAATATGGTTTCAGAGAATCAAATAACACTTAGACATATGATTTTTATTACTAATGAAAAGCATCTTAGCTGAAGTACATATTATGCATTTCTTTCATTAATTTATAAATGCATTTGATAGAGGAAATCAAGATTTTCTTGAAGGTAGCTGGTTATCTATGAAAGTTTATATATACTATATATTTTTTCATGTGTCATAGCATCGGCTGGGAAGTGAACCCGCTATCCTGGGACAACTGCTTGTAAGGCAGTTATGCTGACCACTCAACCACCAACACTTGACTTATATTTTGTTGTTGGTATACAATTACACGAAGAAAACTTTATTATTGACAGTAGAAAAGTTAAGGTATTTGAAATAAAAACTGGTAATAAATAGAAAAAGATTAATAATTCCAACTTTGCTTTTTATTTTTTATTTATGTAATATTTGGAGAACTTATGAAGTAGACATTTACAAGTGATAAAAGTATAATGATAGGATTTTCAATTTGAATAGATTACAAACAAAAATTTCATCTTCTTGATTTATAGATTTACAATATATTGATGAACATATTATTAACTCAAAAAACAATCTAAAATTATTCATAATATTTGAATAAAATCTTTAAAAAAATGTGATTAATTGTTAAAGGGATGCTCTGAAAAAAACATTATATATACTTGAAAGAAATAATTATATTCACATAAAAGCAAATAATAAATTTTCTGCAACTTTCATAATATTGTGTGACCAAGAATAAAATCATTATGCAAAAAATGTTATGTTTAAATGTTAAATAAAAGCCCCATGCTTTTATTTTTGGTCATATAATACAAGAATACTTTGAAAGATGAAGAAAATATATTCCAGAAATTAGGAATAAAGGCAATTTAAATATAATTAATACTACTAGATAGCAGCACCATAAAGTATATTGAATCCCATATAACATTAAAAGCTAAAATTGTTGGCAAGAGTCAAAATAATGTATTGTCATAAGGAATCCATGCATATGTAAAGTTTCAACTAGATTGGATATTGGGAAATGGATGAACATTGAGTTAAAAGATTTTATAAAAACAAAAAAAAAAAGAGTAAGTTAAAAAAAATATATATAAGAAAACTCAAGTGCTTAAATAACTCGTGATAGAATAAAAATCATAACCAGTTTGAGAACATAGATCACTTTAAATATCCTGGTAGTATTTTAATTACAACTCTTTCCTCCCCAATTTGAAAAACTGTCATTGAAAAAATAGGAAATTGTAACTATTTAAGCCAGGGATGCCCAACCCGTAGCTCGTGAGCCACATGTGGCTCACACAACCGTTTGATGTGGCTCGCATTGCACTCTTCAAGAAAAAATGATAAAATATTTTATGTTCTTTGATGCCACATTCACACACTGAAAAAATAAACATTTTTACAATACAAACGATAACGATATGCAGTGTCAGGTTTCACATTAAATAAAATAATTAAAATATACTTTTCCTGTAATTGTAATTTATATGCATGTTACCAAATTTTTAATAAATAAAATGTATTTACATTTTTTTTCTTTTTAACATATTACACCAGTTTTTTTTTAGTTTGTGAATTATGTTTATAAATGTAATATGAAAAATGGAATATATAATTGTGGCTCCCCAAATTTTTTTAAATTCTCAACTGGCTCGCGTCAAGTTAAAGGTTGGGCATCCCTGAAAGCTATTTACAATCAAAAAAACATTAAATAATTTTTAAAATCAATTGCTTGGAAAGCTAATTGCAACATTTTACAACTACACTCAATCACATAATGTTGCAAAATAATTACAATGGAGTATGCATATAAAAGAGAAAAACGTATACTTGGCAAATCCAGTTTTATATTTGATAAATCCAGTTTTTAATCAATCACATTATTCAAAATCCATGAGAAGCAATGGTTAAGGTACAAAATTAAAGTAAATATTGCAATTCAAATTATTATGGTCAGAAGTACATAGATGCATATGTTGGAAGCACACAGGTTAATATGCAATACAATGTTTCAAGTGGTATTATTCTCCACATCTTCAGGTAATCTTGGTCTGGGAATCAAATTTGGAATTTTTAGATTCATGACAAATTTAAAGTCATGATTTAACCAACTAGGTTATCCTTTGACAGAATAGCCTAATATGTTAGAGCAAATAGCCTAATATGTTAGAGCATGATCTTAAATTCAGTATTCATAAATCTAAAGATTCCAGGTTTGATTCCCATGCAGTACTATTATTGGCCAAGTTAGCAACACCTGAAGAAGAGAGGAGAATAAAAAAATAATTATTATGTTTGAAATTGAAATTATTATGCTATACATTAATCTGTTTGCAATTACTAACCAGTTGAATGTATTTGAAAAGTTTAAATAAAGTTTGGATTTTTTTGAAGACATTTAACAATTAATTCTAGCTGATAGAGGTAATCCAACCAATAATTGCAATTAAAATGTCATCATCATAAACTTTCAGACAAAAAGTTATATGTATGCGTATGTAAAAGAATTGAATGAATTTGAGCTCACATTAGCATTAGTGATGTTAAAGAATTTAAACAGAAGCTGGGTCCACAGCTGCAAGATAATCAATTGGCTAAAGTATTAGAACAATTCTTGACTGAATGCTATAAACCAAGCAGCATATTAAGAAAAATTATATATATAATCTGTGATGGGATGATTAGTTTCAAAAGAAAAAAAATCAGTATGTATTTGTTGGGCATATAACAGAATGTGACGATATATAACATCTAAAATAATAAAAAACCTTTTCTACATATACAAAAAGGTAAAAATCTTTAATAACCAATACATAACCAAGCCTTCTTCGACAGTTTTTCATAGAGGAAAAGACATTTCTAGATAGTCAATTACCAATTGATCATCATCAATAGAACAATTACTCATTTTACTAGCGAATATTAAATAAATATGAGCTGACAACATAAAGGAAAAATAGTAAGGTTAATAGGAATATGAAAAGTTTTATCTGACTGAGATTGGAAAAAAATGGCAGGCGGAGACTATCTCGTGAAGGTTTTTACCTTTGAAAAACAGCGTATATTAAACGGTGAAACAAGTTGCGAAAATCCAAATTCCACATTCATTGTAACTTCGTTGTTATTTGTATATAAAACCAATATGTCTTGCACTGGTGATCGAAAGGTCAGCGCGACTGCCTTGCACTTGCAGGCAGTTGCCCGGGTTGCGGGTTCGCGTCCCGGCCGATGCTATGACTCTTAAAAAAAAAAAAACACACCAATATCTGTGCGGATGATAATCGAGAATAGATAATATTTTCTCGATGACAAACTTTTACGGTGCAGTTGTAGAAATACTATCACACGCACAACACTTTCATACAATTTTTTTTTTTTCTAATTAAATTGATAAAATAATAAAAAAATGAAATATTAATTAATCTTACCAGATACATCTTTTCACAGTTTCCCAACGCAAATTATAAAACTTTTAGAATAGTTTTGCTAGTATTTTCTCGCAGGGATGAAAATCACATTCATTACGATAAAAGCAGTAGATAGAATAAAAGTTTTCTTAACTATGACTAACCCAATTCAGCATTACGTTTTGACCTATCACATATTCTAATTTCAATTGTCACCAGATTTCGTCATTATATATCGCTACAGTGATTTTATTAAGAGGATCATCATTTAATTTCTAATTTAAGATAAAATTAAAAAAGAAGCTATTATAATTGCTCATAATTAAAACTTGCAAACTGGAAACGTTACTATTTTATTTAGATTTGTTATTATTTAAAACAATCAACATTTAAAATCACATAGTCTTCAGCAAACAATTAGTAAAAATAAATAACTTTAATTAAGAACACTAGGAATCTAATTCTATCAGTATTTAAAACTAAAAAAATAAAAATTAAAACTTGCTAAAAACATTTTATTTTTTCAAAAGTAGACTTGTAATACTTGTAGTTGTTAGGTCGCTATTTTTTCTTTCTCCTCATCTCTTAAAAATAATTATAAAAATATTACAGTTTATTAAAAATAAAAACCGGCTAGTAGTGTGTGCATACATATTAAAAAAATAGATATATCAGTGATAAAATGGACTCACTACTTTTCTAAATATTTTCTGCTAACAAGAGTGAATTTTCTTTAACAGATACATACAATAAATATTATAAGGGCTATATGATGGATAAAAAATTGGAGACAGTAATAACATACAATCAATGATGATTGATAGATGGTATTGATAATAGTTTAGAAAGATAGGAGTGAAGTAGGTATAAGAAGAAAGAAACAATCGTAATTCATCGAGTTCAGTGGAGATAAATAGATTGCACAAATGGCATAAACAAACACAACCGAAAAACATTGTAGAAACTGATAAATTTCAGATATTTTTTCAAGAGGGCATCCAACCATTTAGAGACATTTTCACTTCCAATGTTTTAAGTTGGAACATTAACAACAACAGCAACAAAAAATCTCTTAAAATATGAAGGCTGTAACAAAATTTCTCTTTAGAACTTAGAGGGGAAAAATTAATTTATGTTCCTAAATCATCTTGACGAACAGATGTATAATTCTCTCCACTCTAATGGCGTAGCTAGAATTTTTGGGTCTTATGAAAAACTAAAAAAAAATCCCTTAATATTTATATTATATAGCTTAACATTTTTTAAAATATATATAAATAAAAGAGTCTTTACAACCTGGGAAACCATACACATGCCTTGATATTTCACCATGATTTTCCCCCAAATCAATTATCCTAATTAAATATATATATAAAACAAATTCTTATAGAATTAATGTTCTAAAATACAGTAGTTACTCAACTGAAATTATTACAAAGTTAAGGAAACTAATGCTTGGACATGCACATGCCCCAATAAATTCAAAAATAAAAGTACCCTATCATTGGCTTTTTCTAATCTTTTTCCCAGCATTAAATGAATGCTTTGTGTGGTTTGGTGTAGTAGTAGAAGTCAGACTTATGTGGGATCTTAAAATCAATTTTGATGCTGGCAATTTTTCTGTTTAAATTTTTTATGAACCTTGACCAATGAAGTCATTCAAATATATTTTTTTAATGATTTTAAAAGATAATGAAAGTAGTTCATAAACATAGTATAGGTAAATTTTTCAATTATCCAAAGGATTCTACAGACAGTTGGTTTACTGTTAATACTTTTGCCTTATTGAATTTTACAATTGTGTTTGGCTTGATTTACAGGTTCGTTTTCAAACCAACAGACAAATGATGACAAAACTACCCAACAATTAATATGTACACACTTTATTAATCACAAAAATATACACATGTTAGTTAAACAATAATATACATATAGTTTATAAAAGTTAATGCTGAGATAGTCTGCAGAGTAATAGAACTCCCTTCCAGCTATATGATTAGCCTGTCTCAAGAGTTTAAGAGAGTCTCTTCTGGCTGTACTGGACAGCTTGCCTCGAGTCTGCTCTAGTTCGGACTCTTCCAGCTGCACTTAGCTTGCCTTGAGTCGACTGCAGATATAAGCAGTCTCCAGTCCTAGGTGGGCTTGCTTCACTGCTGAGATGTCATGATAATGGCTAGTGAAGACACCCTTGCTGATGGCAGAGGTTTCATTGGAGAGCATGTTCAGTCGTTCAGGTTGACTGACATTAACATTCTCTATCTATCTGATTATCTGCCTTGCATCCAGAAAGGCTGACTATTTAATGGTAGATCCCCTACCTTACTGGAAACAAATCAGATTCAGTGAGCATGCTTGCCTATTGGTCTGTACTATCATTGGCTATGTGTTTGTCTGTACATCATCTTATTGGCCAGCAGAAAACAATGCTCAATCCAATCAGATAAGGCAGGAATCTGGACTAGTTCACTTCTGAAGGCAAGGTCAGATATGATAGAAAGTCTTCTAAAAAAATTGTTATCAAATTATTATGACTGATAATTTTCAAAATATGATTAAATTAACAGGAAAATAATCCCTTATAAATTATATAATACTGTCTTAAAGAATAGTCATTACAAATTTTGACTTGAGTAATGACAATTCAAAACAATTAAAAAAAACAACTTTTGGTGTTTTCGCAAATGGTTTGATACTATTAACTCTTATAATAGAAGACAATTATACTGAACTGATGACCAATCTATACATCTCATCTATCTGTAATTGATTATTCAATTAAATTGCAGAAACATGAGCTCAAAACAATAAAATTCATTGACAAGTTAATGGTTGAAGTCTTTGAAGCCTATAATATTTTATCAAGCATCAGCATATATTTACTGTAAATACAATCAAATTAAATAAAAACAAGTTATGTGATAGAAGATACAAATCAAATATTACACAACTAAAAATTTGCAGAAAACTAACTCTCAGCATATTATTTGAAATTTTCACCAACATGGATATGATTTCAATTATAATGAATAAGATCACTCATCTTATATTTTGATATATTCAGTTTCTATTATCGCCAATATTCATAGATGCAAACATTTATGCTTTTAGATGTTGCAACAAAGTCCTATACGCTATCAGTGTAATGCTGGCAATTTGTGAAATTAATAAAACTAAATGTCTTTGCAGTAATAGTCTGCAATGAAGTATCATGGAAAAATGTTATAAACAGTATATAAAATCTGTCATATGATGCTACAGTACCTACTTCAGAACTTTATAACCACTCTCTGCTTAATAAAATGTTGAAACAAGTCAATCCATGTAAAAAAATGTTATATCCATAGTAATAATGATAATTTGATATTTAATAATCTCTCCCTTGTATCATAAGACTCAGATCAAATAGCCTCAATGGGATTGAATTTTCATACAGAAAACTTATACATCAACAATGTGA
This sequence comes from Epiperipatus broadwayi, assembly GCA_028023455.1. Classification (NCBI taxonomy): domain Eukaryota; kingdom Metazoa; phylum Onychophora; class Udeonychophora; order Euonychophora; family Peripatidae; genus Epiperipatus; species Epiperipatus broadwayi. The sequence continues at coordinate 159,116 of JAQFVV010012925.1, forward strand.
AAGTATAAGAATTGACCTTCAAATGATAATATTCCTAATAAATTGACCTTCAAATGATAATATTCCAAATAAAATTGACAAAGAAATTAAAAGATAACAATATTGAAAATTTTAACAGATAATATCATACATAATATTAATAAGATAATCGATTTGTCACTTCAACTCTATTGCAGAATAGTCCAACTCAAATCTACAAACTCTCATATTGATAGAGCAACTGTGCTAGGTGTGTTGGCAGTTGAATTTGAAGATATTGCTAAGAATGTAATATAAAAATATAAAAAAAGTATGTTTAAGTGAATTTGTATATATACAAAATAATATATATAATAAATCTTTTATTTGATTAAACTTAGAAAATTTATTTTCCTTGAGGCATACACATTGTATTTTTTTTTTCTCTTTTAATAAAGAAAACGAGAGCAAATTTAAATAATAAAAGTGATTACTGATTTGGAAAAGGTGATAAAAGTTTTGCAGAGTGTGACATTGGTAATTAAATATGGCCACGATAGTTACAAGAAAGAGAACTTTGAGAACAAAACTCTAATGAAAGATAAAAGTTTAAATAAGGATATCAGGAAGTGTTCAACGTACACATGTGTGATGAGTTTTATAGAGGATAATAAAACAGACGGACATGAATAAAGGGTTTTTTTTCTTTTTTCTTGGATACACAACAAGATGCAGAATTACCCCATGATAGTTGCCAATATTCAGATGGGCAACTAGAGAACACCTGTAAATTTCCAGTCTTTCTTTTCCCTTGGACATCCATATAATGAATTAGAAAAATGAAGTCATCACCTGCCTGAGATAGAAACATCACGTCAAAGCTAGGACTGAACATACCAATCATAGAGTAAAGGCCTGAGAATTATATTTATTGCCAAAGAATTATTCCATTGAACTTACTGGTAAGAAATTAAACTTTGAACTCATAATATTTATTGAAATAACATTTAAGATAGTCCACATACCACGTAAACAAAACAAAAAAAGAGAAGAAACTAAATGTAATCGATGAACTACAAATATGAACAGATCCCAGAGATCTTTATAATTATTATATTACATTTTTTTTGATTGTTAAATTGAAATAAATATGCTCTTAAAAAAGAGAGAAAAGATTACAATGTGTCTTTGTTTAAGCCTCTAAAAAAAATGTATTCTCTCAGCGATCTTCTTTGAAGAATTCAATTGTTGATACCAACATACTATTGTATTTCAGGTATTATTCTGGGTATCAATATATATACATATAATACACTTCCATTAGTTCATTTAAAATTTATGTGGTATAGGCTTAATATATGTGTTATTTGTTCCTTTGTGTTAAAGGGAGGATTTATATTACAGGGTAAAAGTCACTCTATTTGTCAATTTAATAGGTATGTCTAAGCAGAATCCTGGTGCCTAATAAAATAAATAAATTTAAACTATTAAAAATGACAAATGTGAGTGTGTTAGCATGTATTTTAAGTTGGTTAAATCATCCTTAATTATGTTAAGACCTAGATAGATCATATATAAGTGCTGATGTGTTTTCACTAACATGGGTAAGTAATTCATTATAATTAGAGCCATATTATCAAGAAATATACAATGCTTACACTAAAGCTTGAATGGTTATATTCATTAATGTAGATTAAGTATGGGCATGGTAGGTAACAGATATATTCTTAATATATATACAAACTTAATCAAGTCATTCACATCTAATAAATATAGAGTAGGCAGAAAATGGTACAATGGCTTCCCAAATGATGGGTCTCGAAGAAACCATGACCTGAGATAGGAGTAATCAACAGGAAAATTTGCAATGGAATGCAATATATTACGATAACACATAAGTGATATTTTTTTTTTCAAGTAGCAAGCAAGAAAAATATGATTTGTTAAAATATTTTAGTAATACTTTATTCGTTCAAAATAAAAATAAAAGTTATTTTGAATAAAGAGGGAGGAACAAGTATTGAAAGTTTTTTTTTTTCTACTGTTTTGTTAAGTAAAAATATGGGGTGTAATATTCAGGCACAATCAAACATGATTTGGGAGGGGAAGGAAGTGGAGATCTGTGTATGTAAGGAGTAAAATAAGATATACAGTAAAAAAAAATTAATAGTGTTAAAGAGTTTATAAAACAAAATGAATATATATATATATATGTGTGTTTTTTATGACACATTGAATATATGTATATATATGGCAGCTTAAAAAAAAATTAAATGATTGTTAAGTTGGTATCATATATATATATATAGTACAAGAACATGAAGCAAGATCAAACCATGCATGAAAAAAATAGATAACCTCATCTGTGAATGGGATGGAGGAATTATTAATTTCATATCACAGGAATGCTCTAAGATTAACATGCACATAACTTATTACAAAAGCACAGGCACTACACTATAGCACATAGGTCATGATGGCAAATGGGAGGAGAGCACAATTGGAGACCAAACAAATATGGGCACAGTTCAAAATAGGGCAAAATATGTATATCATACCATATTGATTTTAAAATAGTTAGTGCATACCATTTTGGGTTCGGAATTCATGCACAAGTTTATAATCACAGGAAGGTTATAGGTGATGGTGAAATTGGATTAAAAGGTGAAAATCAAATAATGAGAGTATATAATATGCAATTAGAGAAAGAGAAGGACTCGATCGTAAAATAAATAAAGGAGGGTTCAGAATTCATACACAAGTTTAGAGTCACATGAAGGTTATACATGATGAGAATATGTAATATGCAGTTAAAGAAAGATTCGATCATAAAGGAGGTGAAACAGAGAGGGGATCTCAAAGATAGAGGTTTTCTAAAAAAAAACCAGGGGTAATAAAAGGTTAAGAACATGGTATCAAAGTAATGAAAGGTACACCATATCAGACACAATCTTACCCAGTGCCCCATCAAAAACAACTCAACCATATGGAAGACTGGTGGCTTATATCAAAAGGTCATTCCACATATAATAACCCTTTGGTAATAGTTAAATAAACTCAATAAGACAATGCTTAGATACTAGCAATTAAATAAAATCACATGGTCCAACCAAAATTGACCTCCACCGATTAATGATCTGTTAACAAAATTTCGAGGCAAAAAAGTGTGCTCAATGTTGGATCTGACTGCCAGCTATTGGCAGATAAGGATTCATCCAGTAGATCATAAAAATATGACTTTTCAATATAAGGGAAAGTCATATCACTTTAATAGGATACCCATGTTGAAGAATAGTAGAGCAGGGTTATTAAAATGCTTAGACTGTGTATTAAATAAAGAAATAGAGAACTTGGTAACCATGTACATGGATGATGCTATATTGCATTAAAACATAGAAAAATATATAGCAGCTGCATTTTTTCCTCAAAATGCCAGGAGAAAAATTAAGATTAATCTGTAGAAGTCAGATAGCAGCTACAGAAGTGAAATTTTTTAGGGCACTAAGCCACACCTGGAGAAAATCCAGGCCATTAGGGACTTTCCCACCCCTAGTAATAAAAAACAAATTAAATCATACCTGGGTCTATGCACATTCTATAATAAATTCTACGAGAATTTTGCCACAGACATGGAATCATTGATACAGGCCATTAGGGACTTTCCCACCCCTAGTAATAAAAAACAAGTTAAATCATACCTGGGTCTATGCACCTTCTATAATAAATTCTACGAGAATTTTGCCACAGACATGGAATCATTGATACAGTTATTATGGAAAGATACACCATGGAAATGTGAACAAAACTAAGAAATAGATTTTAAGAGGGTCACAGAAAACATTTTAAAGTGAAGTCATGCTTGTATACCCAGATTTCTGTAAACCATTCATCATGAAGGCAGATAATAATGGATACAGGCTCGGAGCCACCTTAATGCAGAAGCAAGAAGATGGTAGACATGGGGTATTGTATTTTAGCAGGCATCCACTATGAGGTCCACAAAAAATTATTCAGTAATGGAGAAAGAGGCCCTTGCTGTGATTTGAGCATTCCAGAAATTTAGGCAATTTTTTGCTGGGTCAGAGGTGATTGTCAGATCGGATCATAAGAGTCTGAAGTTCTTGAACCACAGGAACCTCTCAAATAGTCAGTTAATTTGATGGAACCTCTTCCTCCAAGAGTTTAATTACTCCATTCAATATTCTAGAGGGGCAGAAAATGAGTCAGAATCCAGGCCCGGCATTGTCAAACCATTTATAGATAGATGTCAGTATAGCAACAATGGGGATGATAGAAGATAAGTATGTAAAAGAAGGCTTAAAGCATTTAGGGGATTGACAGAAACAGGATGTGATGTGCAGGTGCATTATGGATAGGCTACAGGAAAAGGAACACAACAATGGTGAAGCAGGGAAAATGAAAGAAGCAGGATACAAGATATCATTTGAGAAAAGGGATATTATGATGCTTGACAGATATAAAGGAAGACACAGAGAGAAATGATAGTATCCAAGGAGTTACAAGAAAAAATAATTACACATAGTCATTACATATATGGGCACTATGGGGTAGACAAGACAGAATGTTTATTAAAGACATGGTTCTACTGGGCAAGGATGAGACCACAAGTGATACGGGTAATAAAGGGGTGCAAAACCTGTGAGAAAACAAAACCACCAAACAGATCATATGAAGGTCCATGGCAATCCATTGTTCCTCAGAGAGCAAATGACCTGATGGCAGTGGATTTCTATGGTTCATTACCTACAGGTTTTGAAGAATGAGATACATCTTGGTAGCTTACAATGTATTCTCAAAGTGGATCTCAAAATACTCAAACCAATACTAAGAGTGACATTAGAGTATTAGAAACCTGATACATTAATAAGATAGAAAAACTTAAGGCCATATTGGCTGATCATGGCACTCTTTATATCTGCAGAATGGCAAGACTGGTCAGAAAGAATTGGAGTATGACATGTCTTATCATCTATCAGAAACCTTCAGTGTAATCTATGGGAGCAGGTTATGTGGGAATTGAGGTGGCTTTTCAAGGTTTATACTTCAACAGACCATAAAGAGTGGGCAAGACAAATTGCCACTCATCTGGTAATCACTCATTTGGAATATCTGGTAACATTTGTGATTCTTCAACAACTCACCACTGGACATGATTTGTGTCTCCTATAACTAATACCATTTTGTAATTACATTACTTCTAAATAGGATAGATAGGATAACAATTTTGTAATTATCCCTTCTACCTATTTCTTTTGTAACATGTCATGTACCCACACTTTAGCCCCATTTGCAAATGTATATACATTTTTGTTGCTGTCATCCTTTTTGGCCAGATTAAGCAGTAATAAAGATAATTTAATATGCAATTTCCTGCCCATCAACAATTCTGTGGGAGACTTTCCAGTAGCTGTTGATGGCATTGAGGGTTGGTTTAGCATTATTAATTGCTTGTTCTAAATCATGATTTCTTTAGTCTTCTTTATTATTTGAATAGCCTTTTCAGTGAGGCTATTCAACCCCGGTTGATATGGTAGTGTACATATGTTTAATGCCATTGTTTTAAAAATAATCTGTTTAATGCTGTTGTTTTGAAAATAATCTTCAGTTTCTTAGTGATGAATGCTATTCCATTATTGGATACAATGGTTTCCAGTAAATCATGACATGCAAACACTGCAAGGTTTTAACAGTTTTGTTAGCACTTAAATCTTTAACAATTCAACACAATTTTGAATAAGCATCTATAACCACTAGTAGTATTTTCTCACAGCATGAAGCCTTTGCCAGACTCCTGTTACTATTGGCCAAGGATTATACTCTTTAACCCCCATATTCATTTCTGTTTAACATGCCAAACCTTTTTTAATATTTTGCTCAAATTTCTGATTGTTTTTGGCCACAGCATTGGCTCACACAATTCCAGGGTGGCCTACATGCAGTAACTTCAAAACTTGAGATCTGCCTTCTATAGGCATCATGACCTGATCACCCATCAAAATATACCCTTTACAATGGACAGTTTATTTTGATTTGCCCAAAAACTGGGTCAATGAAATGAGGCCTTGAAACCGGCCATTCATTTCTAATCCATTGTATCAATATCTGATAGCCTTGATCAGAACTTGTCCATCTGGCTATCTATTCACTATGTAATATCTGATTTTAGGATACTTATATAGTTTATTTCAGCCTCTATGGCCTCGAAACTGGCCATTCATTTCTAATCCATCATATCACTATCTGATAGCCTTGATCAGAACTTGTCCATCTGCCATCTATTCACTATTTAACATCTGATTTTAGGATACTTATATAGTTTATTTCAGCTTCTATAGTTATTTGTTCCTGTTTATCTGGTATTCTTGACAACACATCAGTGTGATCACTGAGTTTCCCCTTTTTATATTTCAAATTTATAATCATATGCTGACATTATATTCCTCCAATGCATCATGCATGGGCTTAAATGTTTAGGTGGTAAATGATCATAACCCAAAATTCCAAGTAGTGGCTTGTGGTCAGTAACTATGTTAAAATTCCTTCCAAACAGGAACTGATGAAATTTTTTTAAGACAGAACATAATCATTAAAGGTTCTTTGTCTAGTTGACTGCATTTTTTTTGTTTTCAAGAGAGTTCTTTGTGGAGTGACATGGATGATCTAAAACTGCCTCCACTCCCCATTCTGATGCATCAGTAGTCATGGTTCTAAGCTATTATAGTGCACCAACAGTTTTTCTGATGATAATAAAGCCTTAGTTTGACAGAATTCTTCTTTGTGTATTTGTGACCATTGCCACTTTAATCCTTTTTAGTAGTTTGTATAATAATTTGGTCACAAGAGTTTTATTTTCTAGAAAAGGCTCAAAAAATTTATATGTCCTAAATAAGCTTGCAACTACTTGATATTGGTAGGTGTTGATGCATTTTTTTACTTTCTTTGGGGATGTTTTTTCCCTTGTTGAAATTAAAAGGTCTAGAAATGTTAATTCTCTTACCATCCATATGTTCTTTTGGGCATTCAATTTAACCCCAAATTTATATAACTTTTTCATACACAGTGAAGTCTTTTATATAACATTTCTTCATAAGTTATAGTGATGAATATATTATCATAAAAGGATATGACTCTTCTAACCCTTATAACAAGCCATTGGTCTTTGCTTTGGTGCTGTGAAAATGCCACAAAGTAAATGGTTGCACTTAAACAGGCCCATTGGGGGCATTCCATTAAAGTCACTGCTGATTTTTCTATCACCTGAATCTGGTGAAATGCAGAATTAAGGTCTAACTTTGCAAAATATGAAACATTTTGCAGTCTGGCCAGAACTTCCTTTACATCAGGGATGAATCCCCTCCATTTAAAAATTTGTTTACTGTTATACGATAATCATCGCACAACCCGATTTCTCCATTAGATTTGGTTATTGCAACTAAATATGTGGCCCAATCAGATGTGTCAATGGACTTTAACATTCCCTTTATCAAACAATGATTTTAACTTAGTCTCGACTATAATTCTTTGTGCGAACAGAATTTTCTGCAGTTTACAAACCAATTATGCATTTTTCCAATTAATCTATTTTGACTGGCTTTGTGGCTATTAAGCTTAGTTCATTAAAATAAAGATCCAGATATTTACTATTTCTTTTTCCAACAAGACTTTCTTTATTATATTAATTTGTATCCCAATTTCACAGAACCAGTTTCTTCCAATACACGGGACTAATTTTTCCTTTTGTAATATAAAAGTAGATTCACTTTTTTTACCATTGTATTTAACTAGCGCTTTAACCTTGCCTAATATTTTGAGTGCATGACCATTTACATCTCTTGCTCTGTTTTTCTCTAAAACAATCTCTGCATTAGCTGTTGACAAAGATTTCCAACCCATCAGTGACATTATGGAAATTGCAGATCCACTATCTATTTCCATTTCAATTTCCTTCCCACAAATAATTAGTTTAATCATAAACTGGAATATATTTTTTATGGGCAGGTTTTTAAACATGTGGGTTGCCATCAACTTGCTTCCCTATTTTGAGGCATGGGTACCATATTTTTTATTTTCCCTTTTTCTTCTTGTCTACACACCTGTGCCAAATGCCTTTTTACTGCATTTGAAATATGATTCTTTGTTCCATTTGTGTTCTTTAGAAGTGTGACCTGTTTTTCCACAGCAGCCTTACTACTATTTACCTTTCACTAGCTTGTAGTTCTCCCTAGTTGTTTTGAATACTCCCCATTTTTGAGTTCGCATCTGATTTTGATCTAAAATCCCAAGCTTGCTCCAATATTAGCTCATAAGCCATACTCTTTTAATGGCTATTTCATAAGTGAGCTCAGATTCTACTAGCAATTGTTGTCTGGATTTCCTCAATAAATTTTCCATAGCCACAATCCCTGGCTAGTTCGTGCAGAACCAGATTGAATTATTATTTTTTCACTACTAGATTGCTTTCTATTACACAAAATTTACTTTGCTGTGTGACATGAGGGACGAGGGCTAAAATGGTCATTTAATTTCTTGATTACCTCCTTTTACTTAACCTTCTCGGGTAAAGGCAGTTCAAAATTTTTATTAATAACTTCAATTATATTTTCCCCTGTGAAACACATAAGTGCCACAATTTTCCTCTTATTATCATCTATCCCATTCAAATTAAAAAAAAAATTCAATCTGGGTTATATAGAATGTCCATTCTGGCACATTACTACCTCAAATTCACTTATAACATTCTGACCTAATGAATTCATAACAGCTAATTACTGGCATATTAACTAATGCAAAAGAAAAAAAAATTCTAGGACTGTTTACAATGTTTAATCCTGACTGCACTACTTAATTGTTGTGTCCCCGTCTCTGGCTGAGCAACCAGAAAACATGAATATACATTTTTAAAATTTTTGTTTTTACTTCACCTTTGAGTGGTAAGTTTTAAATTGCACTTTATACAAAAGAGTGAAGCTTAGTATTATTAGAAAAGAATTATTAGGCTTAGCGCTCTCAGAGAACTAGTAAACAGACAAACAATTTAAAACATTGCACTTTTATTAATGCAAAATAATTTAACACAATATGACAATTATGAAATTAACTTGAATAAATAAACCCTGCCTTCACCAATGTAAGAAAAAGTTCTTGTATCAAAATGAATTATGATTCAGATCCAAAAGTCTAGTTATATACTTAATAAAGTTCACTATACCTTTCTCTGAACTTGAGCTCATACCCTCAAAGACCCCCTTAGGGCATTTATAAAATTTATATAAGAACGGTGCAATCTATTTCAGTTCTAATCATCTGGAATACCTCCAGGCATTGTGATCCTGTGATCACAGTCCACCGACAATGGCTCTTGCTGCAGAGAAGTTACTGGGAATAGACATTTTCCCAGAAATAACCCAGACAACACTCTACACTGTGATGTCCAAAGCACAGCAGCAGCAATACCACACAGGGAAAAGGATACCATGAGTTTTGTGCCTGCTCTTTTATATTCCTCTCGTTCATAGTCATGTTCGCATCTCTTCTTTTCTGGAGTATCGTTTTTACACGTAATTTTTTGGGTGTGGAATTCCAATTAATCTATTTTAGTACAAAGCACATTCTTTTATTTATTTAATTTTATTAAACAAAATAGTTACTCTAATTTGTTGTCAGCTTTCAATATTACAATTTGCATCAGCCGCATTCTTTCCCTTTTGGAATATCAGCTATCTTTTAATTTTATCTATACTAATTTTAGACTGCATTATTTAAGTTAAATATCACTCTTTGTTTCATTTTATATATATTTTAACTCTCTTTATATATTTTACTCTATTTTTATTCCACTAAATAAAATTTACTCTCTCTCTCTCTATATATATATATATATATATTGTGCCCTTGTCTATATATATATATATATATATGGAGGAGGTTATATATATATATATATATATTGACTGTTACAATATATATAAGCATAACAACAAAAGCTTTATAAAGCAACACAATATCAAAACAACTTTTATATATAATAGATGAATTACCTTTTACCCCTGATTTAAGATCTTTAAATAAACACATGCCTGTAATAGATTGAAATTTTAATATGCTTAAATGTTTTGAACAAACTTCATTCAACTGATAAGGATAAACTGTTAACTATTAGTAATTTGTGGTTTAATATATATGATTTCAACCAAAGATAATAAAAATGCATTTAATACAAATAACACATTGAAATGTTAGCTATGCTATCTAATATCATTGTGTTAGGTTCAGATTAAAAAATGAATTCATTTTACTATTTAAGATCTTAAATAGGTTTGACAATAATAAGGATGAATTTAAAACCAGCCAAATATATTCTTGTAGTTCCATTTGAATCAGCTTATATTAAAATTTACAAAGTGTTAATTTTTACTCATTTCAATAACTGTGAAAATAAATATCAAATGTTATAATACTTCAGCATTGATAACTGTCTAATACTTGGAGATCTGAAGCACAAAATATATAAATGCATCTTCCTGTATAGAGCAGAAATTTATTATATCTTGTAAATTTAAAGTCATAGTAACATTGTTTGATTTGAAATTAACTCATATAGTTGTCTAATATATATGCATATATAAGATTTAGTGCTGAACAGTGGATTACTGATATTTAGAGGCACTCACTATATTACTGTTAAAGAACATAGAAAATTTCTCAGTACTGAGGTTCATCTTTAGAACTGTAAATACACAATAAATAATAAGTTTCATATTGTGTATTTTCAGTTCCGAAGAAGGTTCATCTTTAGAACTGTAAATACACAATAAATAATAAGTTTCATTTTGTGTATTTACAGTTCCGAAGAAGATTGTTGGACAGTCTAAATTGTCAACTATTTTGAAAGCCTAAATACAATAAAATAATAAATTTGTATTGCATTAAATGCATAGAAGAGTATGCTGACATTATTTGTTTATATTAGCAAAATTTAAATCAGAAGTCTATTTGTCTATACTGATTTTAAAAATGTATTGTTTATAAGTTTTTTTTCTTTTTTTTTCTCAGTGATGAGATGTTTATTCATAAAAAAAAAACAAAAAACAGATACAATGAAACAAATGAAATTTCAGGAACAAAATGGTAAGAGGGGAAGGATACATGTAAAAAGGGAATGGGAAGTGGACAGGGGAAATGGTGAGTAGTTCAGGCTGGTTAGAAAAGCACATCTTAGAAAAAGGTAGGAATACGGAAATTTTATGGTGAGCGAGGATGAGCTGGATTGGGAGAGATATGAGGAGTACAGTTCTTGCTTCTCCTGCCAGAATTGCACAATGATTCATTCTTGATATTACTTGATGAACCACTGTCCAAGAAAAATTCAGCAGAGGAAGGTGAGAGAGTGTGAAGAGAGGAGGGTGACGAGGCCCGGGTTGAAGCCAGAGAATTTTTTGCTGAAAGAATTCTTTTTTTCCTTGTGTGTTCTGAATGTCTGAGACTTGCCCTTGGTTCAGGAAAAGGATCCATTATGATTTTACCAGGAAGATCAAGGATGGAAATCTGCCTGTCAGAGATGGGGTCACTATCTGATGGGTTAGGGTGTGCACACTTCTGATGTTTCTTGTTAGTGGCAGAAGGGCCAGAGTTGGTAACTCAGACAGGATGATTTCTGAGTTTGAATAAGTATTCATGTCCATTAAGGAAAGAGGGTCCTGTGAGCGAGCTATAACTGAGAGTGGTGGGCTGTGAGTGAGACCAAAATTATGTGGCCTAGGGGAAGCTGGAATCTTACTGAAAGGTGAGAGGGTGGCTGAATGCTGAAAGATTGAATTGAAGTGAGATGGAGGTGAGCTGAAGGAGAATGTTCATATTTATTGGGGCGGTGCAGAGCACAGATGTGGTTTAGGCCCTTTTCTTTCTGGCAAGAGTTGCATTTATTTTTTTGAGGGCAGTCCCGATTAAGGTGGTTGCAGTCTTTGCAGGTGAAACATTGTGGCCTCATCCTCTTAATTGAAATGACCAAAGGTGCTAGTTCAGCTGCTATTGTTGTGGGAATGCTTTCAGGAGAAAGACCTTTTTAAGGATGAATTGAAATAAGGCTGTGTTGGTGAAGGTGAGACCATTGGTGAGAGGATCCCTAAAGTACTCAAATGAGGTAACTTGTCCGAATGCCTCGAGATATTTCTGTAGGTGCTGCCTCTGCATACCTATGTGGCAGTTTTTGATAAACCCCTTAAGTATGGATGGTCTATTGGTGTTTATTGGAACCATGAACATATTGTTTAAAAATTTGAATCTGTTTATGAAGGCTTGTCTTTGTATTGTGTTGTGAAACTCTAATGCCATGTATCGGTCATTAGGAATGGTGAGGATTTTATGTATATAATAAGTTAGCTTGTGGAGTTTGATAAGGTCATAGAGCTGCTGTGTTGGAAATCATTGGAGTCCACATTGTAGATCTGTAACCACCAGAATGATAGAGCTGTCACTCTGGTAGCAATGAAGTGACTTGAGGAGGGGTGGTGGAACTGTTTGGTTAAATTGTTCTGAGATCACTGTGTGATTCTCTGGTGTGAGTTGTTTAGTAGGAATGAAGGTTTCAGAGGTGGCTGAATCATGATTGTTCAGATTGTCCTCATCAAGGTCCCACAGATTTTGAAGGAGCTCTGCTTGGGGTGTTTGTGTTGTGGTTCTATTAGGACTTTTTGGTAAGATGCTGGATGCAGCCTGAGCATAGGAGTTAGCAAAGACTTGCTGTGGTGATGGATTTTTAATAAGGGATTGCTCTATAGTGTGACTGATAATAGTGGGAGTAGTATTGGCAGACTTGATTGTGCTCATAGATTGAGATGGGGAATTATGAGTAGCATCATCTTTGGAGTAGTTATTGTGTGTTAAATTTTTAAGAGAAATCAGAGTTGGCTGAGGTTTCTGTATTAAACTTAGGTGTAGCAGGTGTTTTTTACCCTTTATAGTGGAGTTTTTAATGTTCCCAGTTTTGCTTGGAGCAACCTTTTGATTGGTGAGATTACTTTTTTGGAATTGTTTCTTGCCTTTGATGGGGCAAGCCTCAGCCTGTAGGGGAGGAAAATCCAGAGGGTTTGGGGATGGAGATCCTGAAATAGATTCTGTGCTGAAAGTTTTTTTGGAGTTTAATTTAGTTAACATTTTTGGAAGTTTTGAAGATTTTTGTTTTTGTGAATTATGTTTTTGCACATTTTTTCCGCTAGGGGCGGTGGCCATCTTTAAACTGTTTGGAAGAGTAACAGATTATATAAAGAAAAAATATTGAAGTGAAATCAAAAGAATTTGATTTTAAAAAAATGAAAATATTTCACACTGGAGAGATTGCTAATGTTAATTATAGTTGGTTAATACAAAAATTGATTAGAAATTAAGGCAGTTTGCTACCCCAGAGGGGGGGGGGGTGAGAAAAGAAGATCGTTTTTAATGACCTAAATAATTGGAACAATACATAAAAAAATTTAGTAAAAAAAGTTTTGAGTGATAAGAGAACTGGAGAGGAAATGAAGTCAAGGGTCTAGGAGAAAATAAAACCCTCTATGGTACATAGAACAGTGAACCTACCCATCAAACAGGGGGAAGAATATGGTAATCTATTGTAGTTAATCAGATAGTAAGTAGATGCAGTGAAATAATGATGAAATACACTAAAAACTGATAATTGTGAATGAAAAGGCACACAAACAGCAAATAATGTTTTTTAAAGGGACAAATACACATAGGGAATATCTCTGATAGCAGGAAAACTGACTTTTTAAAGTCTTTTCAAGAGAGCTGTGAAGCAAGTGATATAAACAAAGTGAAACATATTTGTTATATAAACTAAAATATATTAGAGAGGATTTGAACACATACTTTCAAGCTCAATTCAGCTATCCTATTCATCCTATATAATCGTTACACATGATCCCATATATATAAAAAAGATAAATGATCTTCAACATATGTATTTTGTGCTGAAGTAGTATTCACCAGTTGGTCCAGATCATCATCTTCCACATGTAAATAGTGCTCAGTTTATGTTAAGATAGCAAATTTTCAAACTTTAAGGAACAGGCTTCAATCTTCACCATATTATTGAAAATCTGATGACTGAATGCTTCAAACCATTGTGTTCAAATACCCCCTAATTATATCTAAAATTCAGTATATACATTATATTTATATTCAAATGAAATATATGCAAATACTTTCATTCTCTTAAAGTGATGATTAGAAGGTACGTTTGTGTGATAACCAAAACAAAGTATCATATAAGTAATGTTTTCTTTCAATGTCTACATTAGCACTCTACTTGTCATCTTATACAACATTGAGTGCCCAATGAACATTAGATAGTGACTCTATTTTATTATTTTTTTATGGAATTTTTCATATCTTCTTTAGCTGTCTTTTTTTAAATATATAATAGATGCTCATAATTTATTTGAATGGTTATGTACATCTGACATTAGATCAGAAATCAGAGCTGCTCAACCTTTTTTTACATTCAAGTTTTTTTAATAGAGCAACCTCATGATTTGCTCACATCCTGTGAGCAAAATACAATGTTACAGTCTGATTTTAACATTTACTAAACTTTTCACAATGTTAATGGCTATAATGAAATAGAACCAATAAAAAAATTAATTATTAAAGAGATATTTTCGAGATTGTGCTTTTCTAAATCAGTAAAGAGAAAAAGGATAATAGAAAATATTACAGTCTTCATTAGCACAATAGTTTTTAATTAAACAATTAATATTTAAAAATGCCTATTCACTAAATATTTAAAATGAATCAAAAAATTATTTTATACTCAATATTTCTACCACAAAACAATTGAGAGAAAAGAAATGCTATTCATAATTTAATTCTGACCGGTTAAATCTGAAAGCATTTCTGTGCTTGGTTTCAATATTTGCATTTTGTCTATTTGCAATCTTAAATAATCTATATTCATTGATTATTGAAACCTACAGTAGATGGCTCTAAAGTAAATAGATTTCTAAAGATTACGAAGAGGGATAGAAATAATATTAATAGGTGGCAAGGGAGTATATATATTAATGGGTCTCTTATTTGCAGATATCTTCTTGTTCATAGAAAGTAGGGAAGATATAGAAGTTATGCTGATGACATACACAAGAATGGGTAAAGAGATGGAGATTAACTTTAGTGAAGAAAAATCAAAAGTAATAGATGATAAATACTGGGTAAAAAGATGAAAAAGAAATTTTTATTGGGGAATATAAAATTAAATGTGGTGAATAGGTATTAAGTATTTGGGAATCGTCCTAAATAATCAGAGAAATTGCTTGGATGAAAAAATTGATAAATGAAGCAGAGAAAAGGACTGATAAAGAAATTAATAGTATTTTCATATAATAAATATGATGCAGCTAGAATTGTATGGAAGGGAGTGGCAGTAGCAGCATTAACTTATGGTAATGATGTGTTGTGTTAGTAGAATGTTAGATTACTTAGAAAAAGTACAAAGAGAAGTAGAAAGACATGTATTAGATGCAGATGTGTGGATGGCAAAGAAGGCAATTCAAGGAGAAATAGAGTGTTCAAGTTTTTATACGAGAGATGCAAAAAGCAAAATGAAAATGTTCAGTAGATTAGAATTTATGAATAATAAGAGAATAACCAAAATAGTATTTAATTGGGTTATGAGTAAAGAACAAGCAACAAGATGGATGAGAAAGGTAGTATAATATGCTGAAAATTTGAATAAAGAATTTATGTCAGTGTACTTATGCAAAAGATGGGATGATTGTATTAGAATTGTTGAGTTTTATTGTGGCAAGGAATGGGATAGAATAGATGCAATAATAAAAAATAGGGGGTTGGAGAACTAATATGTAGAGTAAGAGTTTAAATATATATAGAAGTAAACAGAATATTGGGTGCAAGTTAATTTATCATAATAGCAAGGGAAGTAGTTTACTATTTAAGGCTCGAACAGGATCTTTAGCAACAAGAGAATATAAACATAAATGGAAAAATATGAACGAGTTCGTCAGAAAGTTATAGAAAATATTAGGCATCTATTAATTGAATGTAAATGCCTGCAAGCAGAAAAGATACAAATAACAAAGTTGTGGGAGAATATAAGTGATTATACAGAAAGTGAGTTATTGGTTTTTATGCTGGATTTGGAGATTTAGATATAAAGGTCATAGAGTGGACAAAGATAATGTTGTGGAAATGGGATGGGTATGATAGAGAAGAATATGGAAAAAAAAGTAGAGTTGGGAATGGAAAGGGAAGGTGTCTTAACAGATTTTCTCTTGGCATAGTAGCTGAGAAATTCCTACTCTGAGAAAGTAGAAACCATAGTGCATCACAATGTAAACATCATAATATACAAAAACTGATTAAGCAATTTGTTAAAATAAATTAGTGTAAGATTTGCCACCTATAACTTTTATAGTTTTTTTTAGAGTATGTTATGAATGCAAATTTAAGAGAGCAATCAAATATAAAAATTCTAAATTCTGAAAATTCAGTGTTCATATGCATTAATTTCATAGAATTTTTTTTAATTGAGCAGATATCTATCTCAGTACCTTTCTAGGTGTGTCTGTATTTTGCAAAAATCAAATCAATTTGTATTTTTCTTGCATAGTGCTTTATGTCACGTTTTAGGAATTTAGCAATATCTTTGCCCTTTTGCGATCTGTTTAATTTTTTATACAAATATTATAATATTTGAAATACCAGGCACTCTTATACCTGGAGCCTAAAGAAAATATAGGGGTTTGAACTCAGACTTTCAAGCCCCTTCACTATCCACACTATCTCATACTAAACTAGCACTCAGCAATTGGTCCAAACTATCATCTCCCATACATATATATATAATTAGTGCTCAGTTTATATTAAGATAGGAAATCCTTACACTTTAATGGATAGGTCTCAACCCACTCCAATGTCTAACTCTTCAGCCATCCATACCAAATCCCATGCTGATGCCAATACTGCTGTCATACCCATGTTGACCGCAAGTCACTCTGATCCCTCACATATAGGACAGTATCCATTTAAATACATAGAAGAGGGATGGACAGACTGCAGGCTTGATATGTAAAATTTGAAATACCAGGCACTCTTACACCTGGAGCCTAATTGAAAATATAGGGGATTTGAACTTATATATTGTAAAAAAAAGTTTTTAATAATAAAAATTAAATTTATTTAACTGATTGCTTTTTTCCTAAAAGAAAGCAACTAAATGATCCCAGGTAGAAGCTTCATTTTTTGCACCCATGTTTATATTTTGTCTACATTTTTATATAAATATTATATTTTTTGTAAGTATTGCTTATAATGAATAAAATCAAATTTATTTCATTATAATAACTGATTTTAAGAAAGCAACCAACTGATTACAGTTATAAATTATTCTAAATGAAATTAGTTTTATTTCATTTTTTTGCGATTTTATGGTTATATTTTTTTTATAATAACAAATTTGGAATTATGATTATATCATAAAATAATACTTTTTTGAGCAGCAATATGAGAAAGGTGAATAACTCCGTGTGTGTAAATTTTAAAAAATCAGATATATTAATCTTTAACTGAGATTTAAAGTTTATATCTGTGCTAGAGATAATCTCTAGTTTCGAAAATGATTAATAATAATCATTAGTGTATTTATCTGAAATGGATGGCATCAAAGTTGTGAGTGGAGGGAGTTTGACAATGGTAAATGAAATGTAACAATTTACTCTAGATAAATACTTTGCATATAATAAAGATATATATGAAAGATGGTAACCTGGGCCAACTGATGAGTGCTGGTTCAGCACGAAATGCATCTTGGAGGTCGTTTGCCTTTTATTATATCTTTATTTATACGAATTTAAAAAGAATCGGGAAGTATGGAGATGTTTATTATATCTATAAAGATATTACACACAGGACAGAGAAAGATGAATAACTCCATGTGTGTAAATTTTAAAAAATCAGATATATTAATCTTTAACTGAGGTTTAAATTTTATATCTATGCTAGAGATAATCTCTAGTTTCGAAAATGATTAGTAATAATCATTAGTGTATTTATCTGAAAAGGATGGCATCAGAGTTGTGAATGGAGGGAGTTTGACAATGGTAAATGAAAATGTAACAATATGAAATACTAGTTGTAGTGTTTGCATTATAAAACCATTCTGTAATCATTTCACATTAATGATATAAAAGATTTTTTAATGTTTGACAGAGCTAAACTATAGAAAATAGATGATTCTCATCTTATAAAATTTTGGATTAAAATCATCCTCATATCAATATTACCAAATTTTCTACAAAAATTACTAAACCATATGCTTTTAAAATGAGCCAGCCAGCTAGTGTAAACTTGAGTAACCAATAGACACTAGATGCTGGAACTTTAGATTCAAAGTTCTCATTGACAGTTATAGGCTAGAAATTAGCTTGGGGATTTGAATTCAATAGTATTACTATAAAGAGTTCATTGTCTACTCAAGTTGATAAATAGCTCAAGATTAGAATGAAGAGAACTGCTTGTTAAGCATAAGCAAAAAAAATATTATGTTGGTATTAATTAACCACGTAAAAATAGCTATGCCATATATTTTATCAAAAAGATAAAATAACTAAACCCTTTAAAAAGTCTAAGAACTATGTCATTAAAAGACATAGATACTTTTTAGAAAAACTTCTAAAAGCTAATTATTAGAAGAAAAAACAACTTATAATGCCTTATAGAGTCAAGAAGCTGTTCTAAGCTAAAATAAAATTTATATTATACAAGACTTGTTGATTAAAGCTACGTTACAGTTTTAATACAACAATTGGCATAAAACAATTTGATTTATTGCAGGCAACCAATAAATTACCTTCTCAATAAAATTATCTTTTAAACATTATAATACATTCTTAATCTTTCAGAATCATATTGCACTTATCCCCAGCTGCTGTCTCTTTCAATCTTGTCTTCTTTCTTTTACATACCACAATCTTTCTAAAAATTATCTTTTCTAATACTTCAAACCTATATTGTTAAAGTCTTGGATAAAACTATGCTAACAGCTCCTAGAATGCATTTCAAGCAAAGAGACTTCATCAATCAGGTTAATCCTAAGATAGTCTCCAAAAAATATCATAGTGTTGCTTGGCATTTACTGATAATACAATTTATTAAAATATAAATCAATAAAAAAAAGTCTTAATGGCAAGTTCATAGACATAAACACTCACACAATGTGCATGTAAAGTCCCAAATAATTCAATGCTAATATCTTTACACATATTTTATTAAAATATGATTAATATTGTGTCCATATTGCCTTATGTATTAATATTCCTCTTGATAACTCATATTTTATTGTTTATATATATATTTATCAATAGATGGCGCTTTACCAAAACCACCGAACAAGCGTATATTTTTTTTTCCTCAGTGATGAAAGTTTATTCATCAAAAAAATGTACAAATATAGTTAAATAAGATTTACAAAGAATGGTAAAAATGAAATTCAGGAGCAACATGGTGAAAGGGAAAGGATACATATGAAAAGGGAAAGGGATGTGGAAAGGTAGTGTATTAACCATTGAAGACAAATAAATGTTACAATTACGAATTATTTTAAAGTCAAGTTTAAATATGAGTAGCATTTTAGGAGCACAATATTGAGAAGTCTAATTTGCGATGGATAAATTGTTAATAGGAAATGACTTGGAGATAACAACATTGGAAATAATAAATTTAAATAGAGTGAATAACTTGCAATTAAAATCATTAGGCCAAACTGAGGTTTATTTTGCAATAATATTTGGATAGAATCATTTATAATAAGAACACTAAAACTACTATGAATAGCGTTTGTTGTTTTTTTCCTTTTTTGTGAACGAGCAAATCAACATTGGCAACAGTCCCCACAACACCCTCATCCCAGTCTTCCCCCTCAAAAGAACCAGGATTTAGGCCTCTGGGGGCCCCCTCCCACAACTAGACTCTCTCATTCAATCAGCAAAGTTGATTGTGATGAAAATAATTAAAAGGTACAATTAGGAATTATTTGTAAAGTCTAGGATTAAATGTGAATGTGTTTTAGGAGTGCAATGTTGGGAAATCCAATTTGAGGTAGATAAGTTGAGAAATAGGAAAACACTTGGAGATAATGTAAAATACAGACCGAATCAATCTAACTGTTCAGTTCTTCCAAATGGCCTTGAATATCTTCATAAAAGAGCAATCCTGAATACTTTGGAAAAATTATGGAGAACAAGGGAAAAAAAATCCAAGCTTCAAATTGTCTCTGCTGAAAACCATTTCAATCGATCATGAAAATCACATGAACAGTAGAAGGCCAGCTTTGTCAATAACAACATTGGAGGTAATAAAATTAAATGAGGCAAATCACTTGCAATTAGAATCATGAGACCAAACTGTCTCAAACTGTAACTTATTTTGCAATAATACATGGATAAAAGCATTCATTATGATAACGTTAAAGAATTATCATAAACGTTATTTTTTCTATCTTGTGAATGAGAAAAAACCAAAGTTGATAACGATCACCACAGCGCTCTCACCCCAGACCCTCCCTCAAAAGAACTGGAATTTAGGCCCCTGGGGGTCCCTCCAACAACCGGACTCTCATTCATTCAACAAAATTAAGTGAAATGAAAATTTTCATTAAAAGATAAAATCTCTGTAGAAATCTTTGTAATTTCAGTGGCTGCCATATATTTATATAGCATTTTTATAAAAGTTGAAATTATTCTTACTTGTGATTACATTGTTGTTATAGTTTGCATATGAAAAGAGAGCTAAACAGCTCCCCTTTTTAATAGTGATAGTTTTAGGGACGTTTACTTCCCTAAACTAGGGAAAATGAAACAAAACAGGGAGTCAGAAAGTGTTAAATGGAGTCCTTGGCTCCCTCTAGTAGACTACAAGCGTATATTTGTTTACATAAATTATCTCTTTCGTTTGCCCCACCTTCAGATCAGCTGATTTCAAGCTAATTTGCTACCATCAGTGAAGAATAGGGCTAGAAACAAGCATTTATGCAACAAGTTCCTATCAGTTTGCAAGCATGAATTAGCTTGAAATCAGCTGATCTGAAGGTGGAGCAAATGAAAGAGATAGTGAATTCTGACTCTTTTGAAGTTTATGTAAACAAATATACGCTTGTTCGGTGGTTTTGGTAAAGCGCCATCTATTGATCATAAATACAAGCGATAGCAAGTTACATGATTATAACTTATTTTTGTTTTTCATATATATATAATTATATACTGATAAATAATATGTAACAAAATGGACTGATAAACTTATGTACTAATATTCCTCTTGATGACTCATATTTTTGTTTATTATATATATAATTATACACTGATAAGTAATATGTAACAAAATGGATTGATAAACTCTCCTTTTAAAGCACTAGTTATATATTAATCCATTGTTTTCTTATATTAAAATAAATCCCCTTTCACTTGCAGTCCAAGAATTTATTGGAAGGACTGTCAAATCAGCAGAGATTTTCATACAAACTCATTCAAATCAGCTTGAAATTTAAATTCTGCCATGAAATTATGTCAATTAGAATGAGGCCACATGAATGTCTCCATTGATTTGCCATTTGCCTTAATAAGTTTCATTGCCTTACAAGATCTTGCATTACAGGTAAAGATGGATTTTTAATTTGTAAGATAGATTATTTTGTTACTAGTGAATGCTACATTAATATTTAATGTTTTCATGGTTATATGATTTAAACAAAGTATTTTTTGGGTTAAATCATGTATTATTTTGTCTACTTCCCAACGTTTCAATGAAATAACATCCGCCATTGTCAAAGTCAGTTTTTTTTGTTTTTCTTTAAAACTTGACCTTGACAATGGCAATATTATTTCATCAAAACCGAGAAGTAATACAAAATAATATGGTTTAACCTAAAAAATCACTTTGTTTATATATATATTTAACTGCAAGTGTTGTTGGTGTCCTTTTTTTTTTTTTGGATATTTAATGAATTTGAAATAGTAATAATGTCATTTGCTGAATGAAATTTTTGAAGATAATTTGAGAAAAAATATTGAGATATTTTTATAATTGTAAACAGATATCTATTTGCATACAAATACATATAAACACAATATACATATATATATAAAACACAAAAATATTTAAATTTTTTTTTTTTACTTGAACCATTATAGAACAATTATAAATATACATTGGATAATTCAATGCATTTTAAAAATAAAATTTTAATTATATATTTCATCAGTCGAAAATTTTATTATGAGTGCTACATTTTTTTTTTCTTCATTGTAACACAAACTTAAATTTAAAATTAAAATATACAGTAGTGTATTTTCATTTACAGAGTGCAAAAAGAAAAGAAAAAAAAGGCACAGTATGATAATTATTTTACAGTTGCTAAGCAAAAGTTGATTGTACATAGCAAATTAAATAAACCATGATCAGCTTAAACCTACATATCAAAAACAAATCGATAGAACAGTAAAAAAACAGTAATCTAATCTTAAAAAATTTATTACAAAAATAATAAAATAATTATCAGATGTACATTATATAAATAATTCTATAAGATATGTATTAATCGATAAATTAATCTATATATATATTTTACCGTTAGGTATCTATAATTAAGGCACAACCTATATTACAATGACCAGCAATCATATAGCTGTCACATTAAATATTTATATGGAAGAACTTTAAGACATCAATAAATGAAATGTTTTTGATAAAGGTTTATAATTCAATCATTTATTTTTGCTGATGGTTTGAATTATATATATACAAACACACACTAGAAGATATGAAATAAACAGGCTGTTTGCATTATAATATGAGTGAACAAAAATCACATTTTCCTTACCGATCTTCATAGTGCTAATATCAAAATAATATATTCATCATTGTCAAACAGAACTAAAAAAAAAAAAAAGCAAAATCTTTACACGTGTTCCATACAATAAACACAAGGGAAGTAATGCTATATGCTGTATTTCAAAATATTCATTTTGAAATTATGATGGTAGGAATCCACCAATTGCAATTTCGTGGGTTTTTTCTTCAAATGATATAAAAAACCACAGTAAGTAAAACAGAGACAATTACAGGCTTCATTTAGTAAAATTACATTAGAATATCTATAATAAATTGACAAAATAAATATATTTTTTGAACTAAATCATATATAAACAAATACTCCAAGATTTGCTTTTCAAATCTTTGTATTGGTAGTTGTGAAACTTTTGAGTTAGCAATATGGAGATCAGTAAAAGTTTCTATTATATATTCTATATATATATAATTATGTAATATGTTGCAAGATAATAATTTACATTATTATAAATAAGAGCATTTGAGCACTCTTTATCAGCTCATTATTTAGTTAATGCGGTTATTTATAATATTATATATGCAATACATGTTAATATACACACATCAAGAAATAAATTAATACATTAACCTGTTATCATTATTTACCAATGCAACAGAAATACATGTTAAGTATTACCACTTCTCAGCAGTACAGTACAGTACAGTTTTAATCAACTTTGCATAATATTTGTATATATTGACAGCTGTGTTGAAATGAAAATTCACAGAAGTTTGGAATATAAATCCATATAACAATAAAGTACTAAAGTGAAAGAGTTTGTTGGCATAATATTGTTATAGGATAAAATGTTTTTTGAAGTTTATAATACTAATAAATCATCATGATATTTTTACTAATTGTATGTAAAAGAATCCAGTAACTGGCACACAGACACACACAGATTTAAAACAGGAATTCATTTTCTTTTTTAGTTGCATGATTTTGTTTAGAACTGGTTTTAATATTTTTATTTTTCACTTAAAAAATTTTTTTTAAAAAATTGAAATACACATTTCTTATCAAAAATCCTCCATTTACATATATCTAATTTTAAATATACTCTACATATCCTTTTATTTAATTATTGATTTTTTTTTTTTAAATTTATATAAGAAATATTTTGAATTCCCTAATATTAATTATATGAATTTTTATTCGCAATATAAAATAATTAATAAAAGACAATAAAAAATAAGAAATGCAGTTAGTCAATAAATTTTTTTTGTTAACTTATTAAAAGCTAAATAAATAATTTATATACTGTGCATATCAAACAAAAAAAATATTTCACATTAGTTTTGTGTGTAAATGTATATAAGTTGTATAATTTACCTGAAGCAACTTGTCAATTATACAAGTGAAAGTACTCCAAATTACTTAAAATATATTTTTAAATTTTATTTTACCATTGTCACAATTAATATTACTATATATATATAAAATTGCTTCCAATAACTTTAAAAAAATCTAGTTAATTATTGTGGTATTGGTTAGCTTATTTAAAGTTATTATGAATAGTTTTCATTAATTATAACTTCTATTTAGTATTATACATTCATTATATATAAATAGTAATAAGTTAAGAATATCAAATGTTAATTTATCCGAATTCATTTATTAAATAGTGACGTCACTAAAAACTCAATCTCCACTTTAAATCTTACATAAGAGATCAATAATGTTTAAAAATTGTTGGAGTTTTCCATTAAGTCTCAAAAATACATCATTTTCAAGAGATTATGGTAAAACAGGCAAAACTCTCTATACGTATTGCCACTCAGTGCAAACCAGAGTAATCAGTGGATGCCAATACGTATAGAAAGTTTTGCCTGTTTTAATAACAGTTAAGAGCAAGCATAAGAAATAGTGATCATGTGAGATTATGGTAAAATAAGTTCTTTTTCTAATATTACAGAGGAAAAAAAATTAAAATGTTAAAATTATAAAATTCACTTCTAAATATGATAATGTTGACTAATTTTTGTCTATTATAAGCATTGGACAAGCCTATTACATAATGCTAATGAATTCATAACTACTTTACAGCAATATTGCCACTGCCGTTTACCTATGAAATTTAATCTCTTATATTCTCGATATGCCTGGGTAAACAAAAATTGGGAAAAAAGAAGCCTAATGATTATGAAGTTTGATTAGAATGACCTTATAACAAACATTGTATTTAATGTTTTTCTGAAGGTTTGTGATGATGGTGTTCTAGCTGTATTTTTATATTGGACTATTTCCATCATCTAATATGTGTGTTGAATGTCTTTAGAAAAGTTTAATTTTTAGTTAAATATTCCAAATGCATTCAACTGTTAGTAATATCACAGCAAACAGGTTAGTATATGCACCAACTGTTAGTAATATCACAGCAAACAAATGTTAATAATATCACAGCAAACAGGTTAGTATATGCACTAACTGTTAGTATACTAACCTGTTTGCTGTGATATTACTAACAGTTAGTGCATATACTAACCTGTTTGCTGTGATATTATTAACATTTGTTTGCTGTGATATTACTAACAGTTGGTGCATATACTAACCTGTTTGCTGTGATATTACTAACAGTTGAATGCATTTGGAATATTTAACTAAAAATTAAACTTTTCTAAAGACATTCAACACACATATTAGATGATGGAAATAGTCCAATATAAAAATACAGATTGTATTTAATGGTTTCATAAAGCAGAATAAAATAATTACCAAATTAGACTGCAACTTCCAATCACCTGATTGAAAAAGACTAATAAATAAAAAATAAATTACATCTAGGAAGTCAAATAGAATAAGAAAAGCAATTCAAATGCTTCAACATCTTAATATGATTAAACTTAATGCACAACAATCAAGATTTTCTACAAAAAGTTTATAATATTCTTTATAAAAAGAAAAAAAGATTTTAGTAAATTGTGAAATCATATTAACAATGATAGTTTGCAAACTTAAATAAGGTGACATTTAATTTATTTCACAATTAATGTGCACAGTTATATATATATATACACACAATGATATAATTAGTTTGCAAGATGTGTATCGGTATTTAAACATGTTCATATATATATATATATATTCGGGCTATTCTTTATTTAAAGGGAGAGTGTGGCTGAAACAATATAGCTATGGGCCTTAAGAAGTAAACCCTTTAATGAACTTCATGTAATAATAATTAACAAGTCATTTGAACCAACTTGCAAACAACATCTTTTCTTATAGTGATGCTAATTTATTATTCAAAATACATTTCACTTTTATCTAATTTACAAGTTGTTATATGAATAATAAAATAATTATTGATACTAAGGAGGTGAATTTTTACATTAGCAATAAATCTTTGTAAGAGTTTAATTAAACCAGATCCGTTTCAAATAATAATTAAGATGTAAATTCTCTTCTCTCTCTACATATATATGTGTGTCTCTCTCTGGGTGTGTACATATAGACTGGTATATTTTCTTTATGCAAATTGTTATTTTATGCAATTTGGGCTCTTTATTAGTAATATGCTTTACAATGTGTTACATTTTTCTGCTGTCATGTATATATTTTTATTTTATATAATAAATATATTTATTTTTTTAAAATAAAGTATTTATTTATTCAATAACATTATGCCAACACAGAATTAATATGGAAAATTATTCTCCAAACTTCTGACTACCATTTTTCAATCTACTTAATAAAAAGAGATTTAAAAAAAAAAAAAAACCAATATGGTAGCAGAAACAGCTACCACTTCCAAAAAACTTTAATATATAGAGTGTATACTTACATTTACATAACCATGATCAAAATTGGCTTTATTAAAATAAAATATTAGGATCGCTCTATTCATATATATATTTATAATTATATAATTTATATATAAAGATGTGTTTTAAATAATATTAATAGCAAAATTACAATATTATATTGTAATAATTACTTTTTTATAATCATAACAAGTTCTATTTCTTTTTCTAACTAACAAAATACATATATCTTTTTTACAATAAAGAACAAATATTTTTTGCAATTTTTTTTATTTAAAAGTACGTTTATATATATTTTTAATTATATTTTTTTCTTTATGAAAGGTCCAACGATATAAACATATTAAATATTTTTTTTGTTATTTTTTTTTAAAAAAAAAAACTTTTTCATTTCGGTTTAACAACTGAAGCATTAGTTTTTTTTTCTTGCAAATTTCTTCATTTTTTCCCTAACGGTTGTTTATTCATACTGCTAAGCATAAGACTAATGTACGATGTTAACAGATCATCCATTTTATAACCCTAAACACCAAAACAAAAGAAAAAAGAATTAATAACAATAGTAAGAAACTAAAAACTATTTTATTTAACCTAGTAAAACAAAATTTTACATTTTGCTTCAAACAGTTTTACAATGGTATGAATTTTAAGTGAACAAATAGTATATTTAATAAATATACCACTATTATTTAAAATGATTTGACTCTTTGAAATTTTGCTAAATTTTAATTTTTATAACTTTTAACAATATCATATTAAATAAAATAAATCCACTTCCTTCTTTTGATGAATTATATAAGATTGAAGAATGAAAACATTTCATCAAAATTTGATAATAAAATTCAGCACCACTTACAAATGGAAAACTTAGTAAAATTATTGTATTATTAGAAATGATAATATGATAAGTCAAAATTAATCTTATGCTAGTATAAGTGTAGCAATAGTACAGGTATACTAAACAGTCTGATGTCATATTTAGCTTTTTTGAAACTGTTAATTCATGTAAAACACAATGCTTTACAGGTGTCACATCAAATAAACCATGTCTATGGATATGTATCATGCAATTAATTTTTATCATAGAATTACAGAAATAAACAGAATACAAATATATTCTATAATTATCAAATGAGATATTTGTTAACATATTTTCAAAGTTTATATAATTTTTGTTGTTTTGATGGATAGACTTTGTTATATTTAACATATACAGTTCTGTTAATACAGGAACCCAAACATTTTCTACATTGGGCTGGCATGTATATGAGAAATTTACAGCTTTCATAAAGTCTCCTAGCACCAAATACAAATAATGTGCAAAATCTTGCAGTACTAATATCTAATTCATAAGCAGATGGAAATGAAATCATTTATGCTTTAGCTAAAGTATTTACAAAAAGAAAACAAATGTAGTTAATGCCTAAATGAAATGGGCCTGGATTCATAATCCAATAGACTGATCTCAATGTTGATATGTAATATTAAAAATTTGCAGTGTAAACTATTATATATTTTAAAATGATGAACTCTCCCAAATATAATTGTGAAAACTTCATTCCCACAGTTATCATTGTCTAAATTTGTTCCTGTATAAGTAGTTGGTGCACATGCAAAAATTTTTGTCTATTTAATATTTAAATGTTGACACTGCAATACTTTGTACATTATTTATATATGATGCTTAGAGAGCTTATCACCCCAAAATATAGTGCAAAGCATTTCATGTTGTAAATTTTAATATTATATATCAATGATGAGATCAATCTTCCATAAGATTATTAAATAATTAATTAGCAATTTTATCTTGAAAATATGAATTTGTACTAATTTCAGTTAGGCTGTATTTACACCTGTGGTGAAAAAAATTTCATTTTTGACATTATTATTGTCTAAATATGCCTCCCTTGAAAGTACAAGCCATGATTAAAAATGAATTCATTTTCAACTGCTTGATAATGTGAGATTTGGCAAAATATCCTATAGATATAATGAGAGAAAGCATTTAAGCACCTACTATTAGCTCATTGTGAAAATAAGATGTCAATAAAACAGCTAAATAAAATTATGATAATGTCATCAAACTGTAATAAATCCTAAACATTACTACAAATCAGACTCTTATTTTTAGATTTTATTATTTTATAAATATATTAATTACATATATTAACTGACTGTTATATATAAGTTCAAATAATCTTTTATAGTAAAAAATAACATAAAGACTAGTTTAACAATGCTTTTCAGAAGGAAATTCTCTATACTTTTTTCAGTTTTGCCATCTATTATAAGCTTCAAAATCATTAAATACTAGTTGATAGAGATTATTAAAGTCATATCAAGCATTGTTCTATTCATATCTGAAGAATACTTTTTAGCTTATGGTCTTTGTGAATAACTTGAATATAAATGACTAAATGCATTTGGATTTTTTTCTTAGAGAATTTTCTTTTATAATTAAGCCCTAAAACTTACAATAAACTCCCACTCTTTCTTTGTCCTGAAATATATCTTAGAATTACCAAGAACTTCATTCTTTAGATGCTTTATATCATATCTAAAATATATTATTCATATATATCTTTTAGTGCTATTGCCCATTCTATTTAATAAAGTAATGTAATATTTAGAAAAGCTGTTGAAATCTCATTTATGAAGAATGGAAAAACAAACACTTTTAGTGTTTAAAAAAATCAGGATGGTCAGAAATTAATGACAGGGATGACATTTATAAGAATTTTTCGAAAAAAATTTTAACCATGATTTTTTGACTTTATAACTAATGCAGCTCTTAAAATAAATTATTGTCCAGTATAGTTCAGAGATTGCAACAAACTGGAAATTGAATTTAGTTCACATGACATCAGGGGACTGTCAGAAAGAGATATCAAATTGACTACTTTTACTGAACAGAGACGGCAACATTTGTGATGAGATAAAGTCATTAAAAAAATACTCCAGTCAATCTTCTAAAGAAGTAGTTTTTGTTATTACTATATTTTAGTCTTCTGCAATGTGATAATACATATCAATCTTCCCATTCTACCAATGTAAATATAGATAAATTTGTTAATGACCATGTGAAATAAAATAAAAAAATCATTATTCATTGTGTAAAGATTTATGAGTAACATTGTGATAGATTTTTTGGAACTTGTCTAAGCAATAAATCTTTCAAATATTTGTTTTAATTTAAAAAATAAAGTATATGATGCAAAACCATTTTACATTAATTATATTTTTTATTATGTTAACAATTAATTGTAGTTCAGTGTATGAACTAAATGCTACAATCCGAATAGTAGAGCTTTTGGCTGTGAAATCTTTTACAAAGAATGTCACATATCTATAGATATCTAAATCAATCTACAAAAAAGTTATTTCCCACTTTATTCTAAATTTGCTTTCATAATTCATTCAGCAAAAATAATCTTTTTATTGTATGACGTGCATCAATTTTTTGAAAGAATCAGTGTTAAACCACTTCTGTGCCATTAAAATACATTATTGTTTTCACTTTTTTTAAATAAACATTTCTTTCAAAAATATATATATTTCTTTTTTTTAAATTTTAACTCCCACTTTGATCTAAAACTATAATATATATATATTATATTTGGGATTCCACCTTTATTGTTAAAAGGAGGTTGCCTTGATAACAGTTTGAAACTGTTGATTGTTATTGATATTGGGGTTATCTAAGTGTTGACTGGGTTTTAATGATATATATATATATATACATTACATGGCGACTGTATGGTCATATGACATTTTTTTTTATTTGGTAAAAAAAATTATAAATATTTTTAATATTAAAACAAAATCTTATTCTTTAACATATTCAAGAAGTAATAATTAAACTACAGATAATTAATAAATTACCAAATGGCATTTATCATATCGGCTGCCAGCAACATGACCAATTATATTTGATAGTTGCTTAGATACCAAGTAAAAGTTATCTCATTATCAATAATTTGCCATTATAACAAACTACTAGTAGAAAATAAATGTAATATTGGATTTTACCATCTGAAAAAAAGCATATTTTAAAAGAATAATACATATTAATAAAAGTTATATATATATAAAAAAGGTTTATGTTTGACACTTCTGGAGTCAGTTTTATAAATGACATCTTGACAGTCAACATATTAAAGAATAATTCATATTAAATACTCACCAAAGATGTCTCACATAAAAGTTTGCTCCCTCTTACTAAATTTCCGATTGTCATATGAAAATAGGTGTTTCCACTACTCCAATTGCTAATGCGTGTAAAAGGGTGCGTAGCTAGAATATCCTAAAGAACGACAATAAAAAATAAATAAATTAAAAAACAAACTTTTGTGCCAATTTCATATCAATTAATAAAATATGATCCTACTAATGGCATAAACGTATTATTGTGTATGGGTTATACTAATATAAGCTGGGATATATTATATTTAACATGAAGTGGAAGAAAAAATATAGATAATTCTTGTGAAAGTCTATGTTGACTATATATACAAATATTCATCAGCAAAATTTTTGTAATTATAAAACTAACTATTGCAGCAATGTGAGTGAAATTTCAAAATAGTAAAATGATCTCATATTGCTACCACTGTACAGTTAGTACAATGGCAAAGCAACATTCAAGAGCTAAAGGTCTCAGGACCTAAGATCTCTGGTACTTGAATGTCAGAAAAGTCCGGAGTGACTACAAATAATTTACTCCACATTATTTACGTGCCAAAGAAATTCTTAATTGACTATTATTTACAATCTATAATATGAACTGCTTTTTCTATATATTTTTTTAAAATTTGAGTATATCAACATTGAGTACCAAATCTCGTAAAAACAAGATGTCTAGCATATGAAAAATATTGTGAAGCAAAAACAGCTGAAACAAACTCAGGCATTAACAAGAAAAGTTATAACAAAGAAAACTGACATAAATAAAAAAACAATAACAATAAAATCAAAATCGTATATTACTATAAGTAAAAGAAAAAGCATATGTAAAAATAAAAATGTGATTTTAACTTAACATTGTTGTTAAAAATCTCCTGCTATAATTAAAAAATATATAATTCCTATTGATAACAAAAGCATTATCTTATAAAAATAAAATGACCAATTGATGCATTTACTAATATAAAATATAAATATGACAAAAGCAGTTATTGTCACTTTAAGTCATTTACTAATGAAAATAAAAAAGCCAGAAACCAGTCTAGGATTGAAGATATTATAGTATTACATCATTAGATATCCTACAGATTATTTAAGCTTACAGTAGATGATTCTAGAGTAAAGATAACTGGAAGCAAATGAATAAAGTGTATGATGAAGATGGCATAAATATGCTATAATACAATTAACATTGAAATAAAATATTCAATAAATAAAATATCAACCATCTGCAATGTTTATTCTAGTTAATCAAATATATATGTAAATTCATTTGCATTGGTAAAATAAATCTTCCATTTTTCCATTTATAAATAATAAAAAACTATAACTATTCTTTCTTTTGAATGGAAGAATTTCATCTTTTCGTTACACTTAATGTTTCAGCCAAATATTGTTATTCATCTTCAGAATTAATTATTATTTATTAATGTCCTTTACAAAAAAAAAAAAAAAAAGGACAAATTAATGTTAATCAATTAAAGAAAAACAAAACAAAATAATGTATAGAAAACATGTGTATGAAAAATTGTTTGCATATTTTAATATAGTGTATTTTTAAGCAACAAGCATTTGAAAAAATAGTGTTTTCTAAATAAAATGCAGTTGGATCAAGATTTTCTAAATAACATCTTGTAAATTACTCAGATCCAAATTTTAGCTACTGTCTATAGAAACCAAAGAATTACAAAAATTTGTCCCACCAATGATTATAAACTTAGAAGTGACTAACCTTTGAATCAAAAGGTTTATCTTAGGATTCACGGTAAGGATATATAAAATGACCAGAAAAATCAATTCAAGAAAATAAAGAACCAGCAAAAAAAAAAAAAGTGTATTTACTTGTTCACAGTTTCCGCACAATATAAGTACTCAAAACAACCAAAAGCATTCAATAGTTTGCCCTGATCTTGTTATTACGTTTATAAATCTTGTAGCTGGTCACATAATAAAGGCAATTATATATAACTATAATCAATGTACTCTTTACAATAGATTTTGTAATGACTTTTAGAAGTTTAATAAAGAATTAATTTTTGAATTAACTACATTTATTTAATTTAACAAACTCATATTCTTTTAATTTGGTCTCAATATATAACAATGCTAATTATGATAAACTTGCAAACACAACTTATTAATAAATTGCCAATTTTCAAAAAAAACAAACAAACTAAAAAAACCCCATTATTATAGTTTTATCCTCTATTTACAAAATTAAATAAAGATTTCCTATATATACTTCAAATGCTTTTCAGGAGCAAACTTTGTGATGCGATAAATTGTGACTTCTTTTTCAGAGTCAGGAATCTCTCAACCACTATGCCCAGAAAAACCTGTTAGCCACTTTACCTACCCTTTCTATTTCCCACCATAAGTTTTTGCCATATTCTTCTCTCTCCTTCTCCATCCCATTTCCACAACATAATCTTTATCAACTCCATGGTCTTTATATCTAAATTCCCCTTTATCTTTTCCCAAACCCAGCATAAAAATCAAGAACCCACTTTCTATATAATCACTTTGTTTACATTTATTCTTCCATAACTTCATAATTTGGACCCTTTCTGCTTGCAGGCATTTGCATTCAATTAACAGATGCCTTTTATTTTCTATGCCATCCTTACACAACTTGCAGACTAAATCACCCACATTATTCCATTTATGTGTATCTTCTCTTGTTGCTAAAGATCCTGTTCAAGCCTTAAACAGTAAACTACTTTCCTAGCTATTATTATAAATTAACTTGCACCCAATATTCTGTTTACTTCTATATATATTTAAAACTCTTTTTACTTTCCATACCAGTTCTCCAACTCTCTTTTCTTTATTATTGCATCTATTCTTCTATCCCATTGCTTGCCACTATAACACTGAACAATTCTCCTAATACAATCATCCCACCTTTTGTATAAGTATACTGACATAAATTCTTTATCCAAATCTTCTGCATGCCATACTACCTTTGTTATCCATCTTGTTGCCTGACCTTTACTCATAACCCAATTAAATACTATTTTGGCTGTTCACTTATTATCCACAAATTGCAATCTTACTGAACATTTTCATTTTGCTTTTTGCATCTCTCATATAAAAAGTTGACCATCCCATTTCTCCTTGAATTGCCTCCTTTGTCATCCACACATCTGCATCTAATGCACATCTTTCTAATTCTCTTAGTACATTTTCTAAGTAATCTAACACCTCTACTAACACATAACGCATCATTACCATAAGTTAACCCTGCTACCACCACTCCCTTCCATATAATTCTAGCTATACCATATTTATTATATAAAAACATTGTTAATTTCTTTATCAGTACTTTTCTTTTCTATGCTTCATTGATGTGTTGTGATATGATGTACCGTGACTTCTCCTTAAACGGAGTCAGGAATCTCTCGGCAACTATGCCCAAAGAAACCTGTTAGCCACTTTACCTTCCCCTTCCATTCCCCAACCTAAGCTTTCCCATAATCTGCTCCATCCCATTTCCACAACATAATCTTTGTCAACTCTATGGCTTTTATATCTAAATCCCCTTATGTTTTCTGAAACCCAGCAGAAAAACCAATAAAACACTTTCTGTATAATCACTTTGTTCATATTTATTCTTCCATAACTTCATTATTTGTACCCTTTCTGCTTTCAAGCATTTACGTTTAATCAACAGATGCCTAATATTTTCTATATCTTCCTTACACAATTTGCAGACTAAACCGTCCATATTTTTCCATTTACATGTATATTCTTTTGTTGCTAAAGATCCCATTCGAGTCTTAAACAATAAACTACTTTCCTTACTCGCACCCAATGTTCTGTTTACTTCTATATATAAACTCTTTTTACTCTCCATACTAGTTCTCCATCTCTCCAACTCCCTATTCTTTTATCCATTCCTTACCATTATAACACTCAACAATCTTCCTAACACAAACATCCCAAGTATACTGATTAAGCCAATGCACATGCGCTTTAAAGATAAATTATAAATGAATACTCAATTTTTCCAGGCACGAGATATAGTATTTTAGAAAGAATGGAATGAATCCACCCATTCTTTCTAAAATACTAACTATATCTCGTGTCTGGAAAAATTGAGTATTCATTTATAATTTATCTTTAAAGCGCACGTGCATCGGCTTAATTGCTAATATTACTATTACATAAAAAAACATAGCACTATATAAAATAATATCTCATTATACAAGTATACTGATATAATTTTTTTACCAAATCTTTCTCACCCATCTTGTTGCCTGCCCTTTACTCATAACCCAATTAAATATTATTTTGGCTATTGTTATATTATTCACAAACTGCAACCTACAAAACATTTTCATTTTACTTTTTGCATCTCATATAAAAATTTGACCATCATATAAAAACTTGACCATCCCATTTCTCCTTGAATTGCTTCCTTTGCTGTCCATACCTCTATATCTAGTGCATGTTTTCCTACTTCCCTTTGTACTTTCCCTACGTAATCTAATACACTTTTACAAACACATAACGCATCATTACCATATGTTAACCCTGCTACTACAACTGCCTTCCATACAATTCTAGCTACATCATATTTATTATATGAAAATACTGTTAATTTCTTTACCAAACCCTTTCTTTTCTTTGCTTCATTTACCAATTTTTTCTCCCATTCAACCAAGCAATTTTCCTGATTATTTAAGATGATTCCCAAATAACTATATCTATCCATCACACTTAACTTTATATCCCCCAATAAAAATTCTACATCTTCTCTTTCCCCAATATTAATCATCATTATATTTGATTTTTCTTCACTAAATTTAATTCTCATCTCTTTACCCACCCTTGCACGTCCTCAGCATAACTTCTATATGTTCTATTCTTTCTGCACACACAAAAAAAGACCCGACAAAATATATACTCCCTTGCCACCTATTAATGTTATCTCTATCCCTCTTCCTAGTCTTTCTATTGCTTTCTCCATTTCACTCAAATATAACAAAAACAAAATAGGTGACATAGGGCATCCTTGCCTTAATCCCACCCCATTTTTAACTTTAAGTGATTCTATATCTCCTAATTGGTAAGTATAATAATTATTTTCATATAATTTCTTAATAATATTTACTAAAGCTTAATCCACTCCCAAATTTGCTAACCTTACCAATAATCTATTTCTATTTACTCTATCATATGCTTTCTCTATATCTATAAAACTCATATATAATGATCTACCTGAATTCCTACTCATCTCCATAAGTTGTGTAACTACAAACAAACTATCTCCTAAATGCCTATCTGACATAAAACCTTCTTGCATTTCCCCCACTACATTATTCTCTTCCATCCATTTTATAACTCTTCCAGCTACCATATATGAGAAAACTTTATATAAAACTGATGTTGCCACTATCGGTCTATAATTATTTAACTTTCTATGATCCTTACCTTTTCCTTTAAATAATAATCTTATTCTTGTATTACTCCAACTCCGTGGAAAAACTATCTTCTGTGCCATCTTATTAAAACATGATAATAACTTTGCTTTTGCTCTATGCTCTAAATTCATTACCATCTCTGCTGCCCACCTATCTAAACCTCTTGCCTTTCCACTTTTCAATCTGTTCCCTGCCCCATTCAGTTCATTTTTTGTGAACCTAATATTCCCATTACTAAATGCTTTCATGTTTTCTATCATTAAGTCCTTCATATTTAACATCTTTTCTATATCCATTACATATCTATTTAAGATTCTCTCTAACTCTTCTCTAGAGCTACACTCTATTCCTTCATCATCTATTAATATCTCTCTTTCCCCTACATTTCTCCTTATAATGTAATTCCAAAATTTTTTACTCCCATCTCTTCCACTTTTATTAATACCCTCCAACAATTTACTATTCAACTTCATCCTCTGTCTATATTATCCATTTAGCCAACTTCTTTTCTAAGTACTTTCCCCATTTAACATTAATGTCGTTTTCACTCTCTTTGTTCTTAATAGCACACTTATATTCTCTGCATGCCTCTTTCCTCTCTTTTACACTTTTATTAACTCTCATTTTTTTATTACTTTTATTCTTCTGCATATTCTCAACTAAAACCCTATTTGCCACTTTTTCTATTTCACCACCCCAGTCCTTATACTCATCCCCAACCAACTGTTCCATGGTTTCTTCAACTTTTATCTGTTACTCTTCCAACTTATTCTTATCATTCACTCTCCATCCACATCTTTCACTATTGTTTCTACCTTTATATCTATCCTCCATCACATTACTAACCATTTCTATTACAATAAAGTTATGATCACTATTACATACTCTTTCTTCATTATCAAACACCTTAATTTTCCGTATTTTATTCATTCCCTCTTTCTTTACCAATACATAATCTATTGTGTGAAATATATTATTCCTAGACCATGTATATTGTCCCTCATAAATATATGATAAATTCCCAATGCTCAAATTTACTTTTTGACAAAATTCCTTCAAAAACTGACCATTCTTATTATCTACATCATCAGTTTCTTCAATATGCCCATTCATATCCCCTATAACCATTATTCTCTTTCCCTTTTCTTTAAAACTCTGTATATCCTTAACTAGGCATTCATATATACTACTGTTCCACTCCATTACAGTTTGACTATCTCCAGTGGCTGTATACACTACAGCCACCATCCATTCTTGTGTACTCAACCTTATTTCAAATCACAAATGCTCGACATTTAACAATATTTAAATATTTTTTCGATATAACACCTATACCACCACCCATTTTTTCTTTTTCTTTTCTATTTATACCCTGCCATACCACTTCTTCAAAAATAGGTTCTTCTTCTTTTCTCAGATGAGTTTCCACTACTGCTAATACCTCAAGCTCTTCATTTTTAATTGCTTTATTTAGTTCCAGCCACTTTTTTGGTCTCCTACCACCTTGCATGTTCAAAAACCCAATTTTAACAATTTCTTCTTTATCCCTTCTACTTCACTGGTGCCATCTATTGCATAAAATAACAGTGGCTATCAATTTAATAAGCACTATCATCTAATATTTTTTAATAACTCAACTTTACAATAAATAGTAGCTTGTAGTAACGTAGGGTTTGCTTTAAGTTCTTGCATATAATAATAATTATTCAATACTTTCATTAGAAGAGAATAATTTGTTGCAATAACAATAAAATACTATTGAAATATCAGGGTAAAATGATTGAATAATTAAGCTTTAAATAGTAAACATGTACACAATGTTTCCCAGTAAAAAAAAAAGATAGTTTTTCTTTTCAAGCAGGCTGCAGCACTATATAATAATATAACTTAGTTATCCTACACAAAAATTTTCAAGTGCTAACATGTCTGGATCACAAGTTACAACATAAAATATGACTGTGTTTTGTACCTTTGTGGATCATCCTCAATGCTACCCTGCCAACATAAAATCTTACAAACATTTTTGTTATTCATCACTTCACTGCCATACATAGGTTTTTTGATTATGTAAATAAAGTTTACTACGTGATCTGTGTAATACATACACACAGTATTTTGTGTTTTCTCCCCCAAAAGTAAAACACTCTAGAAAATTTTATTGTTAAAAGAAATTGGAATATTAATTATGCTAATTAGCGTAGCTAATAAAAAGATGAATTGGGAGAGCATCAGTGGCAAGGAATATGTAAATTGAAAGTGATCGCATAATTAGCAAGCAGTAAAGAGCTGTCAAGTTGATAATGCATTTCTCAAAAGGAGAAATGACAGTGCCTAAAGTTAAAGTAGTATATGAAATAGCATTAATGGTGAATACATAACGAGTTAAGGATATTCATGTATAGACTTTAAAATATGGGTTAAAACAACTCTAAATTTAATTAAACTTTCCACACATAAAGTTATTCCAATGTTTGTCCCAAAATTGAGGGATAATTTTTGTTATTATATTATTGTTTACTATTATTTATTTTATTTATATATTAATAGTCTTCAGCAAAGAGCAATAAATTTGCTGAGATAAATAAAGTTTTTGTGTGTTTTAATTCATTATTGTTGCTGATATAGCTAGGATTATAGATCCCCTAGTGTACATAGCAGATGGCACAGTTGTTAGTTTAAGAAGAATCTTTGCAAACAATAGCAGAAGTGATACAGTCAACAATTGTACCTGTTTTGTGAGAACAATGAAAATAGAGTAGCATTTATCCGAGTTGGGAATTAAAAAAATGTAAAATTCAACAAGTATAATGATGGCAGTATTGACTCAAAATCTTCAGTTTAATGTTAACAATCCAACATTATGGAATATATATATGTCAAGCACATTGGCCGTTATATATGAATAAATAAAATAGAAGAGGATAAAGTTAAAGTTTCCATCCTTCTGCTTTTTGCCAGTAGTGATGCTTTGCAGAGAGTGAAACAATTATGTGATCCAAAGATGTCAGAGGATATACTGTATAATGAATTGATGGAAAATCTCAAGAGTATATTTCCAATCAGCAGTGCCAAAAAGAATAGTTCTCTTATGTTTCAGGATGAGGAATAAATTACCTCATGAATGTTATCATGATTATAACCTAGCATTGAGAACACTGACTAAACAATGCAAATACATGTTGGACTTAGATGATGTACTTTTGGAGCAATTGCTATACAGGATGTCAGACCACAGTTTTCATAAGACTTTATTAAATGAGGTAGATACAGTGATTGCAAAATGCATAATGCAAAAAATAGAGACAGAAAATGTATTGGAATTTCAAACAGTGATGAATGAATTGAAAAATTTGACAAGTGTAAATAGAGCTAAAATAGTTCATTGAAGCATATGCAAAATTCTCGAAAATGAACTAGCATGTTATTATTGCAGTGCTAAAGGGCACATAAAAAAGTTGTGCAAATTTAAAATGAAGAAATGCAACATTTGTGATAGTATGAGCCATTTAGCTAGAGTTTGCAAGAACAAGAATAATAATGTAAAAGCCAAACCATACCCGGGCTTTAAATCAGAAGGTAGAGCTTGTAAAAACCATAGCAATAAAGATATTAAATTCAGATAACAGACCAATTACAATGGACATTACTATATGTGATAATAAAGTAAATATGAAAGTTGACAGTGGTGCTGAACTATCTCTTCTATCTTTTAGGGAATGGAATAAAATAAAACTTAAATGTAAAAATAAACCGAAGTTGAAAAAGACAGATGTATAAGCCATGGATGTGAATGGAAACAAAATTCACATTTGTGGAAAAGTATCAGTTCCAATGAAAATCTACAACAAATTGAGTGTATTACCACTATTTATAGTGAAAAGAAAAATCAAGCTATTGCTCGGTCGAAACTGGTTCAGGCATTTCAGAATTCATATTAAAAAAAAAAAAAAAGATACATTATAAATCAGGGGAGGAGTCCGAATAAGTAAACTTATGACTAATGCAGGGAAAAGGAAATTTTAAAATCCAGACAATAAAATCCTGTAGCGATTGTTAATCCACAGCGGATTTACCAGAGAAATGGACAAAGGCTAAAAATCTATAACAACACATTCATATAGATTTCGCTGGACCTATGTTATAAATGGTTATTTATTTTTAATAACACTGGATTCATATTCCTGATGGGTCAAGTATAAACTTATAAAAACCAACTAATACTGATTAGCCCTCCAGAAAGTTTTCACTACTCATAGCTATCCTGATATTCTTGTATCTGGTAATTGCAGGATTTACTTCTGCCATTTTAAAAAATTATTTAACAGATAAAGAATACATCATATTCTCACTCCACTCTATCATCCAGCCTAAAATTTAATCTTTGAAAAGACAGTATAATGCTTAAAATCTGACTTGAAGAAAACGACAGTTAAAGAAATGAAGGATGCGTTGGTAGAAGTTATGTTCTATCAACATTTTACTCCAAGTTACCTCTAATAATAAAACATCTGCAGAGTTATTATTTAAATGAAAATGTCACACTCATTTGTCTAAACTGTTACTAATTTAGCAAGAAACAGAAAAAAAATATTTTAGACAAAGAAAATGTTAATGTAAACTTTGGAAGATTTCAGGTTGGTGAAGACATGTGGGCTAAAAATATTTCAAAAAAGCATTAGTTTTCAAGTATTATTGTTAAAATTGTATCAAGCATAAATTAGGATCTATGCAGATATTTCTGTGATGCGTCAGTAAACTTGTAGTAGCCAATCCCAACCTGAAACTATAATAAGTGAAGAGTGAATTATAGATCCCCCTCTGTACACAACATATAGTTTGAAAAATTTCAAACATTTCAATAGCAGTTTTCTCAATGTAAAACAAAATTTAATGTTAACACATTCTTCCATGGATGGATTAAGGTATTAAATAACTTATTATATTCCATGTTGTAACTTGTAATTCAGAAATGGAACTGCAGATAGTTTGGACAGAGAGTCAGCCATCTTTTCACTGGAATGCAAATGAACTAATATAAATAGCTAAAATGCAACCAAAGATAAATTTTTGTTGCATTATATGCAGAGGATAGGGATTAAACATGAAAAGTGATAACGGTTAAAACCAATGAAAAATTACTCGTATGTTACATTACCAAACATGATGTCTATTTCAATGAAATGCATATTCTGGTGATCTAAGGGAGATTATAGACATTTTTAAATGTCTAGGCAACATGAATGAATAATGTAAATTAAATAAATGGAAAGCATTCTGAAAAATATTATAGGAGGAAAAAAAATCTTTCCGCACACCTCAGACAATAATCTTTGAAAATAAAGGGGAAAGAGAAATAAAGACTTTAAATAATATACAAGCTCTGAAGAAATGCATTATGACTTTTCCGAACTATCAGCAAACCTTTTACTCGGAAAGCTTCTGGCTAGCTTTGAAATACAAAGTGGAGAAATAGAATGTTTTTTGAGGGTATCTAAGTAAAATT
Organism: Epiperipatus broadwayi; assembly: GCA_028023455.1. Lineage (NCBI taxonomy): Eukaryota > Metazoa > Onychophora > Udeonychophora > Euonychophora > Peripatidae > Epiperipatus > Epiperipatus broadwayi. The sequence goes on from JAQFVV010012925.1 coordinate 200,861, forward strand.
GCTGTAAATATTCAAAATAGTTTTCAACTATGCATTCTAAGTAAATTGAATCACTAGTAGCTTAGATGAAATCATCTTTTATCTCAAAAATATTTAAATAAACATAATCTACATACACACATTCATAAAATTTTATTTTAAAAATGTTAAAATTACCTTTGTCTGTGGATGAATTAAATTAACACCATTTTTATTAATTGCTATTAAAAGATATTCAGGATAGGATGAATCTGTAGTTTGCTATATAATCAGAAAACAAAAAAATAAATAAAAAATAAATTATTAGCAATTTATATTTTCCATATATGACAATTTTAAAAATTTATTTTAATAAATGTCTATTCAATGTGAGTGCATTTAAATATGTGTCTGAAATAAACAGCAGGTTGTGCACACACTAGTACAAATGTGCTTATTCAGGTTTAATATTTAGCATTCATCCTAAACAATTAACTATACATAACTTATGCACACACACACACACACACATATATATATATATGCATGTTCACAAATATAATATCAGCTACCTGAAGACTAATTTATTTAAGCAGCTATTCACTTGAAAAAAAAAAATAAAACAGGCAAAACTTTCCATATAGTAGTGCCACCTCATGCCAACCTGAGTAATTAATGGATTCCAGAAGGTTTGTGCATAAAATTAACTCAACCAATATCCCCAAACTAGTTTCTGGCTTTCATCAGTGAGGAGCCTTGTACTGCATCTAGATTCTAGGATCCTAAGATCTAGGTGCAGTGCTCTCAGATCCAAGGCTCCTTACTGACAAAGGCCACAAGCCAGAAGCTAGTTTGGGGATATTGGATGGGGATTTTATGGACAAGCCTTCTGGCATCCATTGATTACTCTGGTTAGCACAGAGTGGCACTAGAGTTTTGCCTGCTTAATAACAGTTATGTGCTAGCATAAGAGATGGTTAATTATGTGATATTTAGTGGTTTAAAATATATATATATTCTTCGCCCATTGATTGTTGGAATTTAAATGTAATACAATTTCATTCTGCACAGAATAAAGTAGCTTTTGATGCAAATAATGGACCTTTACTATATCAACAAAAGAATCAACATGTTCCTGTTATTTGGTCTAATTCTGTATATGGGTGATTATGTTAAAAACAGGGTTGAATACAACTTACCTTTACATCAAAAAATGCTGAGCCAAATGTTGGCCATTTGTAAATATATTTTAGAAAACTTATTTTAGCTTCTTCAGGTGAAATACCTACATCTGCATTATACATAGTAGTTATCACCTAAATATTATAATTAAAAAAAAAGCATTAATAAATTTATATTAAAATATATAATTTGGTATTAAATATGCTACAGGCAAGAATAAAAAAATTAGATCATGTAATGATTACTAACTTTTTTCCAGTCTGCCCCTGTCCGTGATTTTATAAAATTGGCAGGAAGTAACTCAGGCAGGAGATTTCTGTAAAAAAAAAAAAAAAGATCTATGTAAATACAATAATCTTAAAATCAATTCTTACAACACCCAGTCCCACATATAAGCAGAATAATCATAAAAAAGCTTACTAATTCATAAAGTGTTGAATTGTCAACGTCCATAATCAGTCAAAAAAAAATTTCATTCAAACTTTATAATTTTTATTTTATATTCAAAAATATACATACAGAAGAAAGAAAAAGGTACATATAATATCAGCAAATATAGAGATTAAATCTCATAAAGAATAGAATTTTCACCTTCCTCTGCAAACCTGAATTTAAAGTTTAATGAATTTTGAATGCATCTAATCACTGTAATATAAAATAAATGTTATCAGACTGTTTACTTGGGATTGCAGAGAATAGTAGGTGAGTTTCCATCACTTACTTTTTTAAAAAGTATTTATATAATAATAACAGTCTTGTGACCTTTATCTGGATAGATTCCACTTATAAAGATTCATTTTGTTCAAATATTAAAACAGGCAAAATTCTCCATACAGTATTGAAATACAGTAAGAAATGGTGACTATGTGATGTTTATTGGCTTATGTTCAAATATGTTTGGAAAATTTGAGAAAACGGTTTCCTTAAAAGTTTATTATATAGGAATGTTCTTTTCAACCAAAAAATATTACACAATACAATTTATTTTTATAAAATATTTTATATCAAGTAAACTTTTTTTTTGATTATTAGCATATTCATTTAAATGAAATACTTACTGATACTAATTTACAAACATTTATATATATATATAATTGTTTTTTTAAAAATACATATATAGTAGTTTATCCTCACCCACCGCTATTTGGTTTTAATCCTTTCCATAAATACTTAAAACCATGGATTAAAATGAAACTCTATATAATATATACGTTTAACATCTATGCACACATTTATGATAAAACTTAATTTTAAAATGCACCCAGAGAATGACAAAAATAATTAGCCAAAAAGAAAAAGCATTTTCAAAACGATTATACAATAATAAATCTTAAGAAAAAAGAAAAATTGTAAAATTGACTGAGTGCAGAAGTTAAGAAAAAAGCTGAAAGATGATTCCTAATGGTGCTCATATAGATAAACATATGAAATGTATAAATCAAATTTTTGAACTTCTAATTTTTTTATTTAACAAACTGTGAGTCAGTGGACAAGAGGAAATGATTGTATATATTGTTAAATTTATATTTAGAAAATTGAAAATTTAGGGATTTATATGATTAAAAATCTAACTATTCATTAATCAAACATTCAAAACAACACACTGTCCTTAATATAAAATTACTAACAATTTAAAATTACAAATAACTAATATTCCTGTACCAACATATTTAATAACATCCTACTAATAATTATTAATAATTTATTAGGCTAGTCCAGATATAAACTTTAAGTTTAATTAAAGATTAAGATATCTTTTATATTAAATGGTACAAATTAATAAATACTTAGTAAAGAGAAAGATACCTGGACCAAATGAAGAGAGCTGATTCAGTCAGAAATGCATCTCTGGTGTGGATTTACTTTTTTCATGAGAATAATGTGTGCATGTTGAAGTAGAACTTTTGAATATATTTAAAGATCTAATATAGTTTGGCTATTTAAAAGATCAAATATCCATGTGTGATAATTTTGAAGTATTGTAATAAAAAAAAACCTTATTAATTCTATTTTAGAACTGTTAAAGATTTAAAAACAGCTTTTTGAATTTCTTAATGACTTTTAACTATCAAAGATGTCCAAAATAGTATGGATAAGTTTACAAATAATTTCCAATTAGAATGCTTGATTTATATATACATATTATAGAAGGGATTTGAACTCAGACTTTCAAGTTCCCTACAACTATCCATTCCATCTTATACCACTGATAAACATGACCACATACATGTAAAAAAGATAAATGATTTCCAATATATGTATTTCTTGCTGAACCAGCACTCATTAGTTGGTCCAGCATGAAATATGTATACTGGAGATCATTTATCTTTTTCATATTATATGATCATGTGTATCAATTATATAAGATGGAGTGGATGGTTGTAGGGAGCTTGAAAGTCTGAGTTCAAATCCGTTCTAAATTACATTAAGTTAATCACCTATTAACAATCGGTAGTAATAAACTAACAATAAAATGAAAAATACAATATTTGCAAATTAATTTTAATCTAGAGGAATTTAAAAATAACTAACAGGTGACTGTGTACATGGTGAAGTGACTATATACTACTTATTTTTAATTGACAAATCTAGAATATCGCAAGTAACAATCAAACTGAACATATATATAAAAAATAATCTCTGTGCAAATTTAATTATATTTCCTGACAGCTACTTCCCTCCACTTAATACTATTATTAAATTGACAAAATAAATAATCAGCTTGAACTTTGGAAGAGAAATGACAACAACAAAATTATTAACAATAACTTTAATTAACATATAGATGTTATATAATAATAATTAAAAAATGTATCTACATATTTACACTTAAAAATTATATGACAAAGTTCAATTAATTACCTTGATATTTTTGTGAGCTCACTTATATTTCTATCTCCATAAATGATCATTAATTTTAAATGTCTGCTAGCAATATTAACATTTAACTTCTTTTGATTTAATCCAGGGTAGTTTTTTCCCTGAGGATTTCCACTGCAATTTTCCTATGAGCATTGAAATAAGTAGATTCACAGACTAATTATAAAAATACGTTTCTCTTTTATAGTACATTAGAGGCAAGTTCCTTATATTGGAAGTGTTGTAGATTTTTTTAGTTTTGGTTTTAAACAGTAGTTGATAGACCGGCAGGATCAAAAGTAATTTTAAGATATTTATTTGCTCACAGATCCACAATGCGGGAAAGATCAGGAAAAGTATTCAGGAGGTTTTTACCCCAGAAAGTGCATGATATTTCTGTTATTACCATTTTTACTTACTTCTCTTCAGTAAATGAGATGATGAAAAAAAAAAAAACTTTCACTCTCTTTCTTGGAAAAGCAGACAAATTTAATGTTTTTTTTTTCTTCCCCAGTCATTTGCGACTGGTTTCTATAGCAATGTTCTTTATTTTAAAAAAATAAAATGATATTACATTTTACTTTTAACAATGATTATTATCATTTTCAAAACATTTAAAAATATATTTACATATGACTTTTAATATTTTGTAATATATAATAAAGAAAAATATTGACATAAAAGCAGTGTCTGTAAACTCAGATGAAGGGTTACAATATATATTTATTGAAAAAAAAAAAGTAAAGCAGTTTTTGCCAATCTTTTCACAATGCAGCCCCCCTTTTTGTAATATTATTTCTATGCAGGCCCTTTCTAATGATTTAATAATGTAAAATGAGTTATTTTTAAAACACATATATACTCAGGGCCTATCTCAATTTTACAAGTTATCAGAGCTATAACTGTGGATGCCTGAGTGAGAGCAAGTTCCAAAACTTAAATTCAATATCCTAAAATGCATAAAATATTTAAAGCTGCTCAAAAAATTTTCATATTCAGAAAGAAAAAATAAATAAATTAATACAGACCTTTCTATAATATTTTTATTAGAAAGATTCTGTATAAATTTAAAATAATAATTATAATAAATAATACCTGAATAAGGCTAATATTACCTGTTAATTTTAATTAATTAATGAGAAGGTTGACAATGCACTTCATGTCAAATGCCGAGTACAAATCAATTCTTATTTGTGTTTATTAGAGGTGGTAGATTAAAAATAGGAAGTTTTACACAAACAATTGAAAGAAATTCATATTTTGTTTTTCATTTTCATTTCTTTCAATACATCATGATCCCATGAATTGATCTCTCTTAAGATATCTTCTATGGGGCCCTTTGAAGATAGTCCAGACATGATAAAGATGTAACAAATAATGCAGAAATTCAAATAACAAAAAAAAAATTATATAAATTACAACATTAATAAAAAACACGAGATTTGTAAAAATAGCCAAATGCCATATTTTAATTAGGAACTATGGCTTTCTGTCTATATTTTACACATGTTTTCAAGGAACTCTCTTCATTCTACTCCAGAGCCATCTATTGTCTTGAATAATCAAGACACATAAAGACAGTACTATTTTATGTATATCTCTAGACAAATTTCAGGTTTATGATCTTTCTAATTGATGTGTTTGAATCTGATGTACTTATACATCCAGAAAGCATCTTTCCTTTATATTATCAAGGTAATAACCTGAAATTCAAAACACCCAAATCAATTTGGTTGTATAACAATAAAGATCTAATAATATGTCAAATTCAATTTAATAATAATTGCAGGCACCTTTCATCCTTTAACTAGAATATTCTCCAACAATTTTTCTGGATACAAATTTAAAATGAATTAATGTATATAGCTGCTATAGCTACATAAATATAAATTAAACTGTAAGTGCCATTAGCTAATCAATTATCATATGTAAATCACATAACAACAGCCAAGTCCTAAATAAATCAGTTTCAGTAATCTGTTATTAAGGCAATCTCAATAGATAGTAAATGGATTTTTATTATCACGTGAGATTGCTGTTCTGATGGAATATATATATTTATTTATTGTGGATTAAAATGGGAAGCTAAGTGAGTAAAAGTAAATGGAGATTATTTAAGTGATCTAGATTTTGTAGATAATGTAATTGTTTTTGTAAATAATGCTTTAACACTTCAGGAAATGTTACAAAAGTTATCAGATGAAAGTAAGAAAATAGAATTAAAGGTAAATGTAAAAAGACTAAAGTAATGTTAAAAAGACAAAATAATGTTTAATGGATTTTCTCAAAGCAGAAAATAAAGATTGAATATGATGAGTTAGAAGAAGTTAACAACTACAAATACCTTGGTTAGATTATTACTACAGATAGAAACATAATAGATAGAATTAATCATAGAATTAAACTTCATTGAAATACTTTTGAGAAAAATAAATATTAAAAGAAAATATGCCTATGTGTTTGCAAAGAAAGATTTTTAATAAATGTGTTTTACCAGTTCTTACTTATGGATCTGAGACTTGGATACTTAACAGAAGAGCAATACAGAGACTTCAGATCACTCAACGAATTATGAAGAGAAGCATGTTAAGAGTAATAAGAAGAGATTGATAATAAAATACATGAGTGTGAGAACAAACAGATGTTACTGACATCATTGAAAAAATTAAGAGGCTGATGTGGAATTAGGCTGGACATATTGACTAGAAGAAATGATAACAAATGGACAGTTAAAATCTTAAACTGGATTCCAAGCGATTTTTAAAAGATCTAGAAAGAGACCACGTGAGATAAATGGATGAAATAAGAAAATGTCTTGGGATAAAGGGAAAAAGAGCGGCTAGAGAGTAAAAAAGATGGACTGAATCATCCTGCAGTAAATCAATAATGGTTAAAAATGATGATATATATATATAATAAAATGTCTACTGATTATATATATAAATTAAAATACACCCAGCCATGCATGAATATTCATTTTTTTATCTTATAATGTAGCTGTGATTAAGATTAATGAAATTCTTTTGATGATCTCTAGGCATGTATGGTTGAGACATTAAAAATTGAATGCACATTCATGCCATCAAAAATAAAAGGCAATAAATACAGTAATTATTTCATGAAACTTGTCAGGAAAAAAAAGAAGCTACAATGACACATGTTATATATATATATAAACTATAAAAAATGATTAATGAGTTAATAAACAATGTAAAAAAAAACTGAAAATGTATACAGCAATATCTGGTGCAAAGACTACTTATAAAATGAACAATTAGTACAACAAATACTTTTCTTACTAAATTAAGATTTATACAACAAATGCTAATAAATAAATGAACACTAAAGTGATAGCCATTTTTGTTACTTAAGGTTTAATTATCACTTTAATTCACTCACTCTTTTTCTATCAAAATATTGCATATATATATATATTTTAAAAAAGTATTCTCTTAAGTGAATATACTGTAATAATTTTAGTTGCAAGCCATAAATGCAGAATTTAAAAACTGATTGATGTTGATATCAATATTTTTTTTTTTTGACATAAATTATGGTAAAAAAAAAAAATGCTGAAATAAAAAATGTTCAATAATCATAGCAAATGCATGCTTAAATACTTTGCAGAGCATTTTATTGAATAAAATGACAATCATATTGGCATATTTTGGAAGATTACCAGCATTTGATTTTTCTTTTAGAATTTATTTTTACTAGTTTTGCATATGTACAAATATTAATTTTAAGCATAAGTGAGATAAATAAAATTCAAACACAGATCAGGATTAAAATGAGAAAGAAAAAAATCATTTTTAAAATAAAAATTGTAAAAAAATCTGCAATTCAAATTCTGAGTATGGCATAACTAAATCAATGATCTAGATCATTTTTTAAAAAGAAGAAATTAAAAGTATGCGGATAAAAAAAAAGATTTCCAGATTGAACAGTGTACATTATAATATTATGTAACAAGTGAAAACACTTTTACTAATATGGATTAATCATAAGCAAATAGCAGACAATAATGTTAAAAGATAATCATTTATATAAAAGCTGAAGCAATTCGGGAATTTATCACTGAGATTCTTAGAATAAGTGGTATTCTGGAAAGAAATTTATTGCCAGCAGATTCAGAAAAGATCTGGATTTTATAATGTTGTAAGATGTAATGATCTGTGAATTTTTATTAGATATGTAAGTTTGTTTATATTTTAATATTATGCCTTTAAAAATTATATTTTAGATGTTTGTTAAAATCTAACTTTTCAATACATACAATAATTGATTTTACATTCTCATGATTTTAATGAGCATGTAAATAATTTTATGGTCTATCAAATATGTAATGCTAAGAATATAAACCTATTCATGGAACAAAGTCCAAATATATTACTAAGGTAATTCACAAGCAAGATTCCTAAAGAATAATTTAAATGAAATTTTAAATAACACTTACTTTTTGTTATATCAATACTAATCGATTTTGTCCAATAAAAGATGATAATCATTGTTATAACAAAGGTGGGTGTTAGTTACAAGTTCATTTAAATGATTATTTAGAAATCTAGCTTGTGAACTATGTATTTGGATTTGTTTGTTCTGTGAATAGGTTTAATTTTATATGCATTTTTACATTATATTACCAAATTTCCCAATTCCTTTATTTTTCTGTAATATCTTATATAAATGCAATTTATCCACTATTTTGAACACTTTTTAGCAAAAACTTTTTATTCTACCTATATGCATACACAGTCTTACGTTTTGACTGTCCTGCAGTCTTCTTCAGAGCCAATTTTACTTGAATTTTTTAAAAGTAAAAAAAATTAAAGAATTAAAATAAAGTGGTCCTGAAGAAGATTGCAGAACAGTCAAAACATAAGATTGTGTATGCATATATGTACAATAAAAGGTTTTTGCTAAAAAGTGTTCAAAGTAGTGGATAAATTGCATTTATATTTTTACATTAATTTTTGTGATTTTGGATGGCAACTTTTATTTAGGTTATGGGCTTGGAATGAATTACTTCTAAACATATCTATTTCAATATAAATTATGATAAAATGGATGACATAACAAATGACCTTCTGGAACCAATCAATTCCTTATACCAGATCTCATTTTATTTGGTAATTTTTTAAAAAAATAATTGGTTTAGTTATCAATCAAAATAACAATCAAACTATTAGTGTTCTCTAAATATTTGTACATCTTTTTATTTAAATAAGATATTTATTTTATATAGCATGATGTTTTTTAAACTGTAATAATAATCAGCATTGAGCTAATGCACATGCGCTTTGTGGATTTTAACAATAAATGAATACTCTCACTTTCCAAACACAAGATAAAGTCTTTGTGAAAGGATAGAATGAATCCATCCTTTCAAAACCCAAATGTTTAAGTATGGCCAAATCTTAAGTCTTTGGAAATTTACTTATCAAATCAATAATTACTATATACATATGAACATATAAAGTACTCTGTATAATTTAATGCCATAGTGGAGTGGAGGATTATGCAGCGCAAGATCCATGGATTGAAGATTAACTCTATCACTTCTAGTTCTTGAATTTCATGTGAATTCCCGAGGAAAAATAATTCAATTTTTTTTTTTTTTATTAACATAGAAAATAAATTTTTTATACTAAAATAATATCTAAATTATTGAATTTAGATTAAAATGAAAAGATTAAAAATTTAAATGACAACTTACGGAATAGATGAAAGTTCATTTTTGTTATCACCCCAACGCACTCTACAAATAATAGCTGCCAAATGAATTGCATCATCAACTGTACATTTGTGATAACCTCTAAGTAATTTGGGAAGCTCCTAAAAAGGAATGTGATTTAGTATTAATATATCTGTAAATAGTCCTCAGTTATTAGACTTTATGAATATTAAGACATATAAAAAAGAATATATATGATTAGTATAAAATTTACTATAATTCAATATGACCTTTATTGTGAACTTATCTTAAGCTCACCTACAATAATGGACTTCTCCAAACTTTTCAACTCTTTAGATCAGATTCAGGAAGCGATAGAACTGACCAATGAAGCAATAATAATATAAATAAAAAGCCATAGCTCAAATAAACCAATGATATTAGTAGATCAGTAAATATGACTGTTTACCATAAGATAGAAAAATCAAAGGTCCATTTGAGAAAGAAATGTTAGGTCACTAATTCATACTCAGAACAATACTTCACCAGCCTGGAATTATTCTGAGAGAAACACATGTTTTCCACAATTTGTAGAAGCATTTTGGGCTGTTCAAGTTCAAAATGGAAAGCGGCTGGCAATCACAACATCACATGATAACTTTTTTTTATGCTTATACAAGCTTGCACTAGGTGGCATTATTGTGGTGAAAAAATGTTGCTATCGTTTTAATCCAAGACCTTTTATGAGATTGACCAATGCCGTTGGAAATATTTGGTTTATTTGAACATGTTGTAGACGAATGATCTCTTCATAAGTTTTGTATTATATTATTACTGCAAATAGATGCAATAAATGTTTGATGTTGCTTAGTTTGTATCTCAATTATTTATTAGTCAGAAAATATTTTTTCCAGCAATAAAATATACATACGCCACCATATTGGTGTAATAATGGTAACATCTACAGATATGAAATGTTACCATTAAAGAATTATCAATTCAACAATCAGTGAAATTAAGTTTCAAGAAAAAGTTAACATTATTAACATTAGTTAATTTAAAAAAATAATAGAACAACCAAATTCTAATGGTTACTTCGTTTCTGTCAATAAAATAAGAAAAAATAGTTGAGTTAAATTGGCTAAGATTGCTTTCCTGGGAGAGTTCAAGCCTAGTAATCTGAAAAACTGGTTAATATATATGGATCTAGTTTTCTTTCTCAAAGCAAACCAAATGAAAAACTTGGATCTACATTTATAAGTGTAGAATTTCAACATATAAGATTTTATATTTTCAGTCAATCTATACACTTCCAGCTGAAGAAGATTTTGATAAAACAATCTTTCTGTTGATGACTTATTATTGTTCTAAATCCTTAACTATATTTCAGAGGTAACAGTTTCAATCTTTGGATTCAGGGGAGGGGAGAAAGCTTAGAAAGTTAGCAATAAATTACGATTTCAAAGACTTTCTGAAAAAGGACCTGAGAGGCCATTTTATGTATGGAATGAAGAATCATAGCCTAAGATACCCAGCTCATCAAAAAACAAATAGGAAATCTTCAACTAAAAAAAATTCCAAGATTAAACCACTGGCAAGTACCACTAAAAAAGTTTGCTATCAGCAACATGGACACAATATATGTTTGCATAGATATACAGTTTGCAGATATTGCAATTATATGAGACATGCAGCTTAAAACAGTGAGATAAACATAAACACTTCATAAAATCTGAAAAATAAAAGCAAAGTTTTATAAAATCACTATAAACAATATAAAGGCATGAAAAATACCAATTCAGCTTCAAGACCTAAATCACTATTAATGATATGCCAATATTAAAAGAATTGTATTCCAGATTAGCAATGATCATTATATCAAAAACACTTAGACTGTCATTAATACTAAAAAAATAAATCATTGACTGCAAAAAATGATTGCAGTTTACTAAGGAACCAAATACACTTCCTGGGTAAAGCAAAAATAAAGATTACAATGTCTGCAGGACAGCATTTCAATTTATTAGGACCTGATTGCTGTCATTGATGGATAAAACAATCATTACAAAAAATTCATTATCAAAACAGAAAAATCAGTAGACAGGCAATAGAAATGCTGAACTCAGTTTTCTGTAGTGATAACGTATTCATGAAATCAGAGGGACATATGATACTATAGTATAGAGAGATCAATTATTTGGTGGAGAAATGTGTACAATAACAAAAGAAAGTACATAGATTGTTGGCAATAGAAATAAATTATTGGAGGAAATCAATGAGAAGATCAAAACTGGAGAAAGAACAAATCACTAAATTCAAGATGTAGATAAAACAAAATGGTAGCAGTCATTAAAGAAAGAAAAATAAGATGAATAAGAACTGCTTGTCACACAAGATGCTATGGGCAGAGATATTGAAAAGGCAAATGCAGAAGATTTTTGATTGAAGACACTCTCAATAATAAAAAAATCCTGAAGAAAAAATTTGAACTTTAAATCAGGTGTATGCCAAATGAATACATTAACTACTATGCAATGAAAGCCATTCAAATTCACGTATATATGCAGATGCATATAAAAACTCACCTGATGATAATGGAAAATAATGTCAGCATTGCGATCTTTTCCTGGAATTGTGTTCGTCCACAGCTTTTTCATAAAAAACACTTGATAGGTAAACTGTGGGTTAACACCTTAAAATAAATAACAGTAACAAAAAATAATCACTTTATTGACTAAGAATTATAATTCATAATTAATAATTGAAAAATAAATAAAATTAGTAATCTAAACAATTTTAAAAGAATTTTAAGTCTAGATATTAAGTAATTACAATATTAATTAGTAAAAAAAAAAAAAAATATTTCCTAGCTACAAATGTTCATATATTGTTTTGTCAAAAGAAGCTTAATCTCTTTTGACTATATTACAACACTGACAGGGTATTATTGTTTCCTTCTGCACACTAGGTTTTGATTGATTATTGCCTTAGTAACATTGTGGATGCAGATATAAATTAGATTAAAAACAGGGTCTTCATTTATTAAAATATTTCTCTATGTATGTATTTATATAATCATCTATATTATTACACTTTATAAAAAATATTTTTTTAGATGAAAGTGAAAAAAGCACTGTATGTTATGACAGCGAACAAATCTTAATTTTAATATGCATAATGAAATGAAATGTTAATTTTTCATGAAAATAAAGTTTTATCAATAGTTTGATACATATAAATTCTAGCACAATTAAATACGAATCTTAGCCAATATTTATTGTGCATTAAGAATTTATGTTGTGATGGTAATAAATCTACCTGCCAGCTGGTGATTACGATTTGAATTTAGTGGTTAAACTTTAAACCTTTTTTCCATGTTTCAGTTAGGAATAAGATTTTTTTATTTCAATTTAACTAATGTATAGAATTTCTAGTTAGGCATCCAAAATTAGTAATTAATTGCATTTGTAATTATTCTATGCCAGGGGATAAAACAAAATTGGAAAATTGCTCAAACACTTGCCACTTGAAAAATCTGTGAAATCATGGAATTGTTAGAAAGCTTTTGTCTTCACTAGATTATTTTAGCATTGTTTTATCTGTTATATGTAAACAAATGGAAGTTTAGACATTTATTCACACAATTTTAAAATAATGTTTGTGTTTGAATGCATAAGGAGGCTGTGAAATTAATATTGCATGATTTCAATGTTGTATTTTCTTAACCAGCATTAATGTTATTTGGAGGTGTAAATGTGATGTAAATAAGCTATATTCAAAAAGTGTAATTTTATTTTCTAATAGATAGGTTCTGGATAACTTGATTGGTGTTCTTTTTATATGTATATGAACATAAGGTCATCAATATATTTTGATTACATTCTAAAATTTTGATTCACATTTAAATATATCCCTAAGATGTACTCTATTTTATTATTGCATTTATTTGGATTTAATAATCTAAGATGGAATTCATTTATTTTTCCATTTATGGTAAAAGTCCTTAAAAAACATATAAATTTATATTCCATTAAATAATATTTTTTTGTTGTTGTTGTTAGTTATAGTAATAATATAGATATATTTTCTTAAATTTGATAACTTTTTTTTGTTCTTTTCCTTTTTTTTAATTTATTGATTTATTTATTTATAGGATATGCTCAATACGGTTTGATGCACTGATCCAGTTCTCCATTTCCAGTGCTCAATAAGCCATTCAATTATGATTATTAATTCAGTATATAAAAATAAGTAGATTACTGCTTGGGAGTTCAAATAACAAAATGACAGTTAAATAATTGCTAATTTTTTTTTTTTAAATCTTAATAATAAGTACATTATAATGGTAATTTTTTATTTGTATTTAATTAAACAATAATGCCAGATTTTATGAAGCATAAACTCACAAAGAATAGACAAATTTAAATTATATATATATATAAAATCCAAATATGCATTTTGCTAAATTGGAATAAGTACATGATATTAAAATGTTTAAATTTGTAAGACGGAGTCATTATTTCATGCTTTAAGATCTGAATGGTCTTGAATTTGGTATTTATATTAAAAAAAAAGCTTTGCACATTTTACGTTAAAGCACATTAACAAATAACTCGTAGCCAAATGATAAGAAACAATCATCTTGGGAGAGAAATTTGATCATTAACTTTAACATGATGTAAAAGATTATAAGGGAATATTACTGGCAATTTGATTGGCTAGTTAATTAAAGATATTTTGAGTAAGTTATGAAAACTTCAGTTGAAATGGCTGAAGAAAGCAAATGAAAAATTACTGAATCAGAGGTATGAATTCCTAGGATCAATCCAAATTACCACCAGTTATCATAAAGATGCATGAAATGTTAAAATGATAAACAAGTCAGAAGTTAATAAACATCACATGACCACCACTTCTTATGCTTGTGTGTGGCAGTACGTATAGAGAGTTTTGCCTGTTTTATCAAGTCAAAAGTTAGTAAATTTATCATCAGAATAAAAAAGAAAAGATATTGTAGGATTTTGTGAGATGGAATGGATTAGTTTCTGAGTAAAAAGTTTTAAGAATTTTATATTGAAGATAAAAATAGTTATAATGGAGGTAAATAGTGTTTCAGGTCCAAGAACAAAAAAATATAAGTAGTACTCCAGTAAAGAATAGATTAATAGTGATAAGATTAAAAGCAATTGCAATATATCTGATTATTATTCAGAAAAATATGCCAACCAATAATTGTAATGATGATAAAGTAGAAAATATGTGCCAAAAAATCAAAATAAAGGCAATAGAAAGAAAAATTTGCCAATGATTTTAATAAAGAACATAACTATGAGTATTTAAAAAATCGAGCAAAAGACAAAGATTTGGAGAATCAGGTCTGGTTTTGTAAATGATTATTATTCATAACGTTATTTATAAGTATGATAATTCTGATAAAATTAAATGAGAATAAATATCAACATTATAACTTACCACCGTCTCTAGTTGGCCTAGCTTTACGGATCCAATCTGTTAAATGACGGACAAAATCAAAAAAGAAATCTCCTTCAGGAACACTGATAACTTTATCGGCTATCTTGACAAATAAACTGAAACCTTCTGCAGTTTTCAAATTGAGACGTTGAGCTATACTCAAACAGAAATCCTTGGCTCGGGTGCTTGAATCAACTTCAAATGCCTGGAAAAGATTTATTAAATTTTTACACGTTAAAATAATTCAAAATATAATCTGTGTACAAATCATAAATGATGTATACATTAAAATTATTGATTCTCAATATGAAAATTTACCAATATATTTTACAAAAATTATTTAAAAGCATTTTTTTATTTTAAATAATTTTCTTATTTTAAATTTATCAATATTAAGAAATGAATATACACTCACTTTCATTTACATTCACTCTAATATATCTTATAGTTTCATTAACAATGATTTTTATTATTAATATACTGATTAACAATATTCTTGCACTTATATGGGGATATTCATTTATTGAGTTCAGTTTTTTATTAAATGTATTTCTTATCTCTTAAGCAAGCTCAATAGACCTTATTCTTTTTGAAGTAGTTTCAAACAAGTATGGAGATACATGAATCATTTGGAGTATACAATGTGCTGATATAAAATAAAAATAAGAACAAAAATGTAATGTAGCTTATCGTCTATGTATCTTAGGTTTTCTACTTATTAACAATTTATTTCGAATCTTGATTTTAGAAATACCAAACTCTTATTTATCCTCTTTTGAAAAAAAAATTGATAAAGATAAAAAAAATTAGAAAAAAACAATTTTTTACTTTAATTTTTTAGTTCATAGTGCATATTCCTTATACATATTATTATATATAAGTATGTAAATGCAATTTCAACAACTCATCTAGAAATGTATACAAATGTATCAAAAATGCATATACCAATATGTTTCTCTATTATTTGTGAATTTTATGTATCTACAATATGACTTAGAACCAAATGTCATGGATATAGAGGACTATTGTACATCATTTTACTTTAATTAACCACTATATCATTTAAAATGAACAAAAAATTTTTTGCCTATACATACAACTGAATTTTAAACAATACCTGAAAGTTATAAATGAGTGTGCAAATATAATGCATACATATTTCTAAACATAAATTTTATTTATTTTCATCATCTAGAATTACTTGTTAAAGGTCTTCAGAAAAAATTCAAATATTACTTAAATTTTTTCAAATACATTCACACAGATAGTGTTAGCTTGACAATCGAACTTACGACTTTTAGATTTACAAATATTGAATTATATGGTGCTGCTTTAATTAACTAGGCTGTTCTGTCAAAATTAAAAATTTTTTCTAAAGACATTTAAGAACTAATTTTAGATAATGAAAATAGATCATCATATATTTACAATTAAAATGTTACCATCACAAACTTTCAAATAAACAAAAAGCATATATATGTGTGCGAGTAAATCTATTCATGAGACAATCAAGTTTGAAAACTTTACTATAATAATTTGCAAACCAGAGATCCTTAATGAATCATCTCATGCCAATCTGTCAAATAAAAAATTAGGTTTACATATATTGGTTATCATGCTGCACATTCTGTGTATGTATAGTTGTGCATGTATACTATTCCATATGAATATGTTTGTTGTATTCATATATGAGTATAAATTTGTATAGATGGATATGAAAGATGGGTTGGTGTACACACATATACATTTATAATTGATTATACAAAATAGTTGTATGTACTTAAAAACATTTCTCAGACAATGTAAAACACTTTTTTTTTTTAAGCATTTACTTTTTTTATATGGCATAATATATTTCATTTTTTATATTATTATTTAGGTAATACATGTCTCAATTTTGTACTTTTGTAATTAATTCTTGATATTTTTTTTTTTTGTTTGTTTGCTTTGAATACTTATGTATGTATAGTAATATTAGCACTGAGAAATTTACCACAAAAGTAGGGTGATAAGACTCAAGAATTTAAGCTATCACTTCCAGCACTCAAATATCACTCAACTATGAACAGTTAACCACTCACTTATTATTTACAACAATAATATTGAAATACAGATGTAAACAAATAAATGTGGAAAATTATGTATTAGCAATGATGTTTTTAAGTAACCATCAATTGAAATTAATCACCCAAGGTAAATCATTTTCTCTAGTAGCCAATAATAGTTTTTTGTCAGAATTTACTTAGAAACAAATGAAGATCCACTTTTATCTCAATTCCAAGGTCTTATATGAGATATAAAATCAGACAAATAAACAAATAACCATTAGAGTACCCCTGTGTTCCAAAGTATCAATGAGCAAATTAAATTGTCTGTCTAAAGTAGGAAGAACAACTAGTCAAAAGAAAACTTACAACCAAGTAATACCAAAACTGTTTTATAGTTATTTTGATAAGATACATACCAGAATGAAACAAATTAATTTAAAAAAAAATTAAAAGTTTTAAATAAACTATTACTTTTGTAGTTGCAGCAATTATTATATCTAAATAAATAAAGCATACCTCATCTGTATCATCAGGAAAATATACTTTATGAAAGATTTGTGTAGTTTTGTGCTGAATGGCTTCCACTTCCACTTGATGTGGGGGGTACTTTCTCTGACCATTTCTACAATATATGTAAATATTATACATATATGTATCAGAAATAAACCTTCTGGTGTATTTATTAAAATTTGCAATTAAAAAAAAAACATTTTTATGTACCTAATAAATATTTGACACAACATATCATTTCATTAGATTGCAAACAAACAAAAACGTTGTTTTTTAAAATCTTATTTATAACTCACTATTTTATCATTATTATTTAATAAAAGATAAAGGTAAAAAAAAAACAACATCAAGTAAAACTGTATATATTTTTTTCTAATATATATATAAAATTCAAATGCTAGCAGAACTGGCTAATTATATTATATAACTTGTGTCTGATCAATATACATGTAAATATTTATTATTTATCTATAATAAATGGCAAAAAAAAAATTACTTAATGGTTTTTTGTAGCCGACTAAGACAGTCTTGTGCAATTGGATGCCGCCTTGTTCTTAAAAACATGTTCACTTCTTTAAACAAACTTGGACTGCAAGCAAAAAGGCCAGAACATAACCATAACAATTCCCATCCTCTTTCTTCACTAATCCTGAAAAATGCAGTTAAATATAAATAAGTGTGAATTAGTAAGATTAATGAAACAACAAATAAGAAATTTTAATTTGGAATTTAACAAATAAGAAATTTTTAAATCTGTGTTTTTTTTCTTAATATACATCAGAAAATATCTTAACAATATTTAACAAAAAATAAGCCAAAATAAATAATAATTCTAATTCAAATATAATTCTTCCTTGAACTCTGTTCAAAATTATTATTTTCACCAGAAACACCACATCTCAAACCTTCCAAAGCCAACAATTCACTTTAGATTATGCATATCCTAAATCCAATGAAATTTTTCAATAATGTATGAAATGTTTTTATTTTTGAAAACACATAAAAGATAAATTAAAAAGATATATTTTATTTAAATAAATAAACATCTATTTCTCATCAAAATAAACTTGAGCATATAATAATATTGGCTTACATAATGGCAAGTCAAATCTTTTATGAAAAAAATTAATAGAAGATATTCCAGGTGTTTAAGCGTTTTATTTTTAATTTCTTTTAACAGTAGAAACTCTGAACTTAAAGATAATTTTTGAGAAAAGATCTGACGATGACAAATCACAAGTTCAAATTATCCAAAATTTCAACAGTTCCTTAAGTATGGATAAATAAAATAATCATAACTCTTACAATAATTACCTTAAAACTAAGTTGATAAATAAAATGAAGCAGCTTTTAAATAAATGACTTTAGTGCAAACATATCTCCAATGGTCAAAATAAAAATACAAATAGCAAAGGCATCATTCACCAAAATATTCAATTTCCTTGTTTTTATCTCTAGCAAGAACAGATAAATATCCATTTTAGACTAACAATTAGATATTTAATTGAGAATGATTGTGGACAAGCTATATGAAAAAAATCCCAAATTTTGTATGGCTTGGATTAGAAACCCAGGTGTGATCATATCAAGAAATTGTGCTAATCTACTTTGATATGAAGCCTTTATTTGCTCAGATATGTTTTAATTGATTTCTTGCTTATTAACAGAATGTAAACAATTTAGTGGAACATTACTTCCTTTTATATACATGCATATAAAAAAGTTTTATGTAACTATTTTTTTTTGCATTATTGTTAATGAAAGGCTAGCTATTTGAAGAGAAAATAAATAATAATAAAGTCTGAAAAATCAATACACAGACGATTCCTTTTTGAACTAAAAAGCTTAAAACTACGATGTAAATTGTTGAGGAAATCAAATTGCTTTTAGATAAGTAACTGTTTATTATTTATTGGCTTACAACAAAAACAAATAAGTATGTATATTGACAAATATCTAGATTAAAAATTATTGAACAGAGTAGTTTAAACATTAAGAATTTCACAAAAACTAACTCATATATTTTCAAAATATTCCTGAATTTACTTGTTTCTTTTTTAGATAATTCACTGAAAAATTAAGTTGAAGCCAATTTGAATGACTAACTTTTATACAGCCAGAGGTGAGGTGAAGAAAAACAAAAAATTATTACATAATAAAGAGAATGCATTATATATATATTGTGGCATGTCTATAGGCGGTACGACTCTAAGCAGAGGTGCCAAGTCCCTACATTAGGCTCTACTCGGACTCTGGCTAGGTACTATTAACAGACTTACTATTTCCCCAACCATTTTCTTTAACTATAATAGTTGAATTTAGGTTGAGGCTATTATTTATCCCAATTTACTTTTACATGATTAAATATTTTTAAAATAAGATGTATTTTAAATATAATTAATGTGAGACTCGTTTACCTATAAACAGATCGCATCTCCTTAACATTAAACAAATACAAAATATTTGTTCAATGGCATGAGAATACCCAGATACTCCTCCTTATAAAGCATCTACATACTCTCATGGCTAACAATAATATCCAACATATCATGTCATATCTATAAGTATTAAGTTTTAATTCAATCGCTCCTTAAATTAATCAGTGATATAATTACATATAAACTTTGATTTCTATTGTTTTTGATAATTAAGATTGGCAGTAATCATAAGAATAAGTTTTAAAATAATGAGATCTAAGGATAATCATTGATTTTATTAAATCTTCATACTGCCTATGGAATATCAAGAGAAATTTTACTGATTTCCATGGGTAGTGCACAAATTAAGAAAGGCTTTTAATTTAAATCTATCATCAAGCTTTATATTTATGTTCTTTAATATTTATTATTAAAATAATATGGTTAATAATATGGTTAACCAAACTGTAAGCAACATTAATACTTTCACTAGTAATTAATTTATCATTTAATTTCATATTAATAAACACCCCTTAACCATTGGCAATGTCATCAATGATCTATGGAATCAAGGCAGCATGTAGCTAGTAAAATCTCTATTAAGAGATTTGTGCTTATTAAACTGTTAGATTGCTCTAAACTGAATTGATTTCTCATTTTAATTTCAGCTGTACATTTTAAGTTCATGTGATGTGGTGACAATGAGCCCAGAAAAGAAATGCAACATTTAGAACTTACGTAAACTTTCAAAACAATAATTTTAATAACATTAATTACAAATAATTACACTAAACATTCCTATTGACAAGTAGTTTAAAATAACTGTTATAATAAAGTGGTATACAAACATACTATATTAATAATAAAACAATAGAAAATTAATCTTTGGAGTGTTTATGATAAAACAAAATTAATACTCTCCCATAGTATGTTGGGATATTTACCTCAATGTATATGCTTATGTAGCACACATCCAGTTTTATTAAATAATCATTCTCCCTTTTTTCTAAATTCATGGTCTTCATTTCAAATTTCAAAAAAATAATTATAATAAAGTTGTTTACCTGGTGATTAAGTAACAATATAAACAATTGAGAAAAGATTGTTACAATTCTGGATGTTTACATGAAAAACAAAATTAATATCTTTATATTTCCCATAAGAAAATATAATCGTTTTTGTTTATCAATTAATATATGTAAACACACCCTGCCCTCTTAATAACATATATGTAGTGTTAAATACATTATTATACATTTAATTCTAGGATATTGATCATATTTGTTCATTCAAATCACTAACAATATTTAATAACAACCTAACTTTTAAATAACTACTGATGTAAACACTTGAATTAATTCACTTATTAATTGATTTAGTCTGTCCCCGTTCCCCCCTATTGTACTAACAAGTCAGAGATTAAGACATATAAATACAAACATTAGGAACAAGTTCTCTTTTTAGCTACTAGCTAACAAGTATAAAAATAACTTTAAATTTTTCTAGCATTCTGGTCACTGCCTAAACTGATTATCACTTTTATTTATTTTTTTTACTTTCTCTGAAGACTCTGATTGTTCCAAAATTCACAAGGCATTGGGATGATAGATATTTCCATCTATACTATACAGCATGCTTATGAATTCAATCAAATATGTATATTATTCAGTATTTTTCTATTAAAACTCTATAGAAAATAACATTCCCGCCGGTATGGCTCACAGTTAATTACTTCTCCCATGGCTTATTGCAATCAGGATTTTATAGGTAGCCTTAATGACAATGCACACTTTTCAGCTATTATTAAGTTAGTTCTATTAATTTTTAAAAATGTATAATTAGCTGTTTTCTATAGATTTACCTTTCTTTTATTTGTCCTTGCTGAATATTTATTGTTTTTACCTATTTCCTTTTGTTTATTACTGAAATCATTTCCAACACAACACAATTATTTTTCTCTTTCAGTGAGCATATTCGTTGATATTCTGTTAATATGCACATTTTATTCATTTCCAATTATTTCCTCAATATATATTAACTTCCAAGAGATTATTGGGAATTACTGACCATAGACTTGCCCAGTAGAAAATGATTAAGTTACTCCATTATTTTAAACACAAAGCTTATAATTATCCAATATATCGATGCAGAGTTAAAATTCATTATTTTTTCTGTTTGTAAATAATAATATTTTATGAATTTTTATCCAACTTTTTTAAAAAATATAGCAACAAGAAAGAAAAAAACCTAGTTACTTATTTTTACGATGAAGTAGTAGTCCTTTTTTTTCTTCACTTTTATAGTAAACGATTGTTTGACACTAGTTGATTGGTTGATATTTCCCACCTTTTCTGTTAAAACAACATACATAAACCTCCTGGAAAGGCAAGGTGAGGCATCAACAGAATTGACCCAATTTTCCCCCTCTGCCAGACTCATGACGAAACATTTGACCATCTGGTTTACTCGTGCCATGGACTCTGGAGGTCGAGAAGGATTATTGCTGATAACCTTAAAGTGAATTTTTACCTTGTTACCTCTCTTAAGGACAGTATTAGGACAAGATCCATCCCTACTATTAGGTTGTCATTATTTATCAACTATGCATTCTGGTCTACTCAATGTAAAATGGTTTTCAATCCCGGTGCAATTCATGAGGGAAAATTCTTTTTAAATAAACTTATAAAATTTAAAAATCGTGACATGCTCCTAGCTCCAAAAGTGTTATTCGAGGAAACATGGACTCTGATTGCATTGTAAGAATGATTGCTGGTAAAACGCTTTGTTTCTTCTGTTTAAGTTATTGCTGAAAGTGGTTTTGTTAATAATCAGAAGTTCAGATCTTTATTATTTTCAAAATGGATAATATTTAACTGAACAAATCAGATTTAGCATAAATACCTAAGCCTTCATATTTGTAGTGATTTTGCCAATGGTGATCTGACCAAACTCTAGATTGACTAAGTGACTCTTGGTAGGGTGAGGCAGTTTGTCTGGATGAGCTTAATTGGCCTACTTGTGTGTTAACAGTAGACCAGGATTTGGGTCTCCCTTTTACCCAGAATAATACTATCTCATATTTATTTATAATCATGTAATTCTTATTTATGTTTGTAATTCTAGCTTTCCTTTTAATATACCATATATACATATTTGTCACTGTAAACATTGTACTTGTTTAATAAATATTTTGAAAGGAACAACATACATTTACTTTGCAAGTTTTTGGTTTATTTTTTAAAATGACAGTTTTCGTTTTGTTTTTTAAATATTAAAATATAATACTTTTTAGAAATTAAATAAAGATACAATTTACTGTTTTAATTTTAGATCAGTGCTTTGTAAAATTGATAAATATTTACTTACTTTTAAATATAACAAGATTTGACTATAAACATTTTTTGATTTTATTTATAAAATCAACTATGCACAGACAATAATTATCTGTCTATATACGCATTTTATTTCAGAAATTTGGATTTTAAGATTTACTAATTTTAAATACTGTTGACTGTTTATTCTTCAACATATAATAATCTTATAGATTATCATTTATATTTTAGTCAATTATTTTATTTCTCAGATCTTTTATGAATTTCCATTAACTAAACCCAAGTTCAAACCCTATGATCTAATATGTCATTATCTTTCCTAGTTTACTAAGCAAATATTATTGGGTTTCACAAAATTTAAAATTATACAAATAAAATTTTATTTTAAAATAGAGTGGACTAATAAAAAGTGCACAACATATATATATATACACACACACTATATTTGTGCATATTTAATTATGTACAAAGATAATGAATTTTCATCTATTACATATATATATGTAAAAGCTGATAACATTTAAATAGCCTACTACAGGACAATGGCATCTCCAAGAAAGAGAAAATAGTACTTATCAGATTTTCCAACCTACTGGGTGGATACCTATTCTCTGATCAGGATTGTTAGCTAGGTTTGCATGAGCAGGCTATCTAAATTAAAAATTCCAAACCTTATTAAAAGTTGAAAAAATTTTCCAAATCTTATCAATGAAGTCCTTAATATGTATATTATAATACATTATACAAAAAAATTATTCTAATTATGTATGTATATTTTGTCTCAATGACAGACTCACTCAGACATAAAAAATAAAAAAAATTAGAGAATTTAAAATTTGGCAATATTAAAAATCAGACATAGGCATATTCTTTTTTTAAAAAAAGGTTTAACATAACATCTAGATTAAAACTGATAGAACACATAGCAAAAAAAAAAAAAAAAAATGGAGATAGCTCTTCTTCAGTAAATTGTACTAAGAAAAAAAAAAGATTATTTTAATAAAAAAAAAAAATCATAGGTTAAGGCCCCATAAGAATGCAATATCCCCCCCCCCCTTACTAAAATCTGCATTTTTTTCTGTTTATACAATTAGTCTGTCAATAAACCAGAATAACCTTTAATTTCTAACTAAACTAGATACCTTTATCAACTAATACTAGATAACTAGTTGGATATGGATTCAACTACCTGGAAAAATTACCACTTGTTTATGACTTGAATAAATTGAAACTTTTATCATGGATATAGTTAAAACACTCTTCACAACAAAACAGAAAAGAAAAATGCATTATTTACCAGGCTTGCTACACACTAGGAAGTGAGAGGCTAACTGTTTTTCTTTCCTTGTTTTACTCTTATTTAAAATCAACTACAAAAACATTTTCTGATCCATTTTGGATAGTTAATTGGATATAAAAAAAATTCTCCAAGACCGGCTAAAATCCTAAGTCTAATAAAAAATAATTTGAATTCAAATCCAGATCATGAATGGATGCACAATAATTGAACGTGAAGTCTTACTCCAATTGGCGCATAGCATCAGAAAAAAAAACATTTCTTACACTTTATTTTTAAAATTATGTTAGGTATAGACAGAACTTGTGATGAAATTAAAATAATTATTAACCTCCCATACTCAATACCTTCAGGACAAAACTGCTGTTAAATTAGAGAAATTTTTCCTTAGCCAAAGATTTCTCAAATAAAGATTTAAGGTTTTTATAAATAATCAACTCATAATCATTTCATATGACTATTTTAATAGTGATCTGTAAATTAGTAAGGTAATTTCCAAATAATATGGATCAATTAGTTGAGTTAACCATTGAAAAAATGCTATATACCTACGAGTAATGCTTCATTTCTTAAGAAATAGTGATATACACATATGAGGAGTACTTCATCTCTAGTGAGGATGTCATCTATCTATGAATATGCTTAATTCCTGATGAATGGATGTCATACACCTATGAGAATTAATTCAGTTCTGATTAGGAAATGTCATACACCTTTAAGTACAGCTTCGTTTCTGATAAAAAAAACTGTCATACATTTATGAGAACTGCTTCATTTCTGATGAGAAATTATCATAATAGTGAGATCATTGGCTTCCCATCATTTTATAATATGTACATTACATTAATCTTTGTACTTCCAAGATATACTTGCTACATATTGTAAACAATTGTAGTTAACCCTCTGAATTAGATTATTTAAATAAAAAGTACAAATACAGAATTGGCAATATTATTCATCAAACCTTGAAATTAAAGTGAACAAATTACATCTTATTAAATATAAAAATGACTGATATTGTTGGATACAATTGTAGTATTTATAATATGCTTGATTTAAATTTCTTAAAAAAAAAAAAAAAATTATTTAGCATATGGATTTTTTTTAGATGGCTACTAACTATTAGCAAAATACTATAAATGAATCTGTACAGATTCCAGCGAAATAAATTCACTAATAAACTTTATTAAGATCTTTAACTCTACCAATACAATTATAAATTGACAGTCATTAATAGATAGTTCACGGTTTGTATGCGATTACATATAGATCAAAGGCTATAAAATTTTATTTATCAATCAAATGGGTGAAAGCACTATGGGTTGTTCTAAATCTGTTGATCAGATTCCAGTAAACTCTAGGAAGATCAAACTTAGTTGACTTTACTATTGAATTCAGAAAAGAAAAACTTATTTGCAAAATCGTAATAAGTTTACTGCGACAATTTTTCAAGTCAGTTGTAGATTTTTGGTTAAACATTCAGAAAGAATTGTTAAAACTATATCTTGAGTTATTGGCAAACCTGATCTACTTAACAATTTTTTAATAGTAATAATAACAAGTCAGATGTCACATGACATATATATAGCTTGCACTTACAAATATGTAATATTAAGAGCGTGCTAATAGCTCTAAACAAGCTTTTTTTTTTTTTTATTTATGATAAATGCTACTACAAGAGAAGGCATTCAAATCATTTTTATTTTGGATTGTCCCCATCCCCAGACCGGTTTCGACCTATGGGTCTCTTCAGTGAGGAGTTGGGACATTAGATTTAAAAAACCAACTCAAGCAAAGCATTTATCTAAAGGTTAATTGTTAGAAGAAGATCTGAAACTTTTAGACATCTACATGTCTTTAAAGTCAGCTCTCCAACTGAAAAAATCATATGGGCCTGAACTTAATTCAGATACTCCATATATTAGTAGGCTTAGCCCTTTAATTTAGCCAAAGCCACAACAGCAAAATAATAATAGTAATAATAACAAGTCAGATGTCACATGACTTATATATAGCTTGCACTTACAAATATGTAATATTAAGAGCGTGCTAATAGCTCTAAACAAGCTTTTTTTTTTTATTTATGATAAATGCTACTACAAGAGAAGGCATTCAAATCATTTTTATTTTGGATTGTCCCCATCCCCAGACCGGTTTCGACCTATGGGTCTCTTCAGTGAGGAGTTGGGACATTAGATTTAAAAAACCAACTCAAGCAAAGCATTTATCTAAAAGTTAATTGTTAGAAGAAGATCTGAAACTTTTAGACATCTACATGTCTTTAAAGTCAGCTCTCCAACTGAAAAAATCATATGGGCCTGAACTTAATTCAGATACTCCATATATTAGTAGGTTTAGCCCTTTAATTTAGCCAAAGCCACAACAGCAAAATAACAATTTTTTATACATTTTCTGTGAGACAACTTTTCTTCTGATATGTGGTGCAGAATATGTGAAAAAACAGAGGGAAAATGTAAATTTGAAAAAAATATTTATCAGCTCTGAAGAAAAATGCTTCACAGTCAAAACTGTAAGATTAAGAAGTTAAACAAAGTACTGTGAAAAATGTGTAGGAGTATTATTTTTTAGATTATTTGTTTAATATACATAACACTTGAAGAATGAAAAGGTATTGAACTATGCCTTTTAATAAATAATCAATTATTCTTGGATTATATAAAATCAAATATGTGACCATTTATAAAATTTTGTTTCTGCAAAAATCAACACCTTGTTTTGAGGTCTAAGGCACAACTTTATTATCTCTTGAATGTTTTATTTATAATTTATTAAAAGCAGAATGTAATTGCTAAAGTGTTAAATAATTAAACAGAGCTAACACTATTATTTTCAGAATATGCTAATAAATTGACAGCTAAAATCCTGCTCTGATTCACTGGAGAATCAGAATGCAATATAGACAATACCATTACTTATACCATTAGAACTTCAAATTTCACATCGCTTGGTCACTGCAATATGTTGAAGCATTTGATACACAGTTCTTTCTTATTAAATATTTAATGGCAGTCTAACTTTTATACTAATTCTCTACTCTTAATTAAGTATAACAAAAGCAGAAAATTTTTTTAAAAAAAAAGAGGACCCAAATTTGAGAGGTGTAGATGGAATAAATAAAGTCATAGTAGTGTTATATACATTTCACCTCATATTGAGAAATAGAAGTGAATAGGGTACCATGGATGTGAACTTAATAGAATTCATCAATCACAATTATAACTAATTAGGTTTAGATTTGTTTTAATATATAATATACTTTTAATTTCAGAAGTATTTCTTCTTACGAGTTCAATTGTTACCATTTATTCAAACTAAATAGTGATCAATAAACAAAATGTTTTTATATCAAAGTAGGCTGTAACTATAGGAAAAATTTATTAATGCCATCAGGAATCAACGAAAGTGCAAAGAATTACTTACATTAAATATAGTTTAGAAATAAACAAATAATTTACCTGGATCTGTTATCAGTCAATTGTTTTAAAACCTGACAGTAAATTTCGTCCCGTAAAATTTCCTACAAAAAAAAAAAAGTTGCATGTAAAAATATCACAAATAAGAAAGGTTAAAAAACCTTTAATAATAAAATGCTACGTAGCTATAGTAAACAAACTACACACCCACACCCACACAGAGCACATAAACCCAGTAATCAAATTAATGTTGATATTACAACTTAATAATTTACAAGATTGATTCTTTTTGTCCAGAACAGATTTGTAAAAACTTGCATTATTATTTTTTGTTTTTATAAAAAATGCTTTCATTTTACACCAAACATAGTTACAAATATGAATATACTTTCAAGAGAGATTTCTTTTTTGAAAGGGAAATATTACATGGCACCAAATCAGTTTCTTTAGATTCTTTTTTCTAGAACCAATAATTTTAAAGTAAAATATTATATTGCAATTAAAAAACTATCAGTGCAGTGTTCATAGATTCAAGGCTTCTCACTGATGAAAGCCACAAGCTAGAAACTAGTCTGGAGATATTGGATGAGTAGGCACTAGATAGGGATTTTATGTAAAAACCTTCCTGTATTCATTGATTACTCTGGCTTGCACTGAATGGCATTACTGGAGAGTTTTGTTTCTGTGTAAATAATGATTAAAGTGTATTATCTGAGATTCATTCAGAAGTCAGACTAAAATTTTCTGCTTAGTAAATTAGAATGTAACTATTACACAATTGGTTTAGTTATTTACTTTATTACTTATAGTTTGACTAATGGTGAAATGGTTATCAGTTCAATATCAATTTAATTTCATGATTTATTACAAATAACAGTTCTGTTCTTAACTGTAAGTGTGTATTTTAAATTAAAAAAAAAAAAAAATACAAGGCTTTTTGGAAAAAGAAATAACTAAATCAGAAAAGAAAAAAAAATCTGTCTTGACTATTTACAATTTATTTATCGCCATATATTTACAATAGAAATAGCTATAATAACAAATTAAAATTTATCAACTCACATATTTACAACAAAATTAGCTATAATAACAAACAAAACGATCTTATTTAAAAATTTAATTATATATTTATCCTAAAATATATAATATTTTGGAGTGATAAACTTTCCAAGTTCCATTTATAATAAATTTGCATCAATATCCCACAGCAACAAAGTCAATTTGCAAAGCAAATAAAAAATTTTGCCCACAGCTCATGATCTTATATAGAAAATAGATTTAAACAATGACAGCTATGGGAGTGAACATTATGGACTGCAAACAGAATTTTTCAACTACTTTGTAGTTATTATGAGAAGTTGAATTGAGTTTAATATTAGTAGACAGAGTTTAAAAAATGTATTAATTCAAAATATTAATCATTATATAAGCTATATAATTCCGATAAAATACTAGCATAAATAAAAGTTCAGATGTAAAGAGATTATTGCAATAAAAAACAGTCAATTAAAACTAAGCAGTCATTCAGATAGTTAAAATTATTGGTTGGAATGAATGACAAGATAACTGAAAATGTGAGATAAGCATGGGAAAAAAAATTTTTTTTTTCATTTGTATAAAAATAAAGATTGAAAATTATTCTCCCACTCCATTAACTTATTGTAATTTAAATAGTTTAAAGAAAGTGAAAACATTCATTATATTATATAAAATATTCACAACAATCATATTTTAACAAGTCATTGTTAATTAATCATTATTACATTAGAAATTATTACATTTCTTTTAATTGAAATATAAGATGAAGCATTAAAAGATAATTTAAAAAAATAATATACTGTAGATAATAGTTGACATTTAAGCCTCGTATAACTATAGTCTACAATTCAGAAGTTGCCTATTATATACACAGTGAGTCCCAGTGAAAGTCAGTTATTCAGTGCAAAAAGTTTAAGATGTTAATGTATCTGGATCATGAGTTAAAACATGAAATGTGATTTGCAGCTTAAACTATGGTGGAACAACACATATGATATCTTAATTCGCATATAGTTCTTGTGAGAAATTATTTTTGTTGGCATCTTATACTGCAATCAGTTTACTAGTATGCATTCCAATGCCCTATTTCTAATATGATAAAGTATATCTATATAAATATAAATTTGTTAATATTGTTTATTTCTTTAACAGTTGACTTACATATTTTAATGGACTTTCGAATATCTGATCCGTTAACTCGTTGCCTGATCGTGACCGCCTGGATGGTAAATCTCCCATATATTTCAAGATAGGTTAACTAAGTTAAGGTATATATTTAAACAATATTTTGAAAGAGCTTATTTCTCTCTCACTATACATATATATTTATGGCATTTCCTTTATAAAATTTTTTAAAAATAAATGATTTAATTAATTCAAATTTTGACAGATAATATTTTCATCAAAATTGGAATACTTTAATTGCAATGATGAATATCAGCTTTCTCTGTATCTTCACCATATTTAGATCATAATCTTTTAAAACTCAAATAAAACAAAGTAAATTATAATTTAAAAATAGATCAAAATAATAACAAAACTGACATTTTTAAAATTTATTTGAGACCTGTATTTTAATTTTTAACATATTATATTTGTCAAAATTAGAAAAATATAAATAATTAATATTTATTTTTAAATATTATTTTTTTAAAAAAAAAAATTACACACATGTTAGTCAGGCTAATAATAAAATATATGGCCTCATCTAAACTATTTAAAAATTTTGTTTTACAGAATCATTTTTATATTATTAAAATTTACTGTTCCATTTAACTTATAGAAAAATTATGTTTACTAAAATAAATAAATCATTTTGCTTATGTATCTTTATACATTCAAAATTTTATTTCATGAAAACTTCTTTTGAGAAATAGAGCAGATGAAAAATCTAAACATTAAAATCTAAAATAAACAAGAATATGAAAAGGAATTTTAAAAAATATGATTAAAAAAATAAAATGTATATGTAGTATTCTACATTTGGGAAAAAATGAAAAATTGAAATCTTCAATATTGATATGATACAAGAATTTCTTCCAGTGGTCTGGAAATGAGAGTGTTCTGGATAGAGATTTTAAATATTTTCTCATACCGCACATTAATTAAGAGCTTGTTTGAGCTATTGGTACGCTCTCTGTATTGCATTTTTGTAACTACAAGCTTATAAAAGTAATGTCACATTATATATGATTTGCTTTTTTAATTATTATAATTTTACCTTTAAGACTTTGGCTATGCTGAGGCTATTAAAATATGGTAGATCTGAATTTAGTTCAGTCCCATATAGCTATGTAAGTTAGATAGCTGGATTTAAAGACATTTTCATGTCGGAAAATTTCAGAGTTTCTACTTAAATATATGCATGAAATAAGTGCTGAGTTTGAGTTGATATTTTAGGTCTAGGGTCTGAATATTCTAGCTCTCAACTGACGTAATATCACATTATATATGACTTGCTTTTTTAATTAATAAACAACATATTCATCATTTCTTCCTCTTTACAAAGATGTTAGAGAGCTTGTTGCCTTGAAGTGTGGTATGTTTCGTACTAATATTAAAATTTAAATCTAATAATTATAGAAGTAAACAACATATTCATCACTCCAGAAAAAGAAAAGAGATAAAGCCAAAAAAATATATTTAGAGAAATATATTTAATAGATAGCTAACAGATAAAGTTAAGATGGGTGAAAGTAAAATTAATTAGCATGTTATTGAAAGAAGTTGCATAAAGTAAATAATAAAAATACCAGCTTGATAAATGATGAGAGATTTACTACTAAGAATTATGTGCATAACATAATCAAAGTCAAAAAAGATTAATTAAAAATACAATAGAGGAAAACAGACTGATTGGTATCTGAGGAAATAAGATAGCGATCAAGAATTAAAACCGGAATGCCCAAAGTAAATCAGGGAGAGATATAAATAGTGTGTACAGAAAAGTGCAGGGTTTTTTTTTTTTGTTTTTGCAGATTTGCTTGCATGTTTATTACAAATTTTGTTAACTGTTAGTACTGGATATTTGGAACTGACTGGAGTTAGAACAGGGCTGAAAGAAGTCAGTGAGAAGCTGTTCAGGAAGCGAAAGATGATTCATACCCCGAGAAAAGCAATCCCAGAGACTATGACTTTGAAGGTACTAACAGATGGCTGGGGATTAAAGCAGATTGCACAGATATTATTTTGTGTTTTTTTACACCTAAAGAGCTCTATAGGAGGAAACACAGAATGAACTGTATGTGCATTTGCTAAATTTGTACACAGCTAGATTTGAACGATAGACTGTGGAGTCAGAGTTTGATCCAATAGCAGCATATATATAAATAGAGTATTGTTTATTGTGTGCAGAGTGATCAATATTGCTGTTAATAATATTTTGTTGGAAGGTTCAGTATCCAATGCATTTAGTTGCCATTGATAATCCCTTATTGCTAATTTTATCATTTATTAAATTTTGTTTGTTATTAATTTCCTGTTACTCATTTTTGTTGGTATCCATATAATATATATGAAAATACACAACAAAAGTTGGCGCAGTCAACATCTCGAACCTAAGTATAGTGAAATAATTTTAAAGGCAAATAATAGATCACACAGAAAATTTCCTTTAGTTAAAGGAGATTAGGGATATAAAAGAAAGTCAGTGTCAGGTAAAACAGAAAATAGAGAAGATAAAAAAAGAGCAACAAGAACTAAAGCAAGAGCTAAGAGAAGGGAAGATTCAAAATAAACAAGATGTGAAAGAGAAGGATAAGAAAGTTGACGTTAAAGTAATAGGGGGCATGTTGAAAGATAGATCCAGACAAAACTTGATCACCAATGTGAGGGAAATTGCGAAGAAGCTAGAAACAGCCCATGAGCTCATTATAGAACAAACAGCAATTTATAGTAAGAAAAAGGACATTACAATGAAGATAGGCACAAATGATAGCAATGATAATATGGACAATGCAGGGGTGAATGGTCAAATAAAGTTCTTGTTACAGATGGAAGTCTGCAAAAAAAAAAAAAGTAGATATGGAAATAGACAGCGAGTTGGGTATCTCAATAATTTCAGAGAAGTTATGGAACCAGAAAAAAGGGGAACATGCAGCCATGGAAATTCATAAAACAGCCAAGTGGCAATGAATTAGAAATAATAGGCTATGTGGATAATCCTGATAAAATACTGCAATAAAACAGCTAATACCTATATATATATATATAGTATAGTATAGTATAGACACAGGTCAGTCTGCTAATAGGGCAAGATTGGTTTAAAGAAATAGGAATAAATATTAATACTAATAAGATTACCAACGTCAATGGGAAAGAAATTCAGCAAGTTTTTACGGAATTATTCACAAAAGATTTAAGGCTAATAATGTCAAATCCAGTGCATATTGAATTAATAGAAGCCAACCCAATTATTTGTAATGCTAGAAAAATACCACTAGCACAGAAAGAGAAAGTGGTGAAAGATCAGAGCATTAGTCAATGAAGACATAACTCAGGTTGAATCAGCAGATTGGTCAACACCAATAGTAGTTATTATCAAGCCAAATCAGAATCTACAAGGATTACAGAGTCACTATCAATAAATACTTAAATAAAGGGGCATATTCAGTTCCTAATGTAAGAAAAATGCTGGCCTTATTAACAAATACAAATTTTTTTTGCCAAATTAGACCCTAAATTCCACTTATCGAGGTGATGGAAAGACTGGCAAAAATATTAACTTTAACAATGCCTTTTGGGCTGTTCAGATACAACAAACTTCTATTTGGAATCACAATAGCCTCTAACATTTTTCAAGTCAAAATAGATCATATATTAAATGGGCTAATTGAAATAATACCATACTATAATGACATACTCATCACAACAGTATCAGTAAAAGATTTAAGAGACAGACTTGAGATAGTGAAAGACTAAATAGGTCAGGCATTAAGCTAAATAAAGAGAAATGTGTATGTAAAACACAAGAATTAGTTTTCTTGGGGCACATCATTTCTGACAAAGAGAAAAAATCTTGCCTGGAAAAGTAAAGCAGTAAAAGATGAGCACAAACCTAAAAACGTAAAACAATTGGAAGCGTTTTTGGGCTACTTAACTTTTTTGATCCTTTTCTAGAAAACAAAGCAATGGCAGCCAAACCATTACATGATTTACTGAGGAAAGACCAAAAATGATGCAGATACATGACTTGGCATTTGAAAAGATAAAAGCACTATTGATGTCAAACCAGCTTTTAGTCCATTTTAATAGTGACAAAAAACTGCAAATTACTACCAATGTGACAGAATATAGGGTAGGAGCAGTATTATCCTACCCCAGTGATAAGGGAGAAAGACCAGTGGCATATGCTTCGAGCACACTTGCTAAAACCGAAAAAAAAAACTACAGTCAAATAAGAAGCATTGGCTATAGTGTTTGCATGAAAAAATTTCACCTGTAAATATGGGAGAGAAATTTTGAAATATTTAGAGATCATAAATCATTACTGGATATTTTGGCTCATGATAAATTGGTGGCAGAACACATAAATCCAAGGATGTTACACTGGTGGAATATGTTGGTCACATATGATTACCAACTAAATTACAAAAAGGAAAAAGAGATCACACATGCCGATACTCTGTTAAGATGCTTGGATAAATTAGAGCCGGTAAACAGAAATAGAGGTAAATTATATAGACAATATAAAAGTCTAAGAGAGTAAACAGTGAAACAGTTGAACAATGAACAAAACAAAATCAAAGATACCAGATACTAATAAAATAGATATGGGAAGGTTGGCTGAAGACAAAACCATCTTTGGTAATAATTGAAAGTTTGCTAGTCTTTCACATGCGCGATGGTCTCTCAGACAGCCAATCAGATTTTAAACAGCTGTCTTAAGAATGATCAGGCTCTGACACATGACAGAGATTTTGATAAGGAAAGGATGATACCAACATTTTCTCAATTTAACTTTTTATATATATAAGCCAGTCTTAAGCATCTTGGCCTGAAAGCTTGAATATATAAACATATACACTTATCATTCATTGTGTTATTAATTTAAGATATTACAGCGTGAAATCTCAGATTTTCTAGATGTTAATATAATTTATTATCCTTTTCTTATCAAAATTTCTGTTGTGTGTCGAAGCCTGATCGTTCTTAAGACAGCTGTTTAAAATCTGATTGGCTGTCTGAGAGACAATCGCGCATGTGAAAGACCAGAAAACTTTCAATTATTACCAATTTATTAACAACATGCGATTTAGACAAATATTATTTACATACGTTCCTGATAAATTATATTAACATCTAGAAAATTGCGGTGTTGTAAATCTGAGATTTAGCGCCGTAATATCTTAAATTAATAACACAATGAATGATAAGTATATATGTTTATATATTCAAGATTTCAGGCCAAGATGCTTAAAACTGGCTTATATATATAAAAAGTTAAGTTGAGAAAAGGTTGGTATCATCCTTTTTTTATCAAAATCTCTGCTGTGTGTCGAAGCCTGATCGTTCTTAATACAGCTGTTTAAAATCTGATTGGCTGTCTGAGAGACAATCGCGCATGTGAAAAACTAGCAAACTTTCAATTATTACCAATTTATTAACAACATGCGATTTAGACAAATATTGTTTAAAACATCTTTGTTTGGCCAAAGGATTGGACTAACAAGAAAAAATTATCAATAAGGGATGCGTAGTAATGGGAAAATAAAAATATTGTACCCCCTACAGGATGAAATATAGTTTTAGTATTACTTCATAAAAACCATCCAGGGTTGGTGCAAGCAAAAGCATTAGCACATACCTATTTCTGGTGGCCACAAAAATAAATACTGACAAAGAAAAATACATAAAAATGTGAATCGAGTATCAAACGAAGATTTTGCTGCCAGCAAAAAATTATATATCATGGCCCAAGTCAACTAGACCATGGGAAAAACTTCACATAGATCATGCCAACTGATCATAGGGAAATTGATTCTAGTAAAAGTGGATGCTTTTTCAAAGTGGACTGAATGCTGCAAAGTGAAAAATACCAATGCAGAAGAAACAATCAAGTGTTTCAATAAACTTTTTGCTATACAGAGATTATTGGATATTATAGTATCTGATAATGTGACAGGTTTCACCGGTTATACATTAAACAAATATTTTAGCGATAATGGAAATGACCATATTAGTACCCTCATGTACCACCCACAATAAAATGGTATGGCAGAGAAAGCAGTACAGCAAATCAAAAAGGTGTTGAGAAAAAGTAATGGCGGAAATTTAGAAAATATGTTACATGAAATAATGCTATGGCAACACTTAATACTCACATTAACCAGTCATACCAGCTGAACTACTTTGGGAGAAGATTATGAATGATTTTATCTTTAATCCACCCAAAAAACAATGGACTATATCAAAACGAGTATAATACTTATGAAAATTTAAAGTTCAAAGTAGGAACAGCAGTGTGAATTAGAGATGTGCTAAAAAAAATCTCAATTAAGGGAACAACATAAAAAATATTATCCAATGATATTGTGTTAATTAAGGGCAAAAACAAATTGCAATATAGATGCCATGAAAATCATGTCAGGGCTCGGGAAAACAACTACCATTCATGATTTCAAAGTTATTAAAATAGGAGCAAATGAGAAATGTATGCCCCAAAGCCTGATGTGCAAGAAAGCTGTCCATAATAAAAGAGAGAACAATGAAAGATGAAAAGTCAGATCCACAGACAGAAGAACAGACTGAAGCAATAAATGTACCGAAAGTGAAGAAGAGATGACCCAAGCACATTCACGAAAATTAAATACTAAATTGCAAGATTATGTTTAATCAAGTTAAACAGGGATTTTTCTGGCATGGAGGGAGGTGGTATGTTTCGTAGTAATGTTTAAAATTAAACCCAATAATTATGGAGGTAAACAACATATTCATTACTCCAGAAAAAAAAAAGATATAAGGCAAAGAAAATATATATAGAAAAATATATTTAATAGATGACTATCAGATAAAGCTAAGATGGATGAGAGTAAAATTAATTAGCATGTTATTGAAAGAAAGTTAAACAAACTAATATAAGTGATAAGAAATATTTTCTTAAAATAAACAATAGAAATTAGTTGCGTAAAACAAATAATAAGAAATCCTGCTTGATAAACGATAAGAGAGATTTACTGTTAAGAGTTATGTGCATAACACAATCAATGTCGAAAAAGACTAATCAAAAACTGCAGAGGGGAAAACTGGATGAGAGTAATATTAATTAACATGTTATTGAAAGAAAGTTAAACTTAATATAAGTAATAAGAAATATTTGCTTAAAATAAACA
The DNA here is from genome assembly GCA_028023455.1 of Epiperipatus broadwayi. Taxonomy (NCBI): domain Eukaryota; kingdom Metazoa; phylum Onychophora; class Udeonychophora; order Euonychophora; family Peripatidae; genus Epiperipatus; species Epiperipatus broadwayi. The sequence goes on from JAQFVV010012925.1 coordinate 238,412, forward strand.
ATAGAAATTAGTTGTGTAAAACAAATAATAAGAAATCCTGCTTGATAAATGATGAGAGATTTACTATTAAGAGTTATGTGCATAACACAATCAATGTCGAAAAGGACTAATCAAAACACCAGATGGGAAAGCAGACTGATTGGTGTCTGAGGAAATAAGATAGTGATCATGAATCAAAACTGGAACACCCATGGGAAATTAGCAAGAGATATAAATAGTGTGTACAGAAAAGCGCAGGGTTGGGTTTTTTTTTGGCTTTTATGGATTTGCTTGCATGTTCATTATGAATTTTGTTAACTGTGAACTGTTAGTATTGGGTTTATTTGGAGCCAATTGGAGTTAGAACAGGGCTGAAAAAAGCAAGTGAGAAGCTGTCCTGGAAGCAGTGGGTGGTTCGTGCCCCAAGAAAAGCAATCCCAGATACCATCCTCTGAAGATACCAACAGCCAGCTACGGACTAAAGCAGATTGCAAAGATCTTATTTTGGTTTTTTTACACCTAATAGGAAGAAACACACTGTGAATATATGCACTTGCTAAATTTGTACACAGCCAGATATGAGTGATAGACTGTGGAGTCAGAGTTTGATCCAATAGTAGTCTATATATATAAGTAGGGTATTATTTGTTGTGTGCAGAGTGATCAATATTGCTCTTGATAATACTTGCTAGAAGATTCAGTACCCAATGCACTTAGTTACCAATGATAATCTCTTATTGTTAATTTTGTCATTATTAAATTTTGTTTGTTATTAATTCCCTATGTGTTATTCACTTTTGTTGGTATCCATGTAATATATATGTAAATACACAACAAAGTGAATTAACTTTTTATCTACATATAATAAATAAAAACTAAGATCTTTTATAGCTGACTTTGAATAGAAAATTACATTGGGTCACATTGGATATCAGATTGCACTCATTCTTATTAGCAAAGTATTCATGTATTTTTAATCTGTTTTTCAACAATATTTCTATTAGAAAATAAAACTTATAATCAGAATTCTCATCATTATTTCTGGGAATTCCAACTTTTTTTCCAGACACTTAAATGATTAAAAAATTAGCTTTCATTGTTATAGGTTTTAATGACAAATATATGCTATAAATAGGATGTTGAAGTAATGAACACATAATTCAGTTCTTATGTAAATATAAACTTCCCCATAGTTAATATTATATAATACATAGAGGTTAATATTCCAAAACTGATCTATTAAGTAAATAAAACACTCTCGATCTAAAGGTTTAATATAAAAATTTTTTAAAAATTAAGATAAAGAGAAAAGATGACCAATCCTTTCTTTAAAAAGTTTTATCTTGTGTTTTGGCTTGAGAGTATTTCATTTATTTAATAAACCAATGTTAGAATATTAATCTTAATATATTACATAATTCAGCTCTTGTATATACATTTTCAAAAAAAAACAAAACATAATAACTTCTGTGTTAATGTAAAATAAAAAAAGGTACAGTTGGTTTTTCATTGAAAATGTGTAACATATATAGTCAACAATTAAAAAAAAAAGTTTATGAATTATCACTTTTAAAATTGTCATAAAATAAAAATTTATATAATATGTAGCCCACATGTACTTGGAATTTTTAACATAATATATAATGTATTCACACTTCAATCTCTCTTTTTATAGTCAAAAAATCACAGAGAAGAAATATAGTAAAAGGATATAAATAAAAGCAAACTGAGCTTCTTGACCGTATTCATCTTTATTTGCTAATTTTTTTAAAAGTGGTTGTTTAAGAGGTTCTCGAGAATGTCGCCACAATTGTTCTTTATCCTTTCTTCTAGCTGCATTCAGTGTTAAAGTTTTGGACAAGGTTCGTTTTGGTGGAGGCCTACAAGCAAAAAAAAAAATGAAAAAATTTTAAATCATAACTTATAGAATGATTACCTGTCTAGAATCTCATAAAAATATTAATCTTTCTAAATAATACAATGATAACAACAATCATGAATAGTAATTACAATCAATATTTGAATTAATGCATTTCAGATTGTTGCATAAGTTTAAAAAAAGGTAAATCTTTATTGTCATGACATATAAAAGTTCATCTTCTTTTAATAATCTTAGACTTTTTGTAAGGAAACTATTTTTACAAGCATAAATTCACAGAGACAAAACTTTCCATATAGTATCGCCACTCAGTGCAAGCCAGAGTAATCAATAGATGCAGAAAGTTTTGCATAAAATCTCTATTTAGTGCTTACTCATCCAATATCCCCAGACTAATGTCTAGGTTGTGGCTTTCATCAGTGAGGAGTCTTGAATCTAAGAGCACTGCACTTAGATCTTAGAAACTAGTGCAATTCTCCAGCAACCATCTTTTATTTTTTTAGCTAACTATGAAGTTTCGAGTCCAAAATGAAAACACTGAATGCTGCTACTGTATGGAGAGTTTTACCTCTGTGAAAAACAGCTTGTGTAAGCATAAAGAATGGTGATCATGTGATATTTGATCGTTTAAGTATATATTATTTAAAACATCATATTTCTAATAGTATTGAGTTATGGGATGACCTATAATTTATAATTAATTATTCTATTACTAATACATATATAAATCCTCCTCTTTTTTTATTATTAAGTTGTATTAATATTCAACTTTAAAAGGCATAACAATTGCCATATTAGAAAATATATATATACATTATTTCATCCCAGTTCTTAAGGTTGTTTTTACCTGAAATGATCTATGGAATATTCTTCTAATGTATGTGGCTTCTCTAGAGGTTCTGTTGTTAACACTGAAACTGACGGATGTGTGGAAGCAAAAATTCTATCAGCATTTTCTTGACTTTGAGTAAATAAAGCCTAAAATAAGATATGTACATATATAAAAATGAATTTTATATAAAATATTATCTTAAATATTCTAATGATAGTTATCAATTGATCTAATGCCTTTTTATAAAATTTCAAAACTTTAATTCAATAAATTTTAAAGTTTAAAAATTATTACAATAAATTTCTTGATAATAAAAATATGATTTAAAAAACAACAGCTACATATTGTAAAAAAAATTGATAAATGTCATTTCTCCTTGTTATAATTTAATTATAAAAATTTTGTTAGTGTTTATTGATTATTGAACTTTCAGCAAATAATTCTAGAGTAGAATGAAAAGAATTGTTTTTTTTGGAAGCACATGAAAAAGTTATGTGATATTATTAATGGTTTTAATATTTGAATAATTTTTTTAAAGAAATACATCAAAAAATGTTAAGCACATACAATACTGTAGCTACCATGAAGCAAAACAAGATAATACATTTGGGTCTCTGGTTTTAGGGATCCTTTTGTTGTTATATATATATAGTAATGCTATTGAGTGTTCATTAAATTTTTGTTTAAAAAAATTATTAAAATAAAATTATCATAAATAATGCGAAGGTTTCAGTTTGAGAGACTGTTGTTTATAAAAGTCTAAAGAGTTTTATTATTATTAGTTTAAAACAAAAGCCAGTTCATTAAAAGTTTAATATATAAAAGTTTAGAGTTTTCAAAAATAAAGAAAGAAGAAATACTGTTATCGTGGGGGAAAATTAACTGCATCATTCATAAAGTTTTACGAATTAATTTAAAATTAATTCAGGGGAGAGAATTTGGCTTAAAAAAAGTTAAAACTATAGTGGTTTAAATCAGGGGTGGGCAATTGTTTTGGCTCGGGGGCCACAGAGGTTAACAGAGAGCCGCATCGGGAGCCACTTTGTGGAAGTGAAGGTTAGCAGAGGGCTGCACCTTTTTTCATGACACAATAAACATACTGCTTTATTCCCTGTATTACCAAAGAAATATTTGTTTGTCCATTCTTCATTAAACACATGACATTCATCACCGATTTTACATTTTTTCGGAGGGTTCATGGTTTCACTAAAGTTGGAAATGTATATATTTACTCATGCAAAGACAAAATTGAAAGTAACCAGATCAACTAGAAAAGCACTGCACATCATATCTACACTGCGCGTGTGTATTGACGTGGCCATCATAGTGGAAAATATGAGATGAATCTTCAGTCACACACAAAAAGAAAATCTCAGCTCAAGGCAGATTTTTCTGATTGTCTTGGAGGGCCGCATAAAACCTCTTAGCAGGCCGCTATTTGCCCACCCCTGGTTTAAATGAATCTTTTACATAAAATTAAAAATATCTCTCTTTTCGTTTAAATTATTAAAGAAAGAAAAAAAAGGGAAAATAATTTTAAAAACTAAATAACGAAGTGATTTTAAATATATATGTGTGCTAATAGCTATCATAAACATAAGGATTGATAAAATATATATGTGCATGTTTAATAATAAGAAATAAATGAAAGTTAAAAAACATTGTATAATCATAAGATATATAAACACTCAGCAATGGCTACTAAGTTAAACATAATCCAAAAACAATAAGTTTGCAATGGATGCTAATTAAAAGATCTCAAACAACAGGATTAAAAGCTTATCTAAAGAATGTGTTCGAAAACAACAGAGATAGCCGGTGGACATAAAAACCAATTACCAAAATGACAACAGGTCATCCTAATAAATAGTCCAGTTTTTTTCATTGGACAGTTAGTTGAGTTCGCAATTAGCTCAGATTATAATCAGTTGAGATCACAATCAAATCAGTTCAGTTCAGTCAATCAATCAGTCAGTCTATTATGTATCCAAAACCAGAGACCATGCAGTGTTGAGCAGCTTATAGGAACATATGACCTTGCTTCAGCCCTTAGTCTAATAAGATCAGCAATTTTCCCAGTAAAAGTAATGCCTGCTTAACAACTTGAAAAATCGCCAGAAATGTTTAGCTGTCTAGAAATAGTACCATGGAATACTAAGCATTAAATCTTTACAAAAAAACCTCAAATCTAACTGGTTAGAAATATTTTCATGTGAAGTAATAACCAGCAAGAAGTCCACATTCAAATCCTAGGTAATAAATAAAAATTTTTTATTTGCATTTCTAAGTAAAGTAGCCATTGCAATAATTTGAAGCCTCCCAGAGTCAGTTAACAAATGAACTCTATAGCATGCACAAAGACCTATTGATGTGCGTGTTTTGAAATGTCAAGTATATGGAATGCTTTAGTATATTTTATATTGATTTCATGTACCTTGTATTATTTAATACTTTGTTATATTATATTGTATATCTTACTAGAATATGTGTGGTCATTATATGCAATTATCATTGTCTAATTTAATTAAGTTTTATAAAAGTAGTTTAAACTTTGCAATAATAAATATTTAGTTAAATAAATTATCTTTAAGCTTAATTTTGTCAGTCAATTCTTTACCACTAATTAAAGCAATAATTTGTTATTGTATTACTTTAGATTGAACTAGTCATGGGATATTTCAAGTGCTGGATTATGAGCCTACTATGCCAGCACGTTAGTTCCAGTAGCTAATTGGCACCTGAAATTTACCTCAAAACAAATAAAGTGCTTGGATAGTAGGGATTTGAATCTAGCAGTTGAAGTGGCCATGGTCTGGAAATGTGATTGTGTTATGCGTTGCATAGCACGGTCTGATCGTGGGTATTGTTGATAGTTCTGCTATCGACGATATTCTCCCCTCTTCTCGAAGGGCCAGTCCGTTCATGTAACATTTATAATATAAAATTATAAATTTATGATAAATAAGGTTTAAACTCAGTTAAACCTAGCAAATAAACTATGCTGGATCATCTTACGAACACACCCGGTACAATATATATATATATTCAAAAATGTATCAAGATATATGTTATAAATATCAAATGGGATCTTTTTTTGAAATTTTATATAGAGAACATAAATTGTTTTTTGTAACTTTGATCTAAAATAAAAAAAAATCCAGAGTTCTAATAATATTAGGCAGGGGTGATTTTAGAAAGAACTCAAATATTTCTTTGAGGATTGGAATATGTGGTTTGAGGCAAAGAATCATTTCATGTGAAATTGAGTGCCTTGAGAATATTTTAATATTCTTTAGTTAATCCAATTCAAAAATTTACATTCTATTTAGTCTTGTACCTTCTTTATATCTATAAAAATCATATATAACTGTCTACCTGTATTCCTACTCATATCCATAAGTTGTGTAACTACAATAAACTATCTCCTATATGCCTATCTGATCAAAAACCTCCTTGCATTTTTCCCACTATATTATTTTCTTACATCCATTTTGCAACCCTTCCAGCCACCACATATGAGAAAACTTTATATAGCACTGATGTTACCACTATCCGTCTATAATTGATTAACTTTCTATGATCCTTACCCTTTCCTTTAAATAGAAGCCTTATTCTTGTATTACTCCAACCACCCGGAAAATCTCTCTTCTATACCATCTTATTAAAACATGATAATAATTTTAATTTTGCCCTATGCCCTAAATTCATTACCATCTCTGCTACCCATCAATTTAAACCTCTTGCCCTTCCCCTTTTTCAATTTCTTACCTGCCTCATTCAGTTCACTTTCTGTAAACCTAATATTTCCATTACAATATGCTTTCATGTTTGCTATCACTCTGTCCTTCACATCTAACATCTTTTCTATATCCATTACATACTTATTTAAGATTATCTCTAATTATTCTCTAGAGCAATACTCTATTCCCTTATCATCTAGTAATACTATTACTCTCTCCCCTACATTCCTTCTTTTAATGTATTTCCAAAATTTTTTACTCCCATCTCTTCCACTTTTATTAATATTCTCCAACAATTTACTATTCAATTTCATTCTCTCTATGTAATTATCTATTTTAGCCAACTTCTTTTTTTCTAAGTGCTTTCCCCTTAGTATTAACATCTTTTTTACTTTCTTTGTTTTTAATAGCACACTTATATTCTCTGCATGCTTTTTTACTCTCTTTTACACTTTTACTATCTCTCACTTTTAGATTCCTTTTATTCTTCTGAATATTCTCACCTAAAACCACATTTGTCACTTTTCCTACTTTACCATACCAGTCCTTATACTCATCCTCAATCAACTCTTCCATGGTTTCTTCAACTTTTACTTTATATTCTTCTAACTTATTCTTATCATTCATTCTCCATCCACAACTTTCACTATTCTTTCGACTTTTATTACTTTTTGCATCACATTACTAAACATTTCTATTATAAAAAGTTATGATCACTATTACATACTCTCTCTTCATTATCAAACTCCTTAATTTTCTGTACTGTATTCATTCCCCCTTTCTCTACTAATATATAATCTATTATGTGGATGCGATATGATAATACTGTAGCTTCTCCTTAAATGAAATCTAGAATCTCTCAGCAATTATACCCAGAAAAACCTGTTAGCCACTTTATTTTTTATTCCCCAGTCTAAGTTTTCCGATATTCTGCTCTATCCCATTTCCACAACATAATCTTTGTCAATGCTATGGCCTTTATATCTAAATCCCTCTTATCTTTTCCCAAACCCAGCATAAAAACCAATAATCCACTTTCCGTATAATCACTTATTCTTCCATAACTTCATTATATGTAACCTTTCTGTTTTCAAGCATTTACATTCAATTAACAGATGCCTAATATTTTATATTCCGTCCTTACATAATTTACAGACTAAATTATCCATATTTTTCCATTTACATGTATATTTTCTTGTTGCTAAAGATCCCATTTGAGCATTAAACAATAAACTATTTTCCTTACTATTATCATATATTAATTCCCACCTAATATTCTGTTTATTTCTATATATATTTAAACTCTTTTTACTCTCCATATTAGTTCTCCATCTCTCTAACTCCCTCTTCTTTATTAATATATCTATTCTTTTATCCCATTCCTTACCACTATTACACTCAACAATCCTCCTAACACAATCATCCCATCTTTTGTACAAATATACTGATATAAATTCTTTATCCAAATCTTTTGCATACCACATTACCTTTCTCACCCATCTTGTTGCCTGCCCTTTACTCATAACCCAATTAAATACTATTTTGGCTATTCTTTTATTATCCATAAACTGCAATCTACCAAACATTTTCATTTTACTTTTTACATCTCTCATGAAAACTTGACCATTCCATTTCTCCTTGAATTGCCTCCCTTGCTGTCCATACATCTGCATTCAATGCATGTCTTCATACTTCCCTTTGAACTTTTTCTAAGTAATTTAATACCCCTTTACCAACACATAATGCATCATTACCATATGTTAACCCTGCTACTGCAACTCCCTTCCATATAATTCTAGCTACATCATAGTTATTATATAAAAACACTGTTAATTTCTTTATCAATCCCTTTCTTTTCTTTGCTTCATTTATCAATTTTTCCTTCCATTCATCCAAATAATTTTTCTGATTACTTAAAATAATTCCCAAATAATTATATCTATTCACCACCCTTAACTTAATATCTCCCAATAAAAATTCTACTCATTCAACGTCCCCAGACTAGTTTCTAGCTTGTGACTTTGGATCCTAAGATCGAGATGTAGTGCTCTCAAATCCAACTCTTCACTGATGAAAGTCACAAGCTAGAAACTAGTCTGGGGACGTTGAATGAGTAGGCACTAGATAGGGATTTTATGCACAAACCTTCCTGCATCTACTGATAACAAAGGCTTGCACTTGGTGGCACTATTGTATAAAGAGTTTGATACTCTTATTTTCTTACCATAATAGTTCTCTAATTTTGATAACTCTATTAAATTTTATATCTTAAACACATAAATATTTAAGTTATAATTAAGATTAAATAAATCTGGCAAACTGTAAAAAACAAACAATCTTACTATAAATAAAAATCACAAAAATATATTACTCTTTTTTTTTTTTCATTATTATTAATAACTAGTGTCCAATTGCTATCAAAGACATTTATAATAAAATATTTGCTAGGCAATATATTATAATCTAAATTTAACTTGTCCTATCCTGACAATTACTTATGATATATTTCATTTTATTTAAAATTTGATGAAAAATACCATCTTAGCATTCCAAAAGAATTATCAAAGATTTGCTAAACATTCTAATTAATTAGATATTTTTGTCATTCAATTAGATTTTAAGGTAATTCTTTGACTCTGCCAATCTATCCATTTATTGCTGATCTGATAGCATAACTACTTCATAATAAATCTAACATCACCTGTGCAACTATCAGTTATATCAAAAGTAGATTTACTGCAATGAAAGTTCTTTGACAAATTTTCTGCCTTTAACATTATTAAAGAGTTAGCATATGGTTCTTCTCTATCATTAACTTTTTTGCCATTTGTACTATCCCTTTTACAAGAACTTTTTGCATTAATTTCTAACATCTTCATCCCCTTTCCCTAATGGTATAAAGTTTATGCATTGGTATATAATAATATAATCATAAGAAAGAGGTCTCCCATTTCAACAATATTGAATTTCTGCTATAGAAATTAATTATTACAACTGAACGAATTGCTTACATTCTTTGATAAAAACTGTGTTGCAAATGATAATTGATAGATATTTTGCCATCCACTTTTTTAAGCAGGTGTAGCAAATTTTAAGGAACAATGCAATCAATAAATAATTTATAATAAAATTTTTTACTAGTTCATGTTTCCTGAACTCAGTGACTCACAATTTAAAAAAAAAAAAATCATTAAAGCCATTTCAATAGAGATCCTTATTTTCTATGGACTAATATGCACAATCATCTCTTATCGTGAAATTTTTTTAATTTCATTTATAAGACTCTGCACTAATATACTTTTTTCTAGAAAATTGAAAACATTGATCATCTACATTGAGTTAGATTATTGAATCCTCACTTGTTTTTAGCTGCACCACGACCCAATCTTTCATAAAAGTTTACTATATATTAAATCTCACTACCATAGAAATCCTGTCAGTGATATCATCCTTTCTCATTAAATGATATAGAATATCTTAATTTTCTGAACCATTCATTCTTTATAAATTTAATCAACACTACTCATTCTTCTATAGCTATATTGTAATAACGTGAAAGCTAAAGCATTCAACAGATACGCCTTAAACATGCTTAACATGACAGCCAATAAGATGGAATAATGACATCACATGGACCTCTCAATTCTCACTTGTTCTGACTTGTGTTTGAGAATTGAGAGGTCCATGTGATGTCATTATTCCATCTTATTGGCTGTCACGTTAGCATGTTTAAGGCGTATCTGTTGAATGCTTTAGCTTTCACGTTATTACAATATTATCTGTTTACGCTTAATAAATTTTATATATAGCTATATTATAAAAATCTTCTGTTGTGATTACAAGAGAATTCTAACCATTTGAGCACGATTTTCTGTAATTTTTAAAGAAATTATATTTTGATAGCCTCTGTTAATACTGGGATCAAATCTCTTTTCACTTCATATCCAAATCCTCTTTTCCTTATTTATTGAAGAAGTTTTGATTAAGATATATATGAAAACTATGGGCACGATGAGGATTTATTTGTTCGTATATCCAACAAATACACTCTCTTTTATAATATTAGATCTTTCTGCCCATTATCACTTTAACTCAACCATTATCAATAATCTTAAAATTCACGCAGCCCTAAGCCTATCAAAAATATTAGGGCTGTGCAGGTTCTATTTCGTATTTATAAAACACATACTTTAATACATAATTTTTATAATCTTTATTGACAACTATGTTATAATGATATTAAATATTTTTCTTCTGTAACCGGAAATATTCTCCTATTCATGTGTAAACATCCATCCATGAAAAAAGATTCTAAATGACTTTGCCATGATATTCCATCTAATACATTATTTCTCATCTTGTATGTTATATTATGTAGATCAGTTATGACCATATAAATCACTATTTATCAAGTATATAAGTTCAACAGATACAATCAAACCTAAATATTCTTCTGTGATAGACACAATCTATTATAATTGTAACGCTTATACTATATTTTTCACAACACTATGATATATCATTATTTATTTATTTTTATATATGTGATATAAAACTAATCCAAATTAAATCATTTTACTATTTGTAACTTGCATTTTTATTTTAATGTTAACAAACATATTTATCAAACAAAACATCATGTTTGATTACATTCCAGAACCATCTATTGTAAACTTGAATAATCTGTAGACATAATATGATAGTGTCAATGAATATCTCATGCTACAGCAAGCATATAACTGGTCACAAAAATATATAATTGTAGATCTAATGTCAGATCTATAGAAGTATATGAGCAAGTTGATATGGGTTTAAAATTTTGGTGTTTGAATCTTACTAAGATCATTAGGTTGAATAATATAAAATAAGTTAAAAATAGCTTCTAGATGTGTGCATACAAATTCAGTATTCTTCATTGATGAAAGCCAATACACACAAAACTAATCCTGGCTAGTCTAGTGTCTACTAATTACTCAAGTTTACAATAGAATGAATAATTGTATTTCATAAACATATATACAGGTATGACATTTAAATTTAATTAACCATACCAGTATATCTGCTGGGGGCCTACTGATGGCAGGTAACACATACACACATTCAGATGGAAAATCTCCCTTTAGGCCCGTTCTTTCACACTTTCCATAGCACCATCCTGAATTTATAACATCTTTCCCATTATCTTCCTCTAAAAATATTATATCACCTTTTTGGAAGCTTAAAAAGGAAGAACCTTCTCCTGAAATGTAACAAAATAGAATACCTTAAGTAAAAAGAAAAAAGTATTAAAAAAAAAAAATAAAAAAAAAAATCTTACCCGGTGTCTGGCAATCTTGCAAAGCAATTACATATTTTGACCGTGATTTAAGACCTTCTAAGAAATAAACAACCAATTCCCGGATGTCTTCTGCATTGACTGACTGAAAACTGTAATCATCACCTTTAACAGTTTGCAGTTCAAAGGTTTGGTGGTGGAGTTTGACACTTCTAAAAAGCAAATATTTTAAAAATAAAATAAATGATATGAGAAGACCAATAAGAAATATATAAATTAAAATTTATTTAACATCATTATTTGTTTTTAAATTAAAACTTATTATAAAGAAACTCCAACTATTATTTATTTATATAGGAAATGAAAAATCTTAATGTAAAAAGTACTAAAACAGAGTTTAAATATAAAATTTAGAAAGATTTATTGTGCCAAATATACTTTCAATCTTTTGTGTCATATTCATGATGAGTCTGCTGAGAACATTAATTTTTTGCTGCTCTGAATGCTATTTGATTTTTGGTTCATTATATTCATTTTGTGTAATGAACCACACCTCCTTTATCAAATAGGGGTAAATAAAATAGCCCAAATATGCTCAGACAAATTTAATGTCAGATTCAGAACCCCTATAAATTTAAACAAGTTTATTAATAACACAAAGACTGGCCCAATGTGTGTTCTATAGTGTAAATTGCAGCCAAAAAGACTGCCCATATATATATATTGTACCCTTTTGTTTAGGTCCAAATGAATTTATTTAGTCAATTTTCTAAAAAAATTTAAATTAAAGATATATTTTAATTGGTATGATTATTCTGTAATGTTGACAATGTTTTTTAAAAAAAGCTTTGTTAAAGTAAAAGGAGATTATTAAATACATAAAACTACACTAATATATTAAAAATAGTCAAGTAAAGCTAAATAGTGTAATTTTGTATGGTTGGGAAAACTGGCCATAGTAAAAAAGTACATTAATAAGTCTTCTAAAATATTTTAAAGCTAGATTTTAAAAGTAATGACTTAAAATTAAATAAATAGTGTATTTTAAAATGAAGATTATACTTAATAATTGTAGTATAAAATTATTTATTTAAAATGAAATATTTTGTGGGGACAAATGTGTTTAATTTTATAGTACCAAAATTATTATTCTAAATTATATCATTATTCTCTAATATAATATTTTTTTTTCCAATTAAACATTAATTTTTGTTACCAGACAGAAATTGATACAGTTTGTCTGAGTCTTGAGTCATGTGACATGTAAATATTCATACTTGTGTGCTTATAAGTTTTCTAATAAAGTTTCAAAATTACTTTAGAATTGTACTATAAAACTGAAGCATTTATTTGTCTATCACAAGATAAAAATTAGCTGTTATAAAATATTTAATTAGGGTTTTAAAATGAATGTAGTTAATAAAATTAATTTTTAAAAAATAGATACATTAAAAAATGAAGGTGGGATAAAATAATAAAATTATTATTTTTAAAAATGCTATTTTAAAATATTTAGTTGGTTTACATAAAAATATAAAATTAGTTTAGAATTAAATAATGTAATAATTAATATTTGGTTGATGAGTCATCATTTTTATTTTTGAAATTTAATTGTGTAAAATAGTACTAATATGTAAATTAGATCATCAGATAAAGATCTAAATAGACAATCAAATCATCAGTTCAATTTACTATAAATGCAGATGCTCGCTTGTTTCTGTGTGCTTTTAATCAGTGAATTGGGTGATAAAATTGTGTTTTAAAAGTCAATTTGTGTTAAACAGCTCTCTAAATAATTTATTATTTGTAAAATATTAAAGTATTGGAATTATTTTTAAAGAAGAGAGTATTAAAAATTAGAAATATATCAAGTTAAAATCATGCACTATTGAAACAACTAAAATCCCCTATCAAGTATTTTTATTGAAACTTAAACCAGCTTTCACAGTAATTATGGAAATCATACCAAAAACAATTGTATATTTGTGGAAAGAAAGGATGGAGGTACAGACATTATGTGAAAATATGTTTCTAAAATTATTAATGGAGAAAAATATAATATTGGTTATATTAATATCTCAGACATTGTTGAGAGAATTAGACAGAAAGTTTGTTGGAAATCTAATGTAGATACATTTTATTGTGAAAAAAGATAGCTTTATCTAAAAAAAGCAAAGCTATACGGTAAAGATTTTTAATTCTCAATATTTTTGAAAATATATAGTTTTTTAAAAGAATTGCAGTAAATGTTTTTAAATGAAATATTCTTTTTAAAAATCTATTCTGAACTTTTATTCAAAATGATGGAGAAATAAAGATTAAAATTACTGCAAATATACTTTACATGACAAGTCTTCATTATTTAAAAGACCGCATTTATTTAATAATATATATAAAAAACGATATTGGAAAATTATTATTTGGATAGCCTTATGCCAACTTTAGTGAATCATTAAATGCCAATTTGAGTAACCGTTAGGTGAAGACCTTTTACATTTGAGAGTTTTGGATTGTTTTGTAACCTGAAAGAATAGGTTTACGTACGCAATCATAGTTTTCCACGTTATATTTGCGACAATTGCCTACTAGCCTGAAAAAAAGGAGTATGCAGTCTGCAATATAATGACCCTTCTTAATAAAATAAAGTCATATACATGATAAAAATATTTATATAGGTATATCTGTTTGTGTATGTATATGTAGTCATATATATGCTTATTTAGTGATGTACATATTCATATATATGGGTGTATATTGTATACATTCGTTTATAGTTCGGTAAAACCTGTTTTTTATGTAAATGTTTTAGACAGTTTTTGATTTCCATATGTTGTTCTTTAAAATTGCTTGATAATTGTATAACTTACTTCATGGTTGTGACCAAAATGATAATTGGTTTCGATCCCAAGTCAATAATTCGGAGTAGCGGTTATCATGGGATTTTGTTTTTTTTTGTTTTGCTAATCGTACCTTGGCTGTCTAAAATTATATTTTTTTGTCATGACCAAAATGGTAGCTGGTTTCAATTCCAGGTCATGTATCTCACCTTACTTAGTCATTATACATCCTAAAATAAAGTTTTAAAAACATGCAAGACATAGCATTTACTTATGGGTGCATATATTTTTTGCTTAGAAAAATCAATAAGAGGAAGGAATTCGTAAAAATAAGTGAAACTCAATGTAAAATAAATATTAATTACTTTAAACTTTCCACAACATAAACCTTATTAATGTGTGTGCTTGGATTATTCATAAAAATAGTAAAATTTGATATGGCTGTTACCTTGTAGGCTGCCGCCCTTCTATCAAATAAATTAGCATGCGTAGTCATCCATATCAGATTAGAATAAATAAAATAAACCATAAGATATAAGATGATCAAAAATAACAGATGTATACTTAGTGAGCCAAAATAATTTAAACATGATATATGTATATTTTCGCTCATATATTCCTTTTGATATATAATATTTTTTGTATTAATGTAAATGCATTTTTTAGTTGTTTCAGATGTCAGAGAAAGCCGGGTCAAGCTGTAAAATTTGTATTATTATTGAGTATCTTGTGTCAGTTACAAATGCGGCAGTCACTAAATTAACTGCTGTGACAGCAAGAGTGGAATATAATAAAAAAAAGAGAAGTAAAGTGAGGAGATTCATATATATTTAGAATAAATATTAAAATAGACACAGACAAGGCAGATTTTTTTTTTCATGGTACAAACCGACACACTTGGGCATTTGTTTAAATATAGGACCTTGGATGGTAGGTAAAGTTGTCATTCATAATATACAAAAAAGAAAAAGAGTTACATAAGAAGAGAAATCGTAGTACTGATTTATTTCGGAAAAATAAATAAAATTTGTTTTAGTTGAAGGTATAGGGAATATACAAAATCACAAATAGTAGCTAAGCACTTATATTTAAAAACAATTATTTTGATTTTTTTTTTTTGTCTCTAGGCTAGTAGAGATAGATACAATTTTTTTATAAAAGGCTAAGTAGGTAATAAATAACGTGTTACTGTCAGATAACAAAATAGCCAGTATTAGGAAAAAATGGACAGACTGACTAGAGATGAAGACTACGACAGTAAGGAGGTTGTATTCAACCTTCCTATGATGGCAACACATAGTCATGGTGACCAAGAAGAATATAACATGGTAGCAGTCATCAAAGAATTAAGAGAGGAAAAAAAAATGATGATGACCATACTCCAAGAATTTATGAAAAATACTACAGCAAGATTAAAAAAATGTTAAATTCCATCAAAAACAGAACACAGTGACGAAAGTATCATCAGATTATGACACACAATTAAATTGGCAGGATCAACCTAGGACACAAGGACAAGATGATACTTATGTTAGGTCATTGATTGAAGATGAATCATGTAAAGATACTCACCACTTGGACTTATCAATACAATCTAAAAAAAGAAGAGAAGAAAATTGGCAAATAAAAGAGGATAGGGAGAAGACAAAGACTCTTCAGACTTCGAATCTGATCCAGATGCAACAAGGCAGACAAATCTTGACCCCAGTAATAATAAATTTGATAATATCTCATGTGGCAAAGTTTATCCACATAGTGTTTTAGAGGGGAACCGTATGGGAATCCTAGACACCACCTAGATAGTTTAAGGGATTTTTTCCAATTCCAGAATATGAATGAACAAGAAAAAGTGGCTATCTCCAGTCATCATTTGAAAGCAGCTGCTAGAGACTGGTGGAACACATTGATGGAACAACCACTAACATTTCGTGAATATGAAAACACAGTGATGTCAATGTATTGGAGCAAAGAGTGGCAAGAATGTCTGATATATTCTATTATACACGAGAAATATCCAGCTAACTATCATAAAACCCACACACAGTTTTTCTTGAGGCAGGTAAATAGGATAAAGGTTCTAAATGCATTTAACTATCCTGAAACTCAAACAGTAAGAATGATTAGGCATAACATGCCACCTTGGATACGAAAAATAATAATAAGTAGTCAAGTGGAGGATATTCAAGATATGACTTGTGTACTGACAGCAATCAACTATGGAAATTTAGAGGAAAATCAAAATGACAAGGTCATGATGGAGTTGAAGAACGCAAGGCATTATGTGACACCAGATCCCGGAAAATATAGAAAATAAAATATAGTACAACTTGCTAAACTAGGAAAAACACAGGACCTGACTTAGGATCATGACATTTAGTAATGACCATACAAACAGATAGGGGAGAAAGTAATACCATTAGTTAGCAAAAGAAAGTGTATTAATATTACAGCAAATTAAAGAGTTAGGCTTGAACTCATCTGGCACAATTTTTATCTCTGACCTGAAGCAACTGCATTTTTTTAACATTTTTTTTCCTCTCTAACTATTGGGAAATGAAGAAATGGATCCAGAAGTCTGATCCATGCTTCACAGCCTGCTATAAACTCACCGGCATTGTAAACCTGGGTTAAGTTTATATTCAAGTATCAACAGAGTTTTGCACTAAATAGAAAATTAAAGTGTTTCATTTTGTATATTCAACGGTCACTAAATTAGCTATTTAGTTTAAAATATTCCGTTAAAGGAAATTTTGATTAAAATTAAATCATTTATAAAAATTCCTTTTTCAAAATTTATTAATGAAACATATATGTATGACAAGCATATATATATATATGATTAAATGCAAAATTCTGTTGAAACTAAAATGCCATTTTTATTAAAAGAAATAATAAAATATTTTTCTTTTAATTTTGTTAAAAATATATGTCGTACGATTTTATTTTAAGATAAGCCTGCCAACATTCCTAAAGTAATTGCATTTCCAATTAGTGTTTCATTCAGGGAAAATTAAAGATGCCCTTTTTAATAAATCAAATTCGAAATTAAAACAAAATTTGATAATAAAAACTTAAAAGTTTATTTTTAGCCAAAAAGTTACTTTGAAACAAAGAGCGTGGGGGCTTATCAAGATCTAGAATCATATGCAAATCAATAGAAAAGTATCACTGAAAAGGTATAAAAGGTGGGGAGAACAAAGGACTAGATCTTCAGTCAAAATTAAGCTCAGATATAATTCTGAGATCTTTAGTCAGAAATTCATCTGGCTCCTTTGATTCAAAAATTCTTTTGAAATTCGTCTAGATTTTTATTCTAACATTATTTATTCACAGATTGACTCTGAAAGTATTTCTGAAATTTTTACTGAAGTGATTTTGAAAATATACTTAGCTGCTGCTCGTTGGCTCTTTTGATAGTTCTACTACTTATCTCTGCTATGGCGACCAAGTCTTATGATCCTCCAAGGTTGCAGTGAAAGTAATTGCTGAAAACCATTGTGTCCTAGTTATTGCGAAGAATTCTTGTTCTGACTTAAAGATGCGACCCTTCAAAATTTTTATTAACTTGGTGGACGTGACCATGTACTGCGGCTAAACTCATCAGTTTTGCCTGCCGTCGGGGTCCTAATCTATCAAAATGCCGTAAAGCATCAAGTATCTAGTAAAACTGAACTGTGAGCTGCGTGTGCACCCTACATGTCAAAATGCTTCCGATCCCCATTTCTTTGTCCGGACAAATAAATCCACATACGTAAATCAAGCCAAGGACGTCGAGGGAAATGGACAAACTAAACATGGACTGGTAACTTTTAATCATCTACTCACGAACTTTTACTTTCCTTTTTTTTATCTTATACCTTTCTTTAAATGTTTTCATTAATTTATTATCTTTCATTATGTATATCTTTCTATTGTAATATTAGATTTATATTTATTCTAACTTGATCATCTCTTTATGCTTAAATCCCCCCCCCCATTGCTATTTCTCATTTTTAATGTCAAATCAGTTTGACAAATATATTTTAGTTTCCTTATGCAGTGTAAATTATGTTTTTTATTTGAAAATATTTCCAATTTAAAATGAATATTTATAACTTAATACTAGTTAAGTTTCCTTTTGTTTTACCAATTCGATTTCCTCGATAACGCTTATCTTTGTTCTCATTCCCTCTTACAGTTAAATATTAGTTATTTAAAGAAATCTTTAAATATTTTAAATTATTCGCAGAGCGCAAAGCAATGATCATGCTTTGTGAAATATTTATTTCAATTTGGCGTTATCTAGGGGATACGAGTTGATAAACTGAATTAAATTGGAAAAACTATACCTATGCCACAGAATTATATGTAATTGAAACCGCCTCATTGTTAAAATTATTCAACAGGGGTTACTTGGGGAATAGCGAAGATATCTAAAACATTAATAATATTTAAACTGCATTTTATTAAAGTATATCATTTAAAATAAAAGCTTTAGTCTTATAATTTTTATTTCAACCTTTTATTTGCTTAACCTGTTAGGTTAATTGTCCGATGATCCAAGTACGCAAAAGCCCTTAACTCATGTTATATATATTTTGGCAAATTACACTTATTTTAGTTACTTAAGTAGTCTAGTCGATTGTCTCTACCCTGATGCTAAGCCTGGACCGGGTTAGGAAATAATTTATGCATGTCTCGGATATGTTGTTGGTTCATGGTTAGATTCAAAAATAGATGAATAGGGCAGAGACCATAGTATTCTTGATTTTTATATCTCGCATATGAGTGGTCTCGAGGTGCTTTTGCCTAGTCTTCAAACTGAGTAAAACCAGCATACACATTCGACCGGCACAATATATTATAAAAGAATAAAAATAAGGCTATTTTCTTCTTTTAATGTCCCACCGATTTGGAAACCATTAGTAACAGAATGAAAATATGGGTCCTGAAAGAATGGTTCTGATTTAATAATGCCCTGAAAATTATAAGACCATTTATAACAGAATGAAATATAATGCTAAGCTTTTTTTTAATAACACCACAGATTTGGGTGGTATTTGTAACTGAAATAAATATAATGACCATGGGAAATGAAAACTTTAATATAAACTTAATGAAAATATATCCTAATCATCGATCACCATTTGCAACTGAACAAAAATATACCCTGAAATTGAACGCCATTTATAACAAAATAAAATTATGGGTCATATTGTATCCCAAGTTACAGCCTAATTATTGATCACCATTTGTGACACAATAAAAATAAGAACCCAAAAAAAAAAAAAAAATCCTAATTTAATAATGCCCATGAATTTAGTCATTTGTAACAGAATGAAACTAATAAACTAAACTAAACTAAATATCAATCAATGAATAACAATCTAACACTTATAAGTCCATAAAACAATGATAATAATCCCTTTGTTGTAAACTCATGAATTCAAATAGCATTTAGAATGAATAGAAAGCAAGTAAAATCATTATTTCAAACTACCCTAAAATATGAGCATTATTTGCAAAAGATTAAAGATAAAGCAATAAAACTAAATATCACTATCTTATAAATAACAATCTGTACTTATTAGATAAATCATATATAATAGAATAAAATAATGACAAAGAATTAGACACATAAACTTTAATATTTTTTATGAATCAAAACAGTTTACAATAATATAAACTTATACCAAAAGTCAAATGATATTTATATTTAAATGAAATAATTTATGGATGAATGAGATAATAATTTTAATATGCTCTACAAATCTAAAATATCAATGATATCTAACTAAATACATAACTCAATAATTTATTTCCAATTACAAGTAAATAAAATAAAAGTACTGCTAACTCAAACCTTGCTATTCCACTACTATCAATATAATCTTATTAACTAAATTGATTATAATAATAATACAAAATCAATTAACCTAACACATCTTTCCACTTTCACCAACTTATAAATATTATAAAATAAAACCATTCTATTAAATAACCTTAAGATTTTCAATAAACAATCATAACAATATATAAAATTAATGATAGATTCTTATTTGATCCTTACTTAAACACAATTGACAAATCATATTCAATTATTTTTCAGTTAGACTATAACTGTCAAAGCATATGAAAATTGTTAGTCTTAAACTGAATTTATGATCCACATCGATGAACTTTAAATATAATTAAAGCAGATCATTCTAATTTATGTCAGAATAAAATACATTACTATTACCAGCTCTATAACTGAATAAGATTATAATCTTTATGGCTGTATACTAATTTAATATATTCAGTTTAACAACAATGATTTAAAATAAGATAAGCAAACATTTAATTGAAATTACCTTTAGTCATTTTCAATGATAATCATATTAGTATCTTTATCAATCATCAAATCAATTCATATATACAATTTCTATCCTAATATAACTGTTACTTGTTACTAACAAAATAATTATAATAAACTTATAATTATTTATTAAATATTTAATAGACAGGGTATGAGCACAGACTTTCACATGACCCACCACTCTCCACACTATCTCATAACACTGATACACCTGAACACACATATGTTGAAAAGATAAATAATCACCAATATACGTATTTCATGCTAAACCAGCAATCATCAGTTGGTCCAGATTACCATCTCTACACATATATGCTACAAGTGCTCAGATATATATTAAGATAGCAAATTCTCCTACTTTAATGGACAGGCTTTAATCTACTCCACACTCCAACTCTTCAACCGTCCATCCAATTGAAAATCTGATGATGAAACGCTCAAAGGCCACCCTGAGGCCGAGATTATTGTCACACCCATGTTGACCTAAAGTCAATCTGACCCCTCATGTACAGGACATAATCCATTAAATACATATACAAGGGATAGGCAGACATCTCTAATATGTAATAGCTGAAATACACAGTGTTATGAGATAGTGTGGAGAGTGGTGGGTCATGTGAAAGTCTGTGCTCATACCCTGTCTATTACATATATAGACGCAGGTATATATAAGCCTGTGTATTTCAGCTATTAAATATTTAAGAATGTCAAATCAATTAATTTATTGCTATATAAAAAATCTATATCTGTTCAGGTAATAAACATTAAATTCAATACAAAGAAAATGTTATGTAATTATACATTCTTACTTATCCTATCGATTTGGTACTGAATTATTTTGTAACTGCTTTTAATGAATTATGTGGTATAATCAATTAGTGAATATTGTCTCATTCAAATATGATTAACCAATAAATTTGCATTGTAAAATTCAATGACAACCTAGCAAATTTAAATTGTTTTAAATTAATTCAAAATTTATTAACAAATGGATATAAATCAACATATCATCAGCATCATCAACCATTATCAATCCATTGCAGGATGAAGGTCTCTCCAAGTTCAATCCATCTTCTCCGATCTTTAGCATTTCTTCTCCACATCATCCCTGCACACTTTCTTATTTCATCCATCCATCTCACATGTGATCTCTTTCTAGGTCTTTTACAATCTCTTAGAATCCAGTTTAAGATTTCAATTGTCCATCTATTATCATCTCTTCTGGCAATATGTCCAGCCCAACTCCACTTCAGTTTTTTTAGTTTTTCAATGAGGTAACATCTGTTTGTTCTCTTACTCATATATTGTGTTTTTGATCTCTTCTTGTTACTTCCAACATGCATCTCAATACTTCTTTGAGTGGTATGAAGTCTCTGTATTGCTCTTCTATTAAGTGTCCAAGTCTCAGATTTATAAGTAAGAACTGGTATAACATATTTATTAAAAACCTTTCTTTTCAAACACATAGCCATATTTCCTTTCAGTATCAAGTTATTTCTACCAAAAGTACTCCAAGTTTAATTCTATGATTAATTTCATCCATATGTCTCCATCTGTATTAATAATCTGACCGAGGTATTTGTAACTGTTAACTTCTTCTAATTCATCATAATCAATCTTTATTTTCATATTATGAGATCATCCATTAAACATTACTTTAATCATTTTAACATTTATCTTTAGTCCTATATCATCTGCAAAATCTAAATGACTTAAATAATTTCAATTTATTTTCACTCCATTATCTTCTCATTTTAATCCACAAAATATTTCTTGCAGCACTGCTGTAAAAAGTTTTGGAGATATGGAGTCATTCTCTCTTACACCCTTCTCAATGTTGACTTTCCCAGTATCAATATGTAATCTAATTGTTGCTGTTGCATTTTTATAAATATTCTTTAAAATATGACAATATCCTAGATCTATACCTTGATGATCCAATGCTTTAATCACTGAAGAAATGTGTATAGAATCAAATACCTTTTCATAATTTACAAATCCAAAGCATAATGGCAACTCATATTCATTTGTCCTTTCTATAACTTCTCTAAATACCTGGATATGATATACTGTACTAAAACCACTTTTAAATCCCACTTGTTCTCTTGGTTGATGGAAATCTAATGTTCTCTGTAGACAAGTTGTAATTATCTTGGTAAAATTTTTGTATAAAACTGATAAAAGGCTGATAGGTCTGTAATTTCTAATATCTTCTTTAACACCTTTTTTAAAAATTAATATTGCATTCTTCCAATCATTTGATACATCTTTATCATTTAGACATTTGGTATATAACTTTGTTAAAAAATTTTCGATTTCTTCATCTGCTTCTTTTAATATATCAATCATAATTCCATCATTACCTGGAGCCTTTCCTTTCTTCATACATTTAATTGCATGTCTCACTTCCTCATTTAAAATTCTGGGCAATTTGGAAGATGTAATAGATATAGGAGGTACTTGTTCTTTATTACTTTATAATTCTTGATAGAAGTCTTCTATCCATTTCATGATGTCATCTCTCTTTTTAGTAATAATTCCATCTTTTTTTCTTATTGCAGATATAAATTTCCTACCAATACCAAAATGTTGTTTTATACTCTTGAGACTTTTATTCTCTTCTACAGCTTTCCTTGCTAGTTCACAATTATACTTTCTTATATCATTTTCAACTCTTTTCCACACCATTTTACAAAATATGAGATATTCAATTTTTTTTAATGCATCATTTTTGTATATCTTCATATTCCTTCTTTTCTTCATAAATTCTCTAGTCTCAGTAGAAATTTTATTGGTCAATTGCTGCTTTTTTCCACGAGCTATCTTTGTTGCAGTTTTTAAAAGTGTATTAGTTGTTTTCATATTAATTTCAAATCTGAATCATGATAAAAATCTATCAATACTTGAAACTGATTTGTAAGTTCTAATTTAAATTCATTAGAATGTTTCTGAAGATTAGGAATGTCAACTGTAAATATTGTTTTTCTTAATAATTTTTGTCTCTCTAGTTTTGCATTACCACGTATCTTACATCTTACTAATCAATGATCACTTCCTGTGTTAAATTTATAAATTTAATCAGCATATATATATATTGTACCCTTACTTCTCGATGTATAATATAATTTGAAATACGACTAGCTCAATTGAATTATAATGCTCAGTTAAAATTTGCATATCTATCTTTAATTTACTTTTATAATATCATATTCTAATTAAATTTATTATCAATTATCAAAATCAATATATTTCTATAATATGTACTAATTAAATAAGTATTTATCAAAATCATGAGACTGTGAAGTAAAGTTACAAAGCAATAAGTAGATTTACATTGAGTCAATATCTTCCAAGACATTGTCTCAATGGCATAAGAATACTGTCATCTACCCATTAACTTACTACTACCTCTACAGCATTCTTATGGCTTTTAAATAAAATAAATTATCTTCAATAATAATAAAATAAATAAATCCTAACTTTTAATTTTTAAAATATAATTAAATAATCTCAGGTTCTTCTAATTATCTTAAAGTAATGATAACTCATGTAAATAAGTATGATATGGGATTTTATATCAAACCTAAATACACCTAACTTATTCTAATAATAATACTAATAATACTACTCTTAGGGTATAACTTAACCTTATCTATTCCTATTATATCATCAATCATTAAATAATAATAACATGTTTATCTTTTATTTTCATATAGTATCTTAATTTTAGAATAGGTCAAAATCTTACAACTTAATAATCTGTGGCAATCAATAATATTGTATTCTTATATTATGCATTATAATTACTCTATGACCATTGTAATATGATGTAATAATGTTAATCAATTCTCATAAATGATAATCAAGAAAATATGGTATTTATTTCTAAAATAATATTAATAAATTCACATTGTGCAAATATTATGTTTGTTCAAATTATCTGCTGTCAAATGCTGTGGTGCAAAATAATGAACTCGACACACTTTTAAAACAAATTAAACAAATTTATTTACATTAACTTCAACTAAGAATTTATTTACAATATTTACAGTTTAAAATTATGAAAACAAAGAAAATAAAATAAGAAAATAATAATACAAAAAATGTTTACACTGTTATTAGCTCATACTCCTATTAAATAATCTATACATACTTTTAAAATGCTATACTAATAATATTGAAGTATGTTTTAAAAACTTAGACTTTAAATAAAGATCAGTGAACTTCAATTATTATACAGAAAAATTTATGTAAATAATATTTATGTAGCATATGTAAACAATTAAACTTTACTAATTAAATTGCTACATCACTTAAGTATTACTGTTATTCATTTCATCATGTAATAGTATGTGTTTACTTTACTATCAGCATTACTTTAATAGCATAATATAGAAACTAATGTATCATTGTAATGTAATAACAAATAATTGATTATAATTTTATATTTCACTTAATGCAATTCATGCTACATGTTTTATCCAATATGCATTACATATATGTACTGTTAAAATAATAATATTTAAATTATTCATCAATTTCAAATTCATAAAGTATTATATTAGATAAATTCTATGATTCTTTTCTGTATGAAATTATTACTTTACTTTATGTGTTATTCTACTCCTTCTTAATAAACTTTTATCTACAAAACATCCTCTCAAACTTATTTAAAATTTCCGGAAAACAACTTTCAACTTTAAAATAAATACTAATTCCAAACTTTTATACTTCGTCATCTATTTTCGGTAAATCTTTAATCCAACATAAACTTCTACATAAAACTTAACTTAATTTATCCAATAAAAAACAACAGTAAAATATAGACTTTTAAAACTATTCCTAACTTGAAATAAAATAATTACTTGTATGAATAATAAATATAATTCAAATACTCCAACATAATAATAATAAAATAAAAATCAAAATTTATTTACGAAAGAATATATAATTATTTCTAAGCTTCTTATGTAATGTTGTATCGTATTTATATCATAAATTCAAATTATGCATATTTAAATAAAACTATTACTGCCAATATAAGTGTGTGTATTTTTAAAATAATTATACATTCATTCAAACAATATAATATTTGGTTGATCTAAAGAAAACATATTAAATACATTAAAATTATTATTATTATACAATTTTTACCATCAATAATGATTTAATGTACAGTCCATCTTCCAATATTCTTCGGAATTACAGCTTCATAGAATAAATCACATTTACACTCACAATCATTCTTTAATATATATTCCGTGTTATATTAATTATAAAATAAATTTATGCAATTTATTATTATATTACTTTAATTATTATTTTAAGAAATGTACCTATCTTATTTTTAATAGATTAATAATATTTAACTTTTATATTAGATAAATAAAAAAAAAATTCATATTACATAAATCCAGCGATGTTTCCTTTTCACCATAAAGTTTTTTAATCTAGGCTCATATTCACTAGCACACCATTTCCTGTTTCGGTCCATCACGTGTTTTTTTTAAAAGTTTATGAAAAACGAAAATTCTTTTAAAACCAAAATAAAAGTTAAAGTTCTTATAAGAAATATAATAAATTAAAATAATTTATAGGATCCTGTTGCAGTTCTTTATAGAATATTATTTAAAGTTATTATTTAATTTAGTCTCTAGTTTATGAAAAATTATATTTAATTATTTTTAAATTGACTGGACGTCCACTATTACTTGCGCATTTTTTAATAAAATATCCAGGTAAGAATAAGCTTCTTTATCTATAAACGACTAGTGTTTAAATTATTTCAATATAATAATTTTATTATATTAAGATTTTTAGCTAATTTATATTTCAATTGATTTGCCTTTAAAATTATCAATATTCAGTCTTTTAAAACATAAAGACTTAACAAGGCAAGTATTTTATAAAACTACTTTTATTTCTAATATCTTTACTTAAGATATAATTTAAATTTATAGCTTCAAAAATACTTTCTTTATAAAAAGTATTTTATTCTTAAAATATCTATTTTCTAATAAGTAAATAGTAATTAGCTTTTAAAATTATATACTGTCCAAAATACTACTTTTCTCCATCTTGTAATTTTCTGAACTAATCCAGGTTTGTCATATTTCTAAGGTAAAGTTTCCGATATATTTTCACTATATATGATGTTCCCATGACCATTTGCTTGTAAATTGAGCTTGATATAGAGACGATCGATAGGGAAAATTAAATTAATACTGCATGTCTATCATTTAAAACTTTTATAGATTATTTATAACGACACCCTTGTAATTTTAAAAAAAATGATTTTAGAGCGTCTATAAATTTAATTAGCTATTTTTAATAGCACAATTAACTTGAAAATCAATCACAAAGTCCTCTCCTAACAATTGAACTAAGCTTTATACGAAGAAACTTCTCATTTGATTGGTACATTAAACAATCAACTTGCTGGCTTATTTACATATTTACCAATAACACAAAATTTAAAATAAATAATGACTTATTTAATATTTAATATTTATTACATTATTAAATTTTAAAATAATCCTTATCATTTATTTAAATCCACTAAATATCTTTTTAAAATATTCTTATTTACTTGATTTTTAATTTTAACTTTTATAAGATTATTTAAAATACACTAAGTCTTTTTATACGTTATATTTTTAAAGCAATACTTTTAAAAAATCAGATTTAACATTCTACATTGATTTATCTTTATTTTATCTCGTGATAGCTCACGTATTATTTATAAATTTTATAACATGATTTTTTAAAATAGTTTTGCAACTTTACTAAATAACTTCCAAGCATGTTTGTGTATATCTAACTAACATCTGTTTTTTTTTTTACAATAAAAGAAACGCTTCTCATAATCTAAAAATAACTAACAATTGCATTTTTAAAATAAATATTTTTTTTAAAAATAAATAAGATATTATAACAGATTTTAAATTAATAATTCGATATTATTAAAATCAAATATTAATCTTCTATTTATGTACTTATAAAAATTAAAATATTTATATTCTTTTATAACATTATTTTATCAACAATAAATATATGCATTTAATTTTAACTTGTCTTTTAAACACTTTTAGCTTTAAACACCTATTTATCAAATATATTAATGCAGTATTGATTATGGCCATTTTTCCCAATTATATATTATAATCATCATCATTTAAAATGTCTCTCTCAATATCAGCACAATTTCACATATCAAATATTCATAGATTGCTTTAATTAAACCTTTTGAAATATTACTATAAGCAAAATTAACATCACATATTCAAATATATCTTAAATTTAAAATTTTTAATAGATTAGCACAAAAATTAAATGGTGACCCATATAAAAGGGCACAATATATATATGGCAAATAAATATTTAAAATATATACATATAATTTGATTATGCTTTATGCAATAGGTTTTCAATTGACATTAACTTCATATTTAAATAGGTGATTGCACATCGATCTTCACCAATTTTGATACTAAATACAAAACACATATGTTTAGGTAACACAAATATATTGTAGAACATTTATACTTTCCGAAATATAAGAGGGTTCAAGATATATCTTCTTTTTATACTTCATATAAGAATATACTTAATTGAAATAAATATATATTTAAATGATCTACTTATTTGCTAATATAAATTTAAAAGAACAAAATAAAATAAATATTTAAGATGATATAATCCTTTTGAACTTCTAATATAAGTGATATACCTGAAGTTAATTTATAATCAATAAATAAAAATAAAGAATATTTTAAATTAAAATAATAATTACTATGTTGCAAAATATAAATTCAAACTAAGGAAGACATAACTGTCTTACGTTCAAGTATATATAAATAGATCATTGCTTAACCTAAAATTATATTACTATTTATATCAATAATACTATACATTTTAAATGAAGAGAAAAAAATGTAGCAATAATAATGATAAATGTAAGCAAATGATCAGAGTAATAGTCCTTAAAATATGGCATTTCCAAAATAGTACCATAGTTCTAATGTTTATTTCTTAAATCACAATCCAATGATGTTTGATTATTCCAGAAAAGGTATAAATATCATGAAAAGCTATAAGATTCGAAGCACATTTTATTAATTCCTCCGATATTTTCCAAATATCCAAATCTTTCATTTTGCAAGAAGTTAATTCATAAAACATCACAAGTGAACAGATGCTAGTTTCATTCATGATGATACTTATGCAAATTGAACTAATTTCTATCTTGTGTATAAATAATACATCAAGCTCATAAAATTATATCAGCAGGTGAATATAATCTTTGTATATATTTTTCTAATGTTAGTGTTTAGACTTCATTATTGAAAAATAGATAATATCAATTTTTAAAGCAAAGGAACCTTTCATGGTTTTTAAAAACGCTAAGAACTAATTTTCATATTTTCAATAAATTGTCATCTCTCACAAATTCGACAATCCTGTCAAGTCAACAGATGAACATTATTGCTTTTACCCATCATTCTATCCATTTTATAATCATATACTTTAAAACAAGCAAAAAAAAAAAAATTATATGAAGGAACTTAGATTCACTTCTACTGAAACCAAGATAAGAGAGCCAGTTTTTTTCTATTCAGCTCTATTTATAACTTTTCCAATTGATGTTAGAGTAACTATTGCAATACCCTTTATTAATTCTTCGCTCAATTTTAACCAGCATCTCTCAAATAAAAATTTTATTATACAAGAACAAAACAAATATTTTAGAATTATTATATATTGAAAACATTGACGTTTCATAATACAAATCCTATTCTTTCATTCTAATACAAATTAAACAATTGATAATATATTCTCACCATACCACACTGGAAATATATTTTCACATATATATCTTTCCAGTATAATATTATATAAATAAAATAATCAATATATTTGAGATATAAAACATTTAAAGATATTGTTTGTAATTTATTATTGTGAATGCAGTAATAAAAAAAACACATAATGAAAGAATAATAATTTTATCCAAACTATATGCTTTATTATTCACACATTCATTTTTTAAAATGAATAAAGTCAATTCACATTTTTTTTTGTACCACAATTAATAATAAACAATTCTTTTTCCAATATTATATGTTGTCATAGGAACATAGTCCAATGCAGTCCAAAAAAAAATATTTTTTTTATAATTGACATTACACCACATATTGAAATTTATTTCAAATTTCAATAGACACAATATATAAAAAATTGTTTACAATAAATGCTTTTGTTTATTGTGCCCTTAAAAAGCCAAAAACAACTGTTTTCTTCAACCATAATTGGGATTTTATATTTAATTTAAAAGCACAAGACTTTCAGAAATTAATTAATTCAATCACCAACTATTTTTAGACTTTTAATGCAAAGTAAATAAAAGTTTATTATAAAATATTAACTTTTTAGTATTTGAATATCTTTGTAATGATTTAAAAATAAGTTTTTTAGTGCACTTATTTTTAACTTTTTAATATTGCATTCTTTTTTAGTGATTAAATGGAAAACAAAAACATCACAATCTGTATGATATTTGAAAAGAAATTTGTCTGCATTAAAAATCAATTCCAGGATTGTTTTATTTTCAAAAAAGACTCTTTTATAATCAAGATAAATTAAGATTTGTTTTTATTTCTGTTTTAATTCACTATAAACTCTTTTTAATGTAAACTTATTTTTAAAAAATATACCATCCTTTTGTGCATATCACTGAAAACTTACTGATTCGATATCAATTTGTTTGAACTCTTCCTCCTCCACTACAATTAAATTAGACAAATGACTGGACAACCCAGAAACATTTAATTGTATATTGCATTACCATTAATTTCTGACACAAATACAAACTGAAGGCAACACAAAAAGTATTTGAAAAATCCAATTATAAATTTTAACTTAAACAAATAGAGTTTCTAAGAGACTTGATTTTAATTAAACTTTATTTTAAAAAACTTTAATGACAAGTTAATTAGCATTAAAAAACTTTTATTATACTTTTGATATAAGTAAAAAATGAGCATTCTTTAAAAATTCCACTAGAGAGCAAAGGCTTTTCCAAATCTTCTTATAAAGAAACAGTGAAGAAGGCATCTCTTATTAGCTGTTTGATAGTAACAACGTAAATGTTTTTCAATATTTTGTTTTACCTTCTTAAGAGAAATATATCAACCTATATATATTATAAGGCAAATTAGGTTTTTATTCAGTCGGCTTCAAATCTCAGCTCACAGCCATAACAGGTAGATATATTATCCAATACATAATAAGAATTTTCTACATATATATACATAAGCACATTAATATAATAGAATTTTTCTGTTTAAAATTTCAGCTACAATTTCAACAGGCAATAAGCAATTAACATTGGAAATACAAACTGAAACTATATGATCTACTAATAACAACAATACTTGTCTGAGCCATTTTAAACCTGTGAAGATCTTTAAATTAATATATATATATGCTTACATATAAGTATATATGATTGTGCTACTGCTACATATACTAAACAGATATAGTGATAATGACAATGTGACAGTTCTTACCGGTTACTCGACACTGATGTAATTTCAGGAAAAGACAATTCTAAAAGAACTTGTTCTTGATCATCAACAACATAAACACCTGTCCAATTGACAGCAATAATGACATCATTCTTTGGTAAATTAGGACCTGCTGATTTATATGCTTCATAAAAACGTGAAAAGAGTAGTGGCCATTTATATTTTGCATAGTTGACAATATCTTCTTTAACTCGAAGAGCTGGTGCCCGATCACGGAAAAAATAACTCTGCAAAAAAATACAAACATAAAGATCAGTAATTTTTTTAAAAATTGTATTCTATATAGTTGTGCATAAATAAATAATAATCTTCAGGCAGAAAAGTGCTTTATACTAAAAATACTATTTACTAAAATTAAAACAAATATTTAGCAATTTTAAATTAAATAAAGCAAAATAATTTAAAGTAGTAGAAAAAAAAATCATGAAAAAAAACATAAAAAATATATTATTTCCAAATAGGCTTTATATCAAAAATCAAGTTAGCAGTAAGATAGCTTAAATAAATATATGTGTTTAAACACATTAAGAACAGACACGTAAATAAAAATTAGAATAAAGGAAAGTGAAATAATGTGGGACTTAAAGGAACTGAGCAATGCAAATTCACAATATTCACTCTATATGTTTTTGTCATTGCAGCCATTATTATATAGTGTATGAACATGAATGCATTACTCACCACTTATATGCATTAGCTAGCATGATGAGTTTATTGACTTTTTATCCCTGAGTTTAAGATCAAGAAATACCATGGTCTTTTTCCACAGTGGGCTAATAGCTTTTAACTAAAAAAAACTGCCCAATGGGCTACTATTGGACTTTGTGAAGTTAGAAAAAAAGATGAAAAGACGATTTAAAAAATGGACATGTACGGTACCACAAAAGCACAAATATTGGAAATACAAATGGAGTAGAATTCATTATAAATGAAAAGTGGAAGAAAAACATTATGGAAATTGATGGTGTATCAGATAAAATGGAGGATTATTTATAAAGCAGATAATTCAGGTATATGCCCACAAGTTCTTATTGTGATGAAGGGACGATTTTTATATGGATGTACAAAAGATGTTTGATCAGACCAAACAACATTTTAAATTTGACTGGGAGACAATTAAAAGATAAAAGTGCCATGTAAATTTGATTACGGTGATAGAAATGAGAGGGGTCTAATAAACTTGTGTGGAGTTTTCAGGGGAAAAAACCTTTGTAGTATGAATTTTTTTTTTGAAAAAAATGCTAAACGGAAATAGACATGGAAACATTCAAACGAATGTACATCAGAATTGGATTATATTTTGATTAACAGGAAATATGTATTTTAAGATTGTAATCTTCTTAATAAATTCAACACAGGAAGTTATTATCTATTAGTGAGATGTAAAATACATATTGCAAAACTAGAGAGACAAAAATTATTAAGAAAAACAATATTAATAGTTGATATTCCTAATCTTCATAAATATTCCAATAAATTTAAATTAGAACTTGAAAATCGTTTTCAAATATTAACAGATTTTGAACATGATTCAGATTTGAATGAAATCAATAGAAAGATAACTGATACACTTTTAAAAACTGCAACAGATATATCTGGTATAAAAAAGCAGCAATTGACCAGTAAAATTTCTACTGAGACAAGACAATTTGTGAAGAAAAAAATAAATATAAAAATATGTAAATATAATGCATTAAGAAGGATTGAATATAGAATTTTGTAAAGTGGTGCAAAAAAAAAAAATGACAATGTATAAGAAAGTATAATTGTGAATTAGTAAAGAAAGCCATAGAAGGGCATAAAAGTCTCAAAAGTGTAAAACATCTTGGTATTGTTAGGAAATATTTCTGCAATAAAAAAAGATGGAATCATTACTAAAAAAAGAGAGATAACATCATGAAAATGTGTAGAAGGGTTCTACAAGAATTATAGGGTAATAAAGAATAAGTACCTCTGACATAGACATCTATTATATCTTCTGAATTGCCCAGGATTTTAAATGAAGAAGTAAGACATGCAATTAAATTTATAAAGAAGGGAAAAGCTCCAGTTAATGATGAAATTATAAACAATATCTGAAAAAAAAAAGCAGGTGAAGAAATAGAAATTTTTTTGGCAAAGTTATATACCAAATATCTAAAAGATAAAGATGAAATAGATGTTGGAAGAATGTAGTATTAATATTAATATTTAAGAAAAGGTGATAAAAAAATATTTAAATTACAGACGTATCAATCTTTTATCAGTTCTTTACAAATTTTTTTACCAAGATAATTGATTATAAATTGCCTACAGCAATCTGAGGATTATAACCAACCAAAAGAACAAGTTGGATTTAAAAGTGGTTTAGTATAGTGGATCATATCTAAGTATTAAAAGAAATTATAGAAAAGACTAATGAATATGGGATGCTATTATACTTTGGACTTATAGATTATAAAAAGGCATCTGATTTTATAAGCATTTCTTCAGTGATTAAAGCATTAGTCCATTAATGTATAAATCCAGGATATTGTCATATTCTGAAGAATATTTACAAAAATGCAACAGCAACAATTAGATTATATAATGATACCAAGAAGATTAACATTGAGAAAGGCATATGCCCTCCATATCTCAAAGAGTTTTTACAGCAGTTTTGCAAGAAGTATTTTATGGATTAAAATGAGAAGTTAAGAGAATAAACATAAATGGAGATTATTTAAGTCATCCAGATTTTGTAGATAATGCCACTGTTTTTACAAATAATGCTTTAGAATGTCAGGAAAAGTTGCAAGAGTTATTAAAGTGAAAGTAAGAAAGTAGGACTAAAGGTAAATGTTAAAAAGACTAAAGTAATGTTCAATGGCTTTTCTCAAAAGATGAAAATATAGATTGATAATGATGAATTAGAAGTTAATAACTAAAAATCCTTGGTCAGATTATTACTATAGATGAAAACATAACGGATGAAATTAATCATAGAATTAAACTTGGTTGTAGTGCTTTTGGTAGAAATAATTTAATATTAAAAAAAAATATGCCCATGTATTTGAAAAAGAAGGTTTTTAAGAAATATACTTTACTAGTTCTTATTTATGGATCTGAGAATTGGACACTTTAAAAGAAAATCCAATACAGAGACTTCAGATCACTCAATGAAGTAGAGAGAGATGCCATGTTATGAATAACAAGAAGAGATCGAAAACGAAATACACGGTTGAGAAAACAGGTTTTTCTGACATCATTGAAAGAATTAAGATACTGAAATGGAGTTGGGCTGGATGTATTGCTAGAAGAGATGATAATAGATGGACAGTTGAAATCTTAAATTGGATTCCAAGAGATTATAAACGACCTAGAAAAAGACTACATGTGAGATGGATGGATGAAATAGGGAAGTGTGTTAGGGTGATGTGGAGATGGGAGGCTAGAGATCAGAGAAGATATATTGAATTTGGAGAGACCCTTATCCTGCAATGATGATATATAAAAAATTAATCTTAATTAAAAAAAAAATCAATTATTCATATTAAAACTATATTAAAATGCAAATAATCAATTTAAATATTGATAGCAGAATAACAACTTATATGCTCCTCATTAATAATCAGAATCTAGCATTAATAAAAATTAATTTGAATTTGTTTGCTTCATGTGAAAATATATACATAAGAAAGCACATAATAACAGTACCACTTTAATTTTGCCATAACAGAATACACATCTAAAAATCAGTAGGTTGCCTAAGGACACTGGACAAAATGGATTGATTAACATTTCATCAAAATGGGGTGTTTAAAGTTCTATAAAACTTGTTTACACATCAAAAAATTGAAATTTAAAAAAATAAACCTGAACATTATTGAAGTCAATTCTATTACTATCCACTGAAAAGTATTACATTATAATAAATATCTAGAATATTAACTAATAAAACTAATTTTATATTGGATAATGATTACAATGATTTAAAAAATGGCTTTTGCTCCTATAATTTTATATGAATTGGTGTATTGTGGATAAATTTGTAGTAATCTAAATATTTTTTGTAAGTAATTTTTCTTATTTACTATTCTGATTTTTATGTTATACATTTTTTTGGCCATGAAGAAAGAAAAGTGAGATTTCTTTTCTATTCCAGAAATATAAAGCAAATCTGATTATCAAAGAATTGAAGTCAATCATATATGTTTTATCTTTCATTGTCCAGATTTGTGCTAGAAAATGGTGACAAAACTTGATTTTAATGTTCATCTTGCAAATAATGCTACATAAAAATTGAAGCATTCTAATACTAATATCACTTTTTTGTCTAATATGCTAGATTTTGATTCAGCAGCATTTTCCCTAGAATTCTAAAAAATGTACACAATCTTCTTATTTAAATCTAGAATATTTTATTGGTTTTCCCAAAAGCATTAAACGAAGTCCAAAAAAAAGTTGCATATTAAATCAATTCATCTTTGATTTCTTAAATTAACTGATCACACACATTGCTCCCATTCAATTTGATTATCTTTTTTATTATAGAGTAAAGAAATTTACTGCTATTCAAGTTTATTATTAATCTTCTATAGCAGTTACATATATCTTATGACACCCCCCCCCCCATTATAACACTAAAATCCAAAATTAATACATTTATTAGTCACATTGGATTCTTTAATTTATTTATTGCTTTTCTTATCTAACATATTCTTTAAATATTTTGCTATATATTAAGGTATCGTATATAATAGCATAGTATTCCACATGTAGACCTGCAGTTTATACCTTGACTATTTAAAAATAGAATAATTCTTGACTGCAACAACCTAATAAGTTGAACAATGTCAAACAAAAATTATCCATTCATTCTTAAATATATTTTATATCAAAAGTTTCAGATCAATCATTCTAATTCAGTAAGCTTGATTTAACTGCCACAACTATGATCTGAACTGATCATTATATAGTTAATTTTTCTCAGAGCAAATATCATTCTGAACATCTTTATTAATAAGATTTTTAATTTATTCTTGGTGATGAACAGGAAAAAATATTGCTTTGTGAGCCCAAAAAAATTGATATTATTTTTGCAGTATGAGTAATCCCCTTCGGCTTCAAAAATTTTTTCACTAACCCCCAAATATTGTTAATGCTTTTAACTAATTTTGTAGTGTTTTTGTTGAATAATTGTTTCTGTATATTTTTTTTATTCCTACGTCATTCTTTATAGACTCAAGTTTCAAAATGAACACTTAGCAAAAATGGCTCTATATTATTGGTCATTTCATTAAACTCAGAAACATTTATGGCATTACAAAATTGAATCTATTTCTTTATGACTGCCTTGTTCTAATGACAATCTTCAATGAATAAAACATCACAGCATGGAATAAAAATCAATAATGCAAGATGTGCGTATGACTAATAGTTTGTGAAGATGACTGAATAATAAAATCAACATTAGAAGTGCTAAATAATAAAGCAAAAAAGCTATTAAAATATACATAAGTTTGACTAAAACAAAAACAAGATTTTGAAAAAGCTAAATTGAGTAGAAAAATAGAAATGTATATCTAGGAGGGGGGGGCGTCAAGGTTCTAATTATATGAATACCATAAACAATAAAACTACAAACAACCATAGCAAAAGGATATTAACAAAATATGAAAGAGATCAGAAAAATATTTTGCAACAAATAAGATAATAAAACAAATTAGTGGTGTCGGGAATTATAAATAATTTAATAAGAAAAAAAAAAAAAATTATAAAAAAAAGCTTTTATTTATATAAATACACTAAAGAGTAAAAACTATTTTTTTTTTTTTTTCAATTTTCATAAATAAAAGCCTAGGACAATCATGTTCAGAAATTATATCAACTATTCATCAGATCACTTACAACTAATGCCCATTTTGATACAAAAAAATAGGTGTTAACTTATCTTATGAATAGATTGGTACTAATATAATTTCTAAACATTGCCAACAACCACACACACTCTTTTATTTATGAAAACTGAAAAAAAAAATTTCTTTAAATTTTACAATGCATTATATATAAAAAATCATTTATTTAAACATTTCTTTTATATTTTCTGCTTGTTAATTTTATGTAGTTCCAGAAATTATGAATGAAAAAGTTTAATATAACTTAATTACTAGTAGATAGTAAGTACTATAAAAAATACTAAGTCACATAAAAAAATTATATTTTTGTTTATTTTTTTGCTAAAATTGTTTGCAAACTCTAAAAAAAAAAACATATTGTCACCAGGAATACATATGTAAGTTTCAACTAGATCGGAAATTGAGAAGTAGGTAAAAACTGATTACAAAATCATAAGAGTAAGTTAAATAGAAGTAAAAAGACCACACTACAGAAAATTATTATTTAATGAAAAAGTTTCTAATAATTTATTATACAAAAAAGCTGATTCTGAACATTTTTTTTGAAGACAATCATAAAAACAAAAGCTGTTTTGCCACATCTATTGATGATTGAAAACCAAAATACTAAATTTTTTATTATACAAATCATTAATATACAACAAGGTCCCCAAAAAATATATAAAAGAAAACAAAAATGGAGATTATCCTGATCCTACAGGCTCTGAAATAGTGGTCTTTGATGATATAAACGATTTTTCTTCAATATTCAGTTTTGATTTTAATTCTATCAATAGACTGTTAAAATTAATGCCAAATTGTCATAATTTTTTATTATTATTACAGAATGTTGCATAATTATGACTTACCTTTTTGTAAGCTGACATTACAAGTTGTGCCCACCTATCTAATCCCTGATCCATAACCTGTAAGCAATAATCTGGAATATATGTAGGAAGTAGTCCCAGCAATCGATCAGGGTTCATATCCAGTCCATAATCAATGTAATACTGTTGGGCAGCAATCATAGCCAAGTCATCTTCCTACACACAAAAAAAAATTTATCTAATTTTATATTTATAGAGTACACACATACATATATAATAAAAACAGGATTTAAAAAAGCCTTCTGCTGAGCAATGGCTTCTCCAAGAGCTTCATACCCCTAGAATTAATAAATAAAGACATTCCTCATCAGGCTTGAATTTCTGGTTGAAAGAATTCTTATTTACTAAACAATATTAGATGATTACCTAGATTGGCTATAAACCAAAACCTGAAAAAAAAAGTTGATTTAAGGATACCTGATCAGATTTAAATCCATGCCATATTTTCTTCAAGTTTAAAGGTCTGGATAGTAAAAATTAATCTTAAAATATACATTAAACTACCAAATTATTTTGATTAGCATAGAAATATCTACAAAATTGCAATCAAGATTTTGGAAATTAAATTTCATCAATTTGGAAATAAGTTCAAAGGTAAAATTGTGGATAGAAATTGGGGGAAAAACAAATTTGAGTAGCTAGCAAGTCATGTAAACACTATTTGTTAAATCCCAAGGAAAATTATAATTAGAAAATGAAAGAGCACATATTTGTAAATATTAGCCAATGTTTTTTTTAAATAAAAAATTAGAATCTTGAGATAT
Organism: Epiperipatus broadwayi; assembly: GCA_028023455.1. Classification (NCBI taxonomy): domain Eukaryota; kingdom Metazoa; phylum Onychophora; class Udeonychophora; order Euonychophora; family Peripatidae; genus Epiperipatus; species Epiperipatus broadwayi. Next base: position 277,383 of record JAQFVV010012925.1, read on the forward strand.
GTTTTAATTATTATTTTTTAAATCATTTTTCTAATAAGTGCATATATTTGAAAGACTTTTATTAATTTTTTTCATTTTTTTAAACACAATTTTTAGCAAATTATATGATTATTAGTTGTACTATATTAATTCTATGTGTAGTGAACATATTTTTAGAAATTATAATTAATGCTCACATTTAAACATACAATTGTAGTTCTATATAATATATATGTATACTTGAACTTCATTAAACTAAAAATCTGTATCTAAGTTGCATAAAATATAACTATTTGTTGTATTTAGCAAAAAGTAATTGTTGTTAGAAAATATGCATTTATAATAGTAGATTTGTATAATAAATATATATTGTAACCGGACAAAAACCAACCCCACTTTTCGTTGGTTTTATTCCTGATGAGCATATTGCAGGAAGAAACTATTGATTAGAATTCCCCAATGCAGATATCACCCCACCTATAGCAATATTTCCTGCTCATCAGAGGATGTAGTGCCATAGAGACTGGAAGCATCTAGAAATTTGTGTTTGGTTTCCCAAACTGTGCCACTAGAGTTCCATCTCATTACAACCTTACTTATCATCATCTGGTTATGCCGAACATAGCTCAGGAGGCATGAGATTCTTGTGAGCAAGATGCAATGAATAATTAGTGATGCAAAAATGGAACTAAACAATTAGATTAATTTTTAATAACAACAATTTTATTAACAATAATTCGTTAGCAAGTCCTTCTACTATAATTTATATAATGAAAAGAAGTCTCGAAATATTTTAGGTAGGTTATCCAAGCAAAACCCCATTTTTTAAATTCACATGATGAGAAGAAGTCTAAAGATACATTTCAGATAGATATATGTATAAAATAATTAATACTTTCTTTTTTTAAACTTGTTTTCAGAAATAATTCAGGACCCAACAACTACTACTACTAAAAAAAAAATAAAACTTCTCTCTTATATCAATTTTCTTTCTTATTCCCCTCCCAAATTCAGTGTCAATTTCTTTTAAACAACCAATAAACACAATTTTTAAAAAAAAATCAGCTGGAAAAATGATCAATCAATAAATGACATCAGAATGAACTAGATATCTATCATGTGATATAACGACCTTAATTTAAAAAGTTAATAAAGTTTCTTTTATAACATTAATATAAAAAAATATTACATAAAATAAAAATAGAAATACAGATATAAAATTAAAACTTGTCTCATTTATTAACCAATACAACTTTAGGATTTACACCCCAAAATTTAAATTAATAATTGCTTTATTCATCCACTTGGTTGTTTTTTTTTAAAATTAATATTATAGCTAATTATTTATTCACTTTCTTTTTTTTTAATGAGTTGACATAACTCAAACAAACAGTTTAAACAATTAGAAAACATTTTTTTACACCTCCATGCATGCAAACACTCATGCAGAGAAGTGACGTATATATTTAAACCTTTAACTTGACCTCCAATTCACCTTTAAATATTTAAATTATAATTTTTAATGACTACAATTAAAAATATTTGGGAATATTATATTAAAATAGCTTTTAACAAGTTGAGGCTAATTTACACTAAAGATTAAATTATTTGAATGTTTTAAAATTAAACTAAAGATTAATTTTAAATCAATTTCATATTATTTACCCTATTTATAATATTAGCTCAGTTATTAGGCTACAAAATAGAAATAAATAAAACAAAAGATATCTTATGACACAATTAACATTATCTATTATCATTTTAAATAGTATCTCAAACATTTATTTTGAGAGAAATGCTATCTTATATCTCCAACACAACTAACTATAAATATGTGGCTTACTTTCAAATATAATTATATCAACTTATTACATATAAGCACATTGCCAATTATTTTACATCATATTCATTAATTAATTTATTCTTTTTTTTATTATTACTTTTTTAAAAATCAGACAATTGTACAAAAATAGTTAAGCTAATACAAGGAATTGTAGCTATTGGAGCTAAGTGAGACTTTTTGTACAAAAATGGTTAAGCTAATATAAGAAATGGTAGCTATTGGAGCTAAGTGAGACTTCACTTAGGTACAATATATATATATTAGTTTATAAATATCTAATGTAATTTAAAGCATTGACCGTTATTTTGATAATCTGTTTTAAAGCTAAATTTTTATAAATGCTGTTATTGCAGGGGTCCCCAACCCTATGCCTGTGGGCACCACGGTGCCCGCAGACCATTTTACATGTGCCCGCCGCTATCTGAACACGATAAAAAATTATTTATCTGATACAGATAAATTTAATTTTTTAAATTTCTTATAAATTATTGTATTATATTGTAATCAAATTGTAGGGCATACTATACTTTTACAGCATAAAAATATAAATGTTAAAATTTTATTTTTGAAATAAATATTTTTTTGTACATTATGTGAATTATTAACAATATTCAATTATAAATTTACATTGAAAAAATAAATGGTGCCCGCCATCTGGTTGAAAAAAAATAAATGGTGCCCATCACCTGGCTGGTATTATAGAATGTGCTCTTAAGTGCAAAAAGGTTGGGGACCCCTGTGTTATTGGATAAATAAGCTGAGGATCATAATAAAGTTTAAGAGTTATCTACCACCAATAGATAAATGGATTGGAATGACCGACAATGGAAACTGATTTTGCTGATAAGACAGCTCAGTTAACTATAAATAGAGGTTATAATTCATTGTTAATTTTATACTTTGATTGATGATTATGCTGTGATTGTGCTTATTATTATACTTTGTGTTTAAATAATAGAAGAGTAGAGAAGTTGTCATCTGCTCCACTTGGGCCAAATTGGCTGGGTACCAAGCCATGAGTTCATAGAGAATTGGTGTGAAGCTGTCAGATAATGTAGAACTATCTTAAGAAGCATTGTGTTCAGTTTATATGCAAATTATATACAACCTAAACTTCAAAGGTGTCTATTGCTTTGGATTAAATCAGATGTCAATCAACAAAAAAAACAAAAACACCGTCCGATGCTACCATTAAACAAGAAGCTTCACAAAAGACCACAAGACATAGCTATGTTTGTACAGACAGAGTCTAATAAAAATATATTAATACCTAAATTTAGAATTTGAACTCTTACTGATTTATGAACTTTGAATATATATTATTATAACTGTCTATTGCTAATGTTAACATTTAATCTCCTACATTTAATTTATACTCAAAATATTTTTATAAATTATTATTATTGATTTTGTGTGAAAGTAGATCTGTTTATTATAAATTAGTATGGCGAAGGATTGCTATTATTTATTAGTCATGTCACAATTAATTTTTGGTGTAAATCTAAAAAGAAAAATATGTTTTAATAAAATAATTAGTGTACTATTACAAACCATCATCATTCTCTTAAAAACTTATTTCATGTGCTAGACCCATATTTAACAATAATCATCATTTCCACTACCTTAATTATAGAAATTATAAACATAGTAATTTAAACATTAACATGAATAATGCAGATTGACCTCATGATAGAATAAAATAGACTGAATAGACCGATTAATAAATTAAGTTTGTCTGTTTATGTCTTTTTAAAAGATCTAAAAGTTTACCGTTTTAAGCTAAATACCCTCCAGGTTTGAGAATAAGCAAGCATGGGAAAAGATAATTGTCTTAAATTTACTTGAGCTAATATACTTTTATTTCCGGCCCTTTGTCTACATACAATGTTCCTTTATATGTGTTTTTTTGTGTTCATAAATGAGTGCAATACCATTTGCTTTTCAGTCACTTGCATTCATTAACTTATTTAAAATGGTTCTACATTATGTTATAGATGCACATTCCTACTGTATATCAGATGCTCTGCCTTTTATATATATATTTGTTCATAAATGAGTGTAATGCAGATGCCGTTTCCTGCCTCTTACATTTACTTAGTTATAATTTAGTTATTTACCAGCATTATAGCCTGAAATGATTGATCGCAGTTTATAATTTTAGCGTATCCTTAATCTGTAAGCTTATTAAGATTGTATGTGACCAATTGTATTAGTAATTAGTAGTGATAGTCCATGCAGAAAATTTATATTTGTCCAGAGATAATTAAAACATATTGTACTGTATATTATCTGTGCATAATAATACTAATAGAATCAATAAATCTTTAACCATATTCAGTTCTCTTCGAAATTGATAAAGTAGTTAAATAAAATAATATGTTATTATTCTAAATTTAATCCCAGGTAAAAGAACTAATAGATCGATGTTATCTGGATTACTATCAATTATGTTATTGTTTGTGTTGCAATACTGTATATACATAAATAAATTATAATGTCTCATTATTTTTAGCATTTGTCATTATTTGCAATCAATAACGTTAATCAAAGTAGGATAGAATCTCTTGCATCTAGCTGATTTAGCTGGCTATAAAAAGAAAAAGTTGTTGATCATGTGATATTGAAATGTAGAGCTTCTATGCAAATTGCCCTTGGGTGATTTTCATGTGAGTCGTACATTTTAGACTGTTGCAATATATGTAAACATAAAATCAGAATAGTTTAATGTATTTATAATTAAGGGGAGAAACTACTTCCCCTCAAGAATATAAATAAATATCAAAAACAAAATGCAGTCACCCCAAAAAATAAAATGACCCAACCCACTTCTTTAAGATTTTGATGTTTGTAAGTATATCTTTACCAACTTGAAGGAAATTCAGAATTAAAATTAATATATCAGAAGAAAATATGTCAGTAATAATTAATAAACTAATAATCAATTATAAAAGAAGTTAGACAGAATCTTATTTTAATAGTCTTCTTTTAATAATCAAACAGAAGTTAATAATTGTGAATATGAAATTCACATAGGTTAATGTATTTGTAATTAAGAGGAACAAACCAGATTCTCTCAGCTATGAATAAATAAGACTGTATATTATTTATTCCTTGCATGAGGGAGACTGATTTTCACTCCTTAATTACAAATATAATTATATGCACAATTTAAAACTTTATTTTGAAAAACTTTCCAAGTTAATAGTGAGTTTAAACATTTTTCTTTCAGGTAACTGGTTCATAATCAACCAATTCTTGTTTCATAAATTGATTATTTAGCTAGAGGTAAAACATTTGACTTGTCTAGTTTATGTTGGCTTCTTGTTATTCCATTGTATAAGAATGTCAGAGTGAGCTTTAACTTATAGCAGTATATTAAAAGACTTTATATATATATATTGTACCGTTTATTTATATACGGTACAAATATATTGGCATTTGGTAAAAACTAAAAAAAAAATATAAAAGTAAATTTAGATTTTTTTTTGAGTATAATTTATTTTTTTTAAAAAAACGTACAATGAAAGTTAAATTGTTCTTTCGTATTTTTTTTACGTAATTAAAAATAAAAGTAGAATTGGAGAGAACAAAAGAATTCCAAAAGTAAAAAGCTAAAACAAAAATATTTTAGCTAATTAAAGATGGCCGAAAGATTTGCTAAAAAAAAGAAAACTTTGTAATTGAAAAATGAGTAAAGACTGTACAAGATAATGAACCAAAAACGCCATGATAATAGCATGTGCAGAAGTCTGAAAACTGGGCCTCTAGTATAAAAGGCAGAGACCAGTTTGAAGAACGTCTTGTTTGTCTGTTTTTTTTTCTTTGTCTTGTTTTGAATTATTCAATCTAAGACCACTTCACGATGAAATAATCCTTCATGCAGAAGTAGACTGGAGCTTTAGCTGACATCGTTACGGAAGATGGACAACAGAAAAGCTTCTGCGACTAGCCTTCGGAATAGACTACAAGATCAACTTATAATCAACCTATGGCCGAGCTCATTCTAACCCAAAAAACTATGCATAGTTATCTACTACTTTCTCAATAAATTTACCGGTAAGCTATGACATTATTATTCCTGATTGTGACTAAAATGTTGACAAACCATTTTGCAAACAACTCATAAAAATATACTTATAATAGGATCCCGATAGAGACTTTCATGTTATTGTTCAAGAGATTCTTGTTTACCCCAGAACTTTTTAATTAATTATTTAACTGTTATTTTTTTATTAATGTTTCACATCTGAATTAGTGTGTGTTCCCTCCAATTTATTTGATTAATAATTTCCTTTAAACATTTTAATCTGTTAGAATAAAAATATTTCTAATGTCAATTTTCATTTGTACGTTATTCTATAATATTTATTAGTGTTTATTATTAAATTTATTATTAGGGTAGTAAGATTTAAAAACGTAATTTACCTTTGCCAATATGTTTTAATAAGTTCCAGGAATAACAATATTTTGGAAATAATTCTAGTTTACGGTAGAATTACCGATTCTTAAAATGTAATACCGATAATTTTAAAAAATATCTTTCCTTTTTTTATTTACAACTTGCGAGACGTGCTGGTGACAGATTTCAGCGGATTCTTATGGATCCTGGTGCCCAGATCAAATAAATTAAAAGCTGATTTCGTCAATAGCACAATTAATAACAATTCTAGGTCGAATTGATCAGGAAATATAGTTATGTTTTTAGAAATAGAAATTTTCTTCTTTTTGGCATAACTTGATCAACTCGCACACAGTTTGTATTGCGTGTAAAGGCCTAGCAAGACGGAAAACATTATAATATATATATATAATATCAAATAATATAAGTATAATAAAACAATTCATTAGAATAAAACTACAAAATTTTAAAAAAATGCCTATATAAAATTAAAGATTAAAATTCTTTGCTATAGCCAGCTTTGGCATATTCCACCACCTTAAGTAGCAATACATTAATATTTAAATATTATCAAACTCTCACACCAGTAATGTCCCAGTGTGAATTACCTACTTTCCATAAATTGTGAATATTAACACAATGACACTGTTTATTCAATACATTATCCGTATTATTTATAAAATAGGACTCCTTAATTTTTCTTTTCCTCAAATCATTTTCCATATGCAAAATAAAAACTCTATCAAAGCAGAATTCACCATTATAAATCACTGCATGTTCTGCAAAAACAGATTTATACCTATCTGCAGAACAACGCAACTTATTATATAATAATTTATGCTCCCTAATCCTCTTTTTCAATGCACATTTGGTCTCCTCGATGTAACTATATCTATAATGACATACCACTTTATATATAATATTACATTTATTGCTTTTATCAATAGAATCATTACCATTAATACCCAATTTTCCAGTATTTGCACCTACTTTAAATGCAACATTAAAATCAGCAGATACCAATGATGTAATCTTATTACAAACAATATCCTTTACATAAGGCAATGCTATCCACCTTTTCTTTTCCATATTATCTCTTCTCCATCTATTTCTATACCTATATAGTGCACATAAAATATTTGTCCTACTATATCCCACACCCAATAAATCATTCACATATCTTTCAAATGTTCCACTTACCTATAAATTGGCTGGTTTTAGAACATTTCTTTTTAGAAATGATGTTTTATGTAAATTTCAGAGTGATAAAATGATTAATATTGTATCAGACAATTTGTTGTTTTTTTATTTGTTTAATAAATGTGACAATTTGTTAATTATCTCCAAACACATACTTTTTTGATTTATTTAGAATAAAATACAAATATCTGTTCCATATATTAAATTTACTAAAGATTAACTATAACATCATACTTTAAAGAGCTAAAGTATTTGACAAATATAATTTTAAAAGGTGAAGTCTTTTCATACAAATTCATAAAGATTACAAAGTATATTAATGACAACCTGCCTACCTTTTCACACCTGTACTCTCCAAATTTTACACCTCTCACTACTTGCTGGTAGACTAGATTAGTAGCAACCATGTCTTCTGATGGATCATGCCAAGGGGCAAATATTTCTTTACGAAAGAAAAGCCTCCATGGAGCATTACGTTCTTGCGCTCCTTGTTCTTTGGCATATTGCTCGCATTGCGAAATGGCATCCATCACATGGTCGTTACCACTACCTAATGAAGAGACCTAAAGAAAAAATAACAATAATAAACAAACAAAATAAATATTATCATAAAAGAATATTGAAATAAATATTTATTTTCATAATAATTTTTTCCTCTGCCAATTAATAAAAAATATTCTATGCAAGCACCTTAATAATGGAAAAAATAATTAAATTTGAATACTAAATAATTTACAGATAATGATGATTGAGTGAGATTGCTTCATCATAGTATTCTTTTGTCTAGTATTTTCAATAAAATATCTGAAATAAAAAGTCATAATGTTACTATTTCACTTATAAACAAATATTGACACTATCATGATTATCTAGTAAGCATGTTTCCGAACCTTGTAGAACCTCAAACAATCTATATACTAATAGATACTTTACAAAAAAATACTCATTTTAGTTATAACATTAGTTAGTTATAGTAAAAAAAAAAAAAGTGAAATATCAATGAGCCAATCAGAGCATTTTAGGCTTCTCAGTATTACAATTTTTATTCATGCTTCTTCATCTATAGTCAAATCAAATAAAAGCAAAAATCTCATAGAACTATTGAAAAAATTCATCCTACCAATAGGAATGAACTAACAAAACATCATTAATTTGTTTTTGAAAATAAGTTGTGTTTCAATTTAATTTAACACAGAAAACATTTATGTTAATTTAGAATTAGAGACTTTTAAAACTTCTTTTACAGTCTTCAGAGCTGCTTATAACAATTTAAAATAAAAGCATTTACGGAAAAACGATTCCAGATTTTAATAAAAATAATTCTTAAGCAATTAATTTGGATAGTTATATTAATCATTTAACTATTTCTATTATGAAATTTATGTTGCTACTGATTTCACTATCCCTCCCACTCTCAATCAAAATGGATTTAATTCAAATTAAATTGTGTCAAAAAAATATTAATTGTTGTTAATTCTATTAATAATTGGCTATTTTTAAATACTTAAAAACTTTTATTGCTTATTCAGATCAGTAAAATGTCAGTCAATCATGCACCTTCTGATGGGAGCAAGATAAAATTTTGTACAATAGCCCTAATAATAACAATTAATAAGTAATATCTTCCACTTAAAAAAAATAAACATTAAACTGAAGACATCACAAGTATAAAAAATAAAGATTATCATATATGTGCAGTTTTGAATACTAAATTTCATGGTAATGAATAGACTAGTTTAATAAGTTACAATTAGCAAAATTAATGATTATATATAATGGATACATAAAAATAAAATTTATTAATGTTTTAAAAATTAGAGAAAAAGTTATATATACATATGTAAACCCAGAACTAGTCTGAAAAATGTTATCACGATAATTGATATATTATATTCTTAAAGAATCATGTAAATAAACTTAGAAATAACACTTACTTTCTTGTATCAATGCCAATCTTTTCATCTGGGTCATTTTTTTTATTATCAGTATTACATATTTATATGCTTGTTAAAAATATAAAAAAGTACAAGTATATTTTAAATTGTATTTTTTTTTTGCACTGTATATGTCCATCTCTATTTTTAATATATAATTATATAAAAAGAACTAGTAGTTCACTTTATGATAGATTTCCCTGTTATAATAAAGAAATCATAAATCCGCTGTCTCTTTATACCTTATTTTTGTTGAAATAATTAAATATATAAAGAGTAATTATGATGATAGAATTATTTCATTTGATATTATAAAATTATATGGCTGTATAATTAGGTAAGTATTTATGTTCCAATCCTCCTTTCTCCCTCCAATCTCACAATTAGAATGGATATAATTCAAATACAAAGAAAGATAAAATAGGCAAAACTCTCCATACAACACTACTGTATGGAGAGTTTTGCCTGTTTTAATAACAGTTATGTGCTAGCATAAGAAATAGTGATCATGTGATGTTTAGTGGTTTACATAGAAAGATATTGGCTGCTAAAATAAAAGATTCCAATCTATTTAGTTAATTCTGTTAATGATTGGCTATTTTTACACACTTAAATGATTTTATCGTCTATTTACATCTGTGATGTGAATCATAGTCAATCTGCTTCTGGTATCATCAGGACAAAACTTACTGCTTTTCAAATGGTTAGTTGTTTAGGCCATATAACACTGAATTACTAGACAAGATGGATTTACCTTTGATCCAAAAATCTTTAGTTTTCAAATACATTACTGTACTATCATGTTAAATTGCACAGAATGACATTATATAACAATCTCTGACAGTAAAAAAAAAAAAGATAATTGTCATATTATTAAAAAAAAATTTGTAAAGATTTCAAAACTTATGAGTTAAAATACTATTGCTGTATATAAAAGGCAAATGCATTTAGAATGGATAAAGGATGTGAAATAGGTTTATCATGTGTAATCCAAATTTTTAATTATTCTGTCCATGATATGAAAAAATAATAACATACAAAGCCATAACAATCTTTTGAAAAATTACATTAATTAGATAATCTAAAAAAAATTGAAGAAAAACAAAATAGCAAATTTGGACATTATTATACCTGAAAGAAACTTTAGATTATAAAATGTATATGAAATAAAGAGAGCTTATTCATTCTACATTGGAGGACTGAGAAACTTTTTACACAGAAATGAGAAATTGTGAAAATATAGTAATGCAGTCTGTAAATTATGAAATTAAAAGCATTCAAAATGTTAGTCATATTTAAGAAATAAATTTACAAAAATAAAATAACAATAAACAAGATAATATATATAATGCAGAAAACAATAAAAACAAAAATTCAAACATTCTTAAAAAATTTCAATGTAACATAGAATACCATAAAATCCAAACATAAACAAGCTATTAAATAATATGAAAGACAAACTTAACAAAGACAAATGAATATTAGATATGAAATTATTTATAGATGTGAGCTATCACATACTGGTGAGTCTAGATGTACTATAAAAAAGTTTTAATGACATTAAAGCCCTGTAAATTATAACTTAATTTAATTATACCTCCTTTCATAAATGATTTGCTCTAAATTTATATATCAAGCATTATCTAAGTATTATTATTTAACTATAAGGAAAAAGATTTAAAGCTAAATGGTTAAGGTATAGAATAATTTAATTTCTATGGGAGGAAAAAAATTTAATAATAACAATGTTGATAATAATAGTAATTCAATTTCTACATTAATCTTTATTTTGTATAAATTATTTTAGAATAAATGAAAAAATAGTAATGAGTTTCTGTGAGAATATCTACAAGGTGTATTCATATTTTTTAATTATGATATAGTGACCATTATGTAAATTATAAAATTTTCCATAGGGTAAATTGCTGTAGCTTACTGACTTATTTTCTGTAATGAATTGATAAGCAATCTTTTTATTTTGAGTATTATGACAATTAGACATATTCATTCTTCAAATCTAGTTTAGCATTCTTCCTAGCACCTATTCCAGTATTTGATCTATTGAAAAGCTTCATTTTAAACAAATTTCAGTTTTTTTGAAAAACTGATATATTAGCTTATATTCTAGGTCATTTTTTTAGGACTATAAGTGCAAATGTAAATTTAATTGTAATTTCAGCAACAAAAAATTTGCATGAAGAAACAAATTATAAGAGAGAAAAAAGGAAATTTTTGTTAGCAAAAGAAATAATTTAACAAACTGGCAAAATATTAATATAAAAATAATGGAGCATAGAATTTCATATGACTATTTATATCTTAGAAAATAATAACCCCACATATGCTATAACTGAAATGGTTACATCTGAATTGGTCAAGATCGTACTATAAACAGATTTTACAAAATTTATTTACTTAATATTAATTTGAATTTATTAAATATATTATAAGTTCAAATATAAGTTTATATGTATGTTTGTTTATAATAAAATACAGTAATAACAACAGAGTGAAAGAAAACATTATATTTTGATTAGTAGTCTACAATTCTCTATAGGATAAATTCACAAAAATAATTGTAAACTATAGGATCATATGTAGAAATGAATGAATGATAGAGGATAATATTGTTTATAAATAATTTTTTTAATAACTGCAGTTTTTAATTATCTATTTACACCAATAATATGGTTTAAAAGTATGGATGTATAATTGTTTAGTCAATATATTTATCAATGTCCTGGTGTATCTTAGTGCATTATTAGTGCAGTAAGTCCAAGAACTGTAGATTATTGAATTGAAGTGCACTCCATTATTCTGGTGCTCAAACATCATACAATCTTGTGAGTAATAACAATTTGAGTATTTATGTCTTGTGCAGACATAGTGGCATGCAAGTTAAAGATTCCTAGATTGAAATGCAACTATTCACCTCCAGTGCCCAAATATCACAATTTCCTAAGCATCTAACCATTTAGTTATTTGACTGGTACCATTGCTAGTTATTGTAAATATAGACCTGCTCATTGAAAAATTTAACAACACCTTCTGACTTTAATATTTTAGAATTAAACCTTCAGACAATATCTCTCATGATTAATATTCTTGTTTTCCAAGGAGTTTCCAAAGTTCATAATAGAATGAACATATTTAATGAGTTTTGGACAACTCATTAAGCCTGTTAATTATGAGTATTGTAAAGAAAAAATAAATAAAGATGAAGGTGGGGTAACTTTCATTTGAAATTCCCCAATAACATACATTCATTTACTTTTACAACATATATGATAGAATCCAATTTTCTAAATTCTCACAACAGCAGCATTGCCTAAGTAGAAATATATTCTTATTCTGAGTCTTTTTATATATTTCAAAAAATTATGTTCAACCTGTCAAATGACTGAAAAAATACTTTTGTTCATATTGTTTGCACCATGCCTACATGGTTCGAATCGTCCCTGCTATTATCTGTCCTAAACTTTATGCTGTCTTCATTAAATTCCATTCTCAGAGTGCCAAATCTGAAATCATCTTGCTTCCTTAACATTTTATATTATCTGTCATACTGCAGTCTACGTCATACTATATAGTGTATGTGTATGGACACTGCAAAATAATCCACAGAGGAATAATGAAAGAGATAGTTTCACCAAGTTTGCCAATTGCCAGCTAATAAGAGTTTGAGCAATTTTTCATTTTTGTTTTACCTTCTAGATAAGAATAATAGAATACATAATTACTAACTAATACTGGATAGTTAACTGGAGTGGATTAAGTTTTTCTACTTGAAACAAAAATTCCACACTTGTTTTTCAACAAATTTATTCAGGTGGAATTTGAAATTCAGTCATAGGCATGACAAGAAGGCACAAAATAAGTAAACATTAATTAAAATTTTTATTCATTATATATGTCCATATATAAAAGTACTATATTTTAAAAGCTTATTACATTTCAAATTAAAAATAGTTCTATACCTTATCAAATAATGCAATATATAATGAGAATCCAAATTGATCTTTCAAACCAATCTTCTCCGACAATTGTTGACATAGTTCTCTGGCAGTTGTGGCTGAATCTGCTAACAAAGTTTTGGTATTGCCATCCATAAAAGTTATAGGTAACATTAATGGCTTTTTAGATTTAGTAGCCTACAAAAAAAAAAAATTACAGATTTTAGCAAATATAACATTATTCAATATTACATTCATCTAAAAATATATTTTAAAAAAAGTTTACTAATCCATGTAAATAAAAAAATTGTTGCACCCACATATTCATAGAGAAAATAAACTGTGAATTGCATAGCATAATAATAATTAACAAATCATATTTACTAGAATCATTTTAACAATCTTGCAAAGAATATCCTTTCATGTATCAATGGTAATTTATTAGTTAGGCAAAAATGGTTTACTTTTATTTAACTTTGACATTGATCAACAAATCAATCACAGATATTTGAAAAGGAGAGGTTATACATTAGCTGTGTTTTTTTTTTTTGCAAATATAAATAAAACCAGCTCATAGTTTCAAATAAAAGATGTGAATTCTAATAATTTTAATAATTTATTAAATATTATTACATATCTCAGTGTTATATTTAAGAGCAGTTTGTTATTTATGTGTTATTAAAATTACTAAAATTTACATTTTGTTATTTGAAACAGAACTGGTTTGATCATTACTTTAAGAAGGTTTCTGTTAATATAAAGTTTTATTCTTTCAAGAATTCAACAGTTGATTTGTTATCCATATAATAGCATAGAAGGTAGGTAAAAATAGATCGTTTTTTGTTTAATTAATAAATTAACATTGATATAAAAGAGAGTATTCTTTGTAAGTTTGCTAAAATGACTCTAGTAACTTAGGAATTATTTGATAAATATTATTATATATTCGGCTAATAGCTGATGTTTATTTATGAGATTATTAATATATATATATATATATAATAATTAATAAAACAAGTCATAAATTTTGTAACTTGCTTTTAAGCTTGCATTTAAATGATCACTAGATGGAGCTTACCAATAAGTGCCAAAAGAGAAAGAATTCAAAATCTCTATCGCAAAGTCCCTGATTAGAGCTAGTGATCATTTAAATGCAAGCTTAAAAGCAAGTTACGAAATTTATGACTTGTTTTATTAATTATTATAAGTGTATCTTTGAAGGCTTTTGTGATGCTATATTGCAGAGGCTATTACTATATGGTGAAACTGAGCTGAATTCAAACCCATATAGCTATCTGGTTTGTAAAGCTGGATTTGATGACGTTTACGTATCTGAAAAGTTCAGGCTTTCAAATTGATAGTAACGTGTTTTATAAGTGCTGACTTTTGAGTTAGTATTTTAGATCTAGTGTCTAGAGTCCAGCGCTCCACTGAGGTGAGCCATAAGCTCGGAACAAATTAGTCTGGAGATAGGGACTTTCCAATAGAGATTTTGAATTCTTTTTCTTTTGGCACTTATAGAATAAAGCTTGATTAGAGCTATTGGTAAGTTCCATCTAGTGATCATATATATATATGTGTGTGTTTATATATATATATATCTAATGTAAGCATTAAAAGCTTAAAGCTAAACTAAACAATAAAATAATCAAACTTACTCCAAATTCTCAAATAACCCAGACTAATCAAAGAAAATAAACTTTAAAACACAATCAATGCTTTCATTGCTACAAGAAGATTTCTTAAGTTATACTTGAGAAGTCTGCTTGAATCAATGAAACCATTGCTTGTGTTTTA
This sequence comes from Epiperipatus broadwayi, assembly GCA_028023455.1. Classification (NCBI taxonomy): domain Eukaryota; kingdom Metazoa; phylum Onychophora; class Udeonychophora; order Euonychophora; family Peripatidae; genus Epiperipatus; species Epiperipatus broadwayi. The sequence continues at coordinate 292,488 of JAQFVV010012925.1, forward strand.
GAGTTTATTTTCTTTGGTTAGTCTGGGTTATTTGTGAATTTGGAGTAAGTTTGATATATATCAAAATATCCAAGCATAATGTTAATGCAAAGAATTCTATCCACTCACACATCCAGTTCAACTTGTCTACCACTATGCTAGTAATGTTAAATAAAATAAAAAATTATATAATATTACAATATTAGCCAAAAAATAAAATTTTATTAAAATTCTTCTATGGCCATGGTTTCATCTATTAATAAATAGACCTTTTCAAGTAAAATTCAACAAGATACATACAAAACAAAAATGAATTTCTATCATTCACTTCAAAAACCAACTTTATTTGATATCAAATGATGCTTTATGAGATTGATGGTCTTGGATTCAAAAACTTTTATCATCAAAGTTTCTTTTCAATTCACTTTTTTCATAAAAGATAACTTCTACATTGTCAAATAATATTTTATGACCTGTACTCAGTTCATGAATATACAAAGCTGAATTATGATATCTATTTTTAACTCTATTCTTATGAATTTTAACTCTTTCATTAAGACTTAATTAACTTTGACCTATATAAATATTATGACTACTGCAAGGATTCTTATAAACTACACCATGAATAGATTTGCTCTCAATTGGCTGTTTTGAACTATTTAATAATGAATTTAAATTAAGTCCTTTCTTCCAAACTACTCTCATACTATCAAAATGGCTTGGAAGAAAGGTCTTGATTTAAATTCATTATTAAATACTTCAAAACTAAATTGATGACCAATCTATACCTGGTGTACTTTATAAGATTACTTGCAGTTGTTGTAAAAATTATATACATCATATTAAATTAAATCTTAATGAACGAGTTAAAGTTCATAAGAGTAGAGTTAAAAATAAATATCATAACTCACCTTTGTATATACATATTTACTATGGTATGATTGTGGTTCAAATATGTCATTTCCAGCATTTGAACTTCAGGTGAATTTCTGAGCAATAAATCATTTGATTATTTATTTTATAACATTTTTTAACTACTACAATTTTTTGCTAATAAATTTGAGAACCCCCACCCCCTTATTCAAAATCATTAAATTATTGAATATAAAATATAAAAAGCAGGAAAAACACACAATAGCTTAATAATATGGTGATTAATTGATAATCTATCCTGGCAAAAGCAAAACATAATAAATTAAATGAGACATACTATGGACTAATATTCTTTTCAGCAAGGCTACAGTTAATTTTAATAAACAATTGCAAAAACAAAAAAGTGATCTTGTTTGTTAATATCGATAGTATTACACTACAAAAAAGAGTCAAAAAATTTAGCACATCATTCACAATCCTGTGGGATTTAAGAAAGTGGTAGAGACAAGTCTAAAGGTTCATAGATCAAATCTCAATTCAATTGCATTAGAAAAAAAACTCAATACAGGAAATGAACTGCTCGGGTGATTTGATTTAGTAGTAAAAAAATGGATTCTAAACTTGAGATCCACAAATCATGATCCATATTTATCAAAATTCCAATGCTTAAACTTACTATGAATCCTTCAGCAATAAACCACTGAATGTTTTATTTATTTCTTTAATGAAAGAATTGTGTTCAATTTGCCTAATATCCATGTTTTTGTTAGATTACTCATACATAGTAGTGGTACTAATTTGATAAAAACTTTACAAATTGTAGCACGAATATTAATATAGCTTAATCATACAAGAAAAAAGAAGTTTGATAAAAATTAAGTATCACCTAATCAATGGCTAAATGTTATCAAATTGCTAATTATGAGTGGATTTTTAAAATTTCATTATCAATTTATAATTAAATGTAAATTATTTAAATACTTTTAACAATTTACCTGTAATTCTAACCAACTAGGAGGTTGATTCCTTGTTCCATTCATTAAAGTTCTCTTTAATCGTTCTTCACAATACGGTGCATAACCCGGTGGTCCCTCATGACAAAAACACCGCAAATATTTTTCAAACTATATATAAATATAAACAAAACAATTTTCAACAAATTTGGTAAAATTTAAAAAGGATGTAAAAGCTAAATCATAAAAAAAAAGTAAGATAATAAAATATAATCCAATATATATATATATATGGTAGTACTCATAAATAGTCCCTTGCAGGGTGAAAATATTTTCAACACTTTTCCATAAGTAATGAAAAATACTAAAACAAATAGATATTTACTCATCAGACTAATCAACTATGTAATGGTTAAGGCTTTTATGATTTTTACTATCTTATTTTATTCATTAGCTAAGAATATAAAGATGTTCATTTATTAATCAATATTGGATGGTATGCACTGTTGGGAACATTATCTAAAAATATCAAGTTAATTGAAAACATTTCCCACTATCTAAAAAACATTCATCTACATTCTGCACTAACTATTACAGCTTAAAATCTTTCAAGGTTCTTATATATACATAATACACAGATTTTAATGAACTTTGAGACGTAAATATGGAAATTATAACAAGAATTTCTATGTATTTATCTAGAAATATTTCAGCTATGATGTAACTAGGTAAGCAATCAATTAAAAATTGACATAAACTGAAACTAGGTTATCTATAAATAGTATTTTTGACACATCTTTAAACCATATATATAAATATGGGGATTTGAACTCAGACTTTCAAGCACCCACCAACTATCCAAACTATCTCATACTACTGATATACATGACCACACACATGGAAAAAAGATAAATATCACCAATATACATATTTCATGCTAAACCAGCATTTATCAGTTGGTCCAGATTATCATCTCCCACACATATATAATCAGTGCTCAGTTTATATTAAGATAGCAAATCCTCACACTTTAATGGACAGGCTTCAATCTACTCTAACCTCCAACTTTTCAGCCATCCATATCATTGAAAATCTAATGATGTATGAGATAATATGGATAGTTGGTGGGTGCTTGAAAGTCTGATTTCAAATCCCTATATTTACAATTAAGCCCCAGGTTTGTGAAAAGTGCCTGGTTTTCAAATATAAACCATATATATAAATAATGGCCCATTATTACATTTCAACTATAGTCTGATAGTGATATTTTCCTTTCCCATACCAGAAACTACATCTTTGAAATATAAAAATGAGTCATTAATTATAAATAAGGACATAATAGAAAAAGATGGTGTTACAAGATGAGGATTATCATGCACTTATATAAAGAGTATTATAAATTTATTTGAAATTTTATTGAATTTAAATTCTATATCTACAATTAAATAAAATAATTGTTTACTGTAATATTGTTTTTCTTAATTTCTTTTTAAATTATTTTAGCTAAAAACAGGAAATCATTTTTTTTTTTTATTCAAAAAGGTTTATAAGACTTTGAATTTACATGTTTACACACTGTGATAAACTAAATTTATCTATAATTCACAATGCATATTTTGATTTTAATGTAATTTTACACCATAGAACTTCATTATCTCGGAATATGCTCACATGATGTGATATACAATGATATACTTATGATATTAGTAAGCACACTATGTTACAACCAAAAGACAAATAATAATAGAGTCATTTTCATCAATCACCCCAATCCATTCAATGATTGGCTATTGACCTTAGACCCTTGTCACAATACACTTAAGAACCCAAGAAGCGAGTTATTTCTAGCTCAAACCTGAATTCCAATGGTCGAAATTCTCAAAGACTTGCAAGTCCAAACCATAAGAGTCCATAAAAAACTCTGTCTATACATGTCCTGTGGCTGGCATCAGTGAAATGCCTACTGTCCAGGCCCTTGTCTGAGATGCAGTAGACCACTTAGTCCTCTCAGGGTAAATTGCATAACTCCGCTGTGACTCACATTTAATATTTTCATCTTTTATATACGACATGATGACAAGTCACAACCATACTGCAAATCTATTCTGCCCCCATCTACCTTTATATTTGTCATCAATCACTAGGTATCAATCTTGGTCAAAGTAAACACTGAAATCTGTTTCGTCTAGTTCGTCAGAACCTGTGATCTCTTCTTTGATTAATGTACTTGATTTACAATTTATATACTTGAAATAAAGTTTGGCTCAATCTGTATATATATAAATATCAAAGTAAAAAAATATAATAAACACTTGATTTTGTGAAATTTATGGAATCAAACTTTATTTAGTATGCATAGCATAATTTCAATGCAAAATACCAGATTCATGGCTTAAATTCTAACCTTTTATATATATACAATAGTTTTAAATTATAATAATAAAAAACAAACAATAATAATATATAATTTATACAAAAGTTAGATTGTAATTGTTATCAACTGAACTTATGGGAATAAGAGACAATCTAATGAAAATACTTTTGTATAAATTATATATTATTACTGTTTATTTTTTACATTATAATTAAAAAGATACTGTTTAATTAGCCACTATACATCGATTGGTGGTGCTATTTCTATGCAAAAACACAAAAATATGCCGCTTACGTGGTCAAACTTACGGTGTATAAAACAGTTCTGTTCATATTAGGTGTTAGCAGGCCTAGATGGCATTACACACAAATATTACAGCCTGCTGATGTGCTTCGTGACACTATGCAAATAGAGCACATTTCACAGATCGCCACCATATGATGTGAGGGTGCATGTAATTCAACTGGGCATAACTCTTTTAATGTGCATTCGAAGTAATGATCTTCACCCTAGCTGATGCACTATTACATAATAATAATTGTAAACCTGTGCCTGCACTTCCCTACAAAACTTGGAAGGTGAAAAGAATTGCAAAAGGGTAGGGCCTAACACCATTTCCCAAACTCATGCGAATAGGCATGTTTTCGTGAGAAGAGCTACAAGACAAATCGTAAGCTTGGTTTGATCAGAGAACGATCCTTCAGATCGGCAAAACCATCATTCCCACCCTCCTGCAGATTCCAGCACTACATGCTGAAATTTAATTTAATTCAGGCTGATTAGTTTGTTAATCAAGTGTTTTTCTTTTTTTAAAATTTTGTTTCGTTTAATTTACTATTAGAAGAATAACGTACATTTTTAAATAAAAAGAAAAGTGTTTTGTTTTGTTTTTGACATTTAATGTAGAATGCTGAGAATAATGTAAACTTGTCTGAGTTTGGACGTTGTTTTGGAAATCATAAGCTTGGTTTGATCAGAGTAATGCATCTTTTTATGATCCTTTGGATCGGCAAAACCATTGGTCCGTGTCCCCCGCACATTCCAGTGCTATGCGCTGTAGTTTAATTGAATGAAATTTCATTTAATTAAGGCTGATTAATTTGTTAATCAAATGTTTTTTTTTTAATTTTTTGTTTAACCATTTCATTTACTATTAGAAAAATAACATACATTTTTAAATAAAAAGAAAAGTGCTTGTTTTATTTTGTCCAGGCCTGGAAACGTTATATTAAAATATTTTTGCACAAAAACAGTGCCACCAAGTGATGTACAGTGGCTTATTAATCAGTACCATTAAAAATTATTACAAATAATATATTTTTAGCAAGTAACTTATTTTATATATATATTAAAAAGTAAAATAAAAAATTAAAACAAATCAAAATAAATAATTTATTATATGATCTTTGAAGAGCAATTAAACGTAGGATAATATTAAAACAGCATTTAATTAAAAATATATAATTGATATTTTTACATGGTATTTTAAAATTCATCTATAAATCAATGTAAAAAAAAAAAAAATACATAGGGTAAACATTTGCAAGTAAATACTTTTTTAGATAGTAAATGTAATAAACATAAACAAGAATTATAATAATTCACTATTTATGTACAAGTTAGGATACCAGAAAACCCTCTAGAAATTAATTTAAAAGAAAATATGTCATATAATAGCTAAGTATTGGTTTCCAAATAATCCTCTTTCATCAATAGAGCTAAGCTTTTAAATGTCAAGAATCACAAATTAGAAATAGCTTCAATCTTCTTTTATATAAAGCAAATTTTGCTTGCTTTATTTGAAAATATTAAAGATGAAATATATATCCATTGTTAAATATGCTTTTTATTATAATAATTAAGTGCATATATAATTATACATAAGTACAGTATGTAATAAATGACAGGCATATAGACTTTTCAAAAAAAACAGAATATTAATTAAAATTATCATTTATATCATATACACTTCCAATGTGTGTAAAAGATTTTACAAAACAAGCCTCTGTTTTTGATATATTGACAAATATGTAGAGATCTGTTAATGTGTGTGTATTGTATTGGTGCATGGTGACTTGATAGAGAAATAAATATATAAATAAATTCTTCAATTAAAATCTGAAAGGATGCAATTAATTTCTTTCCAAGCCAGTCATTAAACCTAACCTGCTGAACCAGTTAAATTATATGGCTTGAATAAATAAGAATGATATATTTGTTAAGTGCCTTTAACTATAGTTTCATATGCCTAAATGACAAATATATCACAGCCTCTCCCCAATTACACATCTCAGAAAAGTTAAATTATTATAGCATTTCTCTATAGGTTATTCTTAAAATATTGTGATGATGATGGCTTATATTTATAGGAGATAATACCAAAGAGACACCACTATAACCTAGATTATAGAGGCATGAGCATCATATAACCATTCTACTGAATTTGAATCATTATTTCCTATAATGCTAGTTTTGTATATGATTAATTATCATATGCCAATTTAAAATTTCATATTTGTTTATCACATACATGACCCAATATTGTATAAGTCAAATAGTTTATAGAATTGAAAATAAAGAAATAAGAAAACTAAACATTAACAAAACAAATAATTTAATGAAATAGATTTTTAAATAAAATACAAAATAATCATTTCACAAATCAAGCAATAGTCCTATCATTAATATATAGTTATTGCATTCTCTATTTCTACCTCAGATATCAGCCTAAAATATATGTGAAACTTATCTATTTTCAATACAGAGAATAGTGTATATTGACATATAATTTTTAAATGTGATAATCAAACAATGTAAAAAATTATGCATGACAGCAACTCAATTTTTTTATTCTCTTCAAATTGAAATTTGATTTCCTAATCCAGCTAAATATAAATAACTTTATCTTTCCCATTGCATTGCTAAATCAATATAATGTTAATCTTTTGGAGATATACATAGAAGTTCTGAAGAAGATTGCCGAGCAATCGAAACTGCCATATTAGATTGTAAAAAAAGCATTATAAAAATAATAAAGAACATAGATGATATTAATATTATACTAAATATAAATATGAAAAAGAGAAACAAAATATTACATTTCAAATATTAATAAAATATTAAATGATAAAATATATCATAACACAAATAATAATATTAACAACAATAAATAATAATAACAATAACAAAAAACACTCTCAAACCTAATTAAATGAATAATAAAAAAAATTATAAACTGGATTAATGTTGAAGTTTTTTTTTTTTTCCAATTTTTTCTTTTCCTTAAATAAATGCATTATTCAAATTTATTTTTCTTATTAGAATGGCTTCATATAGTAAGAAAAGTTATACAGAAATTGTGCATTCCAAGAAAAGTGAACCAATGCATATTTTTGTAATTCAGCAAAACAATAAACCAAAGTGTCTCATATGTTTGGATGACAGTGCAGTTAACAAAAAGTATAACATTAAAAAACACTAAGTATAATATTAAGAGACACTATTTAACAAGACAATTGAATTATGAAAAATTTATTGGAGAAGAGAGAAAAGCAAAAATAGAAAATTTGAAGAAAATATTATTTGAGCAACAAAATTTTTTTTACAAAAGTATAAATGAATCTCAAATTTCTATTAAAGCCAGTTATATAATTGTAACTAAAATAGCACAAAATTTGAAATCATTTTCAGAGGGAGACTTTATTGAAGACTGTATGCTAGATGCAACAGAATTAGTTTGTCTTGAATATAAAAAGAATTTCGAGAATATGAGTTTATCATGAAGAACCATCACAAGGCAAATTGAAGAAATGTTTATCAATGTAAAAAGTCATTGAAACAAAAAATTTCTGATTTCTATTGATATTCATTGGCATTTGACAAGAGTACTGATATAACGGACACTGCTCAACTATCGATTTTTATTAGAGGAATTGACAAAAATTTCATTGTAACAGAAGAAATATCTTTTGCACATGAGACAACAACAACAGGAGAAGACATATTTAATAAACTCAAGTATATTTAGCAAGAACACAATCTTAATTATCACAACTTATCTAGATTATCTACCAATGGACCAAATTCATGGTTGGAAAAAATAAGGACATTTTAGCATTTTTAAAAAGTGACATGAGTGAAAATACTTCAGTAAATAAATATATTTTTCACTGCATTATTAACCAACAAAACTTATGTTCCAAAATTGTGAATATGGAAAATATAATAAAAGTTGTTGTTAAATGCATGAATAAAATTAAATCCAAATCAACTCTTGGTCACTAAGAATTCAAGGAATTTCATAAGGACATTGACGATGACTATACAGATTTGGCATATTAATGTGAAGTTCAATGGCTTTCTAAAAGATTATGTTAAAAAGGTTTTTGGAATTAATGAAAAGGTAAAACTATTCATGGAAGCCAAAGGAAAATTTATTACTGAACTCTATAATGAAGAGTGGATCTGCAATTTATCCTTTATAGTTGATATATGACACATCTTAATGAATTGAATAAGAAATTGCAAAAAGAAATAAAACAGTTACTGACATGTTTGGCAGTGTTTGTGCCTTTCAAAATAAAATAAAGCTATTTCAAAATCAATTAAATAACAAAAATTTTATAAATTTCACAGCATTTAAAGAAAATGTTAAAGATAATTTTGATAAACAAATAATATACTGACATTTTAATTACGTTCAAAAATGAATTCAATGAAAGGTTTACTGATTTTGAGAAAAAAAAAATTTATTTCAAAATATTGTCCTCTCCATTCATGGTGACATAAATAAAAGTGCTGAAAATTTCCAAACGGAAATTCTGGAACAAAGAAAAACTAAATTTAAAATGAAGTTCCTGGAATATTCAAGAAGTGATTTTTATAAAAATATGAATGCTCAGGAATTTCCTAATTTAATAATGCAAAAAACAAAAATTATATCTTTATTTGGAGACACATATAAATGTGAGCATTTTTTTTCTAAAATTTCATTTATGAAATCAAAAACAAGATCTCAAATTATTAACGAAAATTTAGAGCATACTTTATAAATCCAAGTAATATCTTACCTGATATTAATGCCTTAACAAAAAATAAACAATGACAACCTTTGCATTAACAAAATTACAAATATATTATTACGTAAGAATTATTAGTATTTAAGTATTAAAAATATAATTTTGTAATACATGTTTTTATGATTATTTGTCAGTTTTAAATAAAGATGTATTTATTATATAAATATAAAAATTATAATGTATATAATTTTTTCCTCTTTTAACTTGAACATAGAAAAGTATGGCCCTCACATCAGAAAAGTTTGATGTGGCCTGTCGCTAAAAAAGGCTGCTCCCTACAGACATAAACTATCAGTTCACAGTGATTAGCAGATATAAAAATCAACTGCTATGACAGTATTAATTTTAATTTATTTCAGAATGTGACTCATCATTGTATGTATAAAATGGCTTTTCAAACAGACTATCAATGAAAATAGAAAAAAAATACTATTAGAAACATTGAACACTCATTCATGGCTAGACAGAGCATCTTTATATGATTATTGTAGAATTAATGAGATGCATTTGCATAGAAAATGTAAGCATATATTATCATAATAAAACTAATATAAAGATTAAATGGTCTAGTATTGCTATATTGTGATTTGTTTTAAACAATATTTAAAAATGATCGAATTCAGTTTTAAGATTATCTGCTAAGACTAAAATCATCGAAGTTTGCAAGAACAGACTGATTGTTTTATGCATTTTCTTTACATGATCTCAGGTGACAGTGATGTATTAAGCAAGATTTATTTCAAATTTTATTTGGTATAACATAACTAACTATATAATTAATATATAATATTATTATGAGTGAGATATTTAACTAACTTGTATTAGCTCAATGTAAAAATAAGATATTATATACAACAGTCAAATTCTGATTTGCAAACTATGACATTAGAAGACTGACAGGCTCATTTTAGGGAAACCCCTTCATTAGTTGTGCAAATCCTAAACATCACTAACCATTAAGCAAAGTAGAAAAAGTTTTAAAAACTTTTGATAATATTGCGACACAATAAAAAAGTTTGAAATATTTTGACAATTGTAAACCAATGAGTTGGAATGTTTTTGACTAACAATTCAATCCAAATCCCAAAAATATGAGACTAAAGTTCTAACAAGATTAATTTAGATAAAATTTATAGTTGATGGGGGGGGGGGGATTTATTAAAAACAAACAAAAATAATGAGATGGAAATTGCTGAAAAAATCAAATATAATCTGTTATAATGATTTTCAGGATATAAAAAAAACTGTATTGAAGCTTGAGCAATGTCAGGATCAATTATCAGTTTTTCTGCTGAATCTGTAGTAGTTATAAAATCAAAATTAGTGCATTATGCAAATAAAATAGTATTCAAATATTAACCAGTAGGTGAACTGTATTTTTTTTTAATGTTAGATTTATATTAACAATTATGATTGGAGTGAAGGGAATATTGGACTTTTTTATAGCATCACATTCTTTATTTAATTTATAATAATAATGCTGTTTTATTTAGATAACTGCATTCAAGTGTTATATTCGTGAATTTCCAAAGTACTCCAGATATGATATATGCAATCATCTGTATAATCAAGCATTATTGGATAATCTTGTGCAGAAATTATTAGTGACTGCAGAGGAACCTGTTATTTCCAGAAAAGTTCTGGTTTCAACCAAATAATTTATTCAATAAATCTTTAATGTAGTAATGCTTATATGGTTTTAAATGTAATAATCCTTTCTAGAACATTTCTTTTTCTTTTGTATTCATGCATAATTACAACAGCAGACAAAATTTTCCTATGACATTATAAGAATATGAGTCATTTGAGCATATTTGCTGAAAAGGAGTTAATTATAAGTTTTTTGCATCAACAAATATTTCTATTTGTAATTGAGATGGGAGTTGATGGTCATGAAGATATATCACATTTCTATCAGTGCTCACCAATTGGATCAAGATAATATAAAATAAAATCAGTTTGATTACAAGAACTGTAACTGTTTATTTCCTGTAGAGTATACAAGAAAGGCTTGACATATAAAGATTAGTCAAATAAAGTATTAAATTTAAAGCAGAAATATAGAATAAAAATTTCCATGTTATCATCATCATTTCTGTTTCAGATTTATTGGTTTTGTTTGACTATACAAATCATTAAGTCTGTCAAGTTTGGAATACTTTGGGACAATTGAATGCAATATGCCAAACACAAGAGACAGCAAAACAATCACACAACCATGCAGGATGATGGTTATTGAAAATCAGAAAATAAATATATTTGGTATTTATTTTATATAATATCCCTTTTTCAAATTTCATAAGCTGCTTACCTTCTATACATGCGTAGAGATTTAAAGAAAAACAAATGTTGCTGTCAAAGCAATTCTAATATTCTAAAATTAGTTTTCAGAACATAAAATCCTCTACTAAGTGCTATTGGAGATAGATTATTTGTTTATAATATATCAATATCAATAATCCATTATTTTAAAACAAAATTCTTTTGGTCCTCTTTTTAAAATTCTACAAATGCATATTAGTGCATCAGTTCTGTATATTTGATTATCCATATTAATCTTGATAGAAAAATACTTCAGATATTCTCTAAGATCATATATAGAAAGTATTGGATATCTATCTGATTAAAACTAAATAAATACATAGGAAGATACTCCAATGATCATTTGATTTTATAAAAAGATAAGAGTTTATTCTTTAGGAATAGATATATTTGAACTATCTGTTTAAAATATGTATATATTTTAAATTCCAATGATTCAAAATAAATTTGCTTTTGCTCAAATATTTATTTGCTATTGTGTCATTAACCAAATTATTATTCATGTACTTCTGTTGAAATAAAAATATTATCATATAGTGAATTGCTGATATTATTTAATAATAATAAAAAAAGCTTATATAAAAGATTACAGTTATCTTATCTCTCGTCCACCAAATGAAAATAAGGAGTAACTGAAATAATAGGATTTCCTTATTTTCAATGATTCTACTATCTATAATTGGCTTTGTTGAAAAAGTCACTTAAATCTCCTTAAACTTTGAACTATTTTGACTGATTTTGTAACTACATTTTCACTTATTTGTTATCAGTGTTGACATTTACTGTTTTAGTACTGCAATCATAGGTTTTATCTAAATAATATTTTGTCTTTATGTTTTATTTAAGAAATATTATTTCTGTATTATAAAACATTATGTTTCTAGTCACAGTTACAGAATTGAACATGAACTTAGAAAGGAAAAGATTATATATTTTTCCACTTATTATTTCCAACTCATGTATTTCTAAAATAATATTTTAAATGCTAATAATCAGATAACGAAAAAAAAAAAAAACAACTTTATTTTTGAATATAAGTGTAGTCTTAAAATGTATTTAAGTTAGCATTGGTATATTGTTCTTCAAAAAATAGTAAATGACATTTTTATATATGTAGTCATTTAAATTATTTATGTTTTTACTGTCACCTTTCAATAAGTAATGATGAAGACAAGACTGGTCCTATAAGAAGGATGGTGAGTGCTGCCTCAGGTACTGAGTTGAAATAGACATTAAAATGAGATCTTACAGTTCTATCTTCATAACATTATTCAAACAATTAATTTCTAACTTCTGTAATTTTGGATTGTTTGTTTTTTTATTGTTAACAACAATAATTTCTAATGAATACTTGTAAATAGATATTAATTAACCATGAATTAAAAAACAAACATATGTTTTAGTTCTAAATATAACTTCATATATATATAAATTCTAGTATTATTGAATCTAATATTTGGAAGAAAGGTTTCAAATATTCCAGAAGAGTTAGATAAAATTTAATAATATTATTAAATGATGTTACAATAATAATAATATATGTAAATAAGTCAATTATTTTATATAGCGCGATGTTTATAAACTGTAATATTTAAACAGCATTAAACTGTTGCACATGTGCTTTGGATTTTAACTATAAAATAAATCAATACTAACACTTCAAACACATGATAAAGTCTTTGGAAAAGATAGAATGGCCATCTATCTTTTCGAACCCAAACGCTTTTGTATGGGCGAATCTTAAGTGTTTGAAAGTGAAAGCGTGAAGATATTAAATAATCACTTTAAATTACTTTTACATGCTTGAATGAATGACGCTAGTGAAATTTTCTAGCATTTACTTTCAAACACTTAAGATTCGCCCATACAAAAGCGTTTGGGTTCGAAAAGATAGATGGCCATTCTATCTTTTCCAAAGACTTTATCATGTGTTTGAAGTGTTAGTATTCATTCATTTTATAGTTAAATTCCAAAGTGCATGTGCAACAGTTTAATGCTGTTTAAATATTACAATAATGATAATAGTAATTTAATTTCAAACTAATAAAAAAGATGACTAATGCCAGGTTTAACATATAACATATCAATAAATGAAGAGTTATTACTGATAGTATTTGCTGGGGTGAAAGGTCAACAGAAAACTAGTAAGATGAATAACTTCCTAGAAATGTTATAATAACTATTTATGGTATCAAGTTATATCCTCAACTTATTGTGTCATTTAAGATAGTATGAATACTTATACCAAATGCAGTTCGTATTCTTAAATAACCTGCAAACTTTGCTAAAAACTGAATTCAACAACTGATTGTTTACATTATTGGTTGGAAATTTTAATTCCATAATTTTCCAATGAATCACTTAATACAATGAAAAATAATTTTTTGGTTTATTTCAAAAGATACTGGGGTATTGTAGTTGACCAATAGATTATCAAATTGAACACAACTAAAATTAACATAAAAAAAAAAAAATATTGAAAATCAATGAAATCAAATATATACTTTTTCCTATAACCCCGCATAAATTCAATTAAATAAAAAAAAAAAGCCTTTACTCACCCTATCAGTTGGGGCAAAACAGCCAACACAAAGTGAAAGTAAAATCCAGCCTCGAGCATGGCTACTTTTATTTTGATTACTTGTTAACTGTTTGCAGATTTGACAATATATTTCATCCCTAAAAATATAGATAATCAATCATTTTATCTATACATTTTGTACACACTAATTTATAAATATGATGTTTTATAATACCTCAATTCTGCCCTTAATATACCATGTCCAATAATAAAGTGAAGTTTTTCCAAGTTTGATGTAGGGCGAGTTTCAAGAATAGTATGATAACTGTCAGCATAATCTTCATCAGATAATTTGTTTCTAACTTCTTCTGTAATCTTAGATTTTTTTTTTAATGTCAGGGATACCAATTTCTTGCGAATACTTCTAGGTTTCTGTTTAGATGAATAATTATCCTGAAATAATATATATTTAATTTAAGCAAAACATTTTATTAACTAAATAAAAAGAATATGTATAATACATACAGAAATTGCATGCATGGATATGTCCATAAAAGTTAAATTTAACAAATCTTACTTTTACTATAAATATCAATTTCTATATTTTATTTAATACAACTAGATCATTTATTCATTCTATTTTATTATACTCATCCTAAATATAACATTAAATATTCAGTTCAGCCATTCTATTTTATACTCAATGTATATTTGATGTTATGGGACATCTTAATCAGAACATCATGTCTTTCATATATCCAATTCATTATGTAAAAATAATTTTTTATTTAAAAAAAAATTACAAATTAATAGAAAGATAGGTCTTTCTCTAATAAATCATCAAAGAGGGCACAAAATCTCTTACAGTCCTTTCAACATACAAACAACAATGCATAATTAAATAAGTAAGTAAATTAAAAAATATATAGAAAAAAGTGCTGTCAAATATTAAACAACTGAGTATATCGAAATACAGATACTAAACGACAAGCAAAATGGTTTGAATTTTAAACATTAAAAGGTTTTTAATTTGAAGCTGAAAATTTGATAATGCAAAAAAAAAATAATAATAATAATAAAGTCACTGTAAATGAAAGATGCATTAGATTTAAAAAAAAATAAAAATCCAGATATACTAGATTTAGAAACCAACATTACCACTGATGAAGGCCATGACCATAGCTTAGACTCAGATTATGAATAGGGTAAGATTGGATAGGGATTTAATAAACACTCAATAAATATCCAATGATTTCTCAAGTTAGGTGGCAGCACTGAAAAAATATAAATTGAATTCGTTCCTATATTTTAAAATCTAATTGTGTTTAATGAATAGTCTCTATTAGTTTTTGAACTAATAAAATCACATAAAAATAATAATAAGAATCTGTAGATAACTGAAAACAAATAGCAAATTTAATTAAACAGAACTGAGATGAATTATATAATCAACTACGTACTAAGAATAAATTACTGTTTTTTCTCTCTCTTCCTTAGATTATGACTATGTTGAATTAATTCCACATAATTTTTGTTTTATTATCAAACATTTTGGAGGTCACAAAGTTCATACATCCTAGTTTATGATTATTATTTAATAATTTTTTAAAATCTTAGTATAAAAATAAAATGAAAAAATTTAAGGTAAATAAATATCTAGCCAGTATAAAATTTATATTATTAATAATAAATACCCAATTTTTTTTTTTTATTGTTTTCCTTTTTTATTCTATTAGAATTTATAAAAAGGATATGATCCTTATAATGAGGTGCCTCAACCTTGTGTCAAAATTAAGGCTATTTTTTATGAATGGCTATTTAGATTACATAATTTATTTTTCATAACTGCTTTTCCCAATGAATCTTTACTATTTACTGAATTATCAGGCACTAGTTTTCATATTAGAGCTCATTGGAAAACAAATAAATCATTTAATTCTTTATCAGTTCTAATATTCTTTTTTCTAGCAGACTTCAGTAAAAATTTCTCCATTTTGAGGCCAATCTGCAAAAGTTTCCAATAATCCAGTAGGCTGTACAATATGCAATATAGCTTGTCCAATGGCAGCCATTTGTTTTGTTTTAACTACTCTGTTTCAAATAATGTATTACAGTTAAATCAATTAAAAATTCAACACAAAGTACACAACATATAAACATATCCTATTTATAAAGATCTTAGCTAATAAGAAAAAGTAAAAGATAAATAATATTCTATTAGAATTATAACCTTTTTAAAAAAAAAATCAAATATAAAATAAATAAAAATAATGAAAATGAAATTTTACAGCATTCCCACATGCACATATAATTATCATTTAATATTATATAAATTCACAATAAATTTTAAAAGCATTTATGTGGCTAAAGTCTTCAGGAAATAATACCAGGATTGCACATTCTTTTCAACTTTTTCATACACAGTTATAATTAACTTGATAGGAAACAAACATTTTTTTATGAATATCCTTTGCAAAAAATTATTTTACTCATAAAATTGCACAATAGTGTGAAATTTTTTGTTGGTACAGTCACCATTGTAATTATAGATTCGAGCCAAGTGTATTACATATATCTATCAAATAAATTGATGTGATGCACTGTGATTTCTTTTTATACAGAGTCAGGAATCTCTCAGCAACTATGTCCAAAGAAACCTGTTAGCCACTTTACCTTCCCTTTCCATTCCCCACCATAAAATTTCCCCATACCCTGCTCCATCCCATTTCCACAACATAATATTTGTCAACTCCATGGCCTTCATATCTAAATCCCACTTATCTTTTCCCAAACCGAGCATAAAACCCAATAACCAACTTTCTGTATAATCACTTTGTTTATAGTTAGTCTTCCATAACTTCATTGTTTGTACCCTTTCTGTTTTCAAGCATTTACATTGAATTAACAGATGCCTATTATTGTCTATGCCTTCCTTACACAACTTGCAGACTAAATCACCCATATTTTTTCATTTACATGTATATTCCCTTGTTGCTAAAGATCCCGTTCGAGCCTTAAACAATAAACTACTTTCCTTGCTATTATCATAAATTAACTCGCATCCAATGTTCCATTTACTTCTATATACTTAAACTCTTTTTACTCTCCATACTAGTTCTCCATCTCTCCAACTCCCTATTCTTTATTAATGCATCTATTCTTCTATACCATTACTTACCACTATAACACTCAACAATGCTCCTAACACAATCATCCCACTTTTTATACAAGTATATGGATATAAATTATTTATCCAAATCTTCTGCATACTGCATTATCTTTCTCACCCATCTTTTTGCCTGCCTTTTCCTTGCAACACAATTAAATACTATTTTGGCTATTATTTTATTATCCATAAACTGCAATCTACCGAACATTTTCATTTTGGTTCTTGCATCTTTCATATAAAAACTTGACCATCCCATTTCTACTTGAATTGCCTCCTTTGCTGTCCACACATCTGCATGTCTTGTAATCTAGTTAGACAATGCTGCCACCTATATCCTTAATGTAAAAAAATTGTCATTCCTGTTATAGCTGCTTTACTTTCATTTTTGATTGTTTCTTGTTTAATTTTCTCAATTTCAAAAATGTTAAATCATTTATTTGCAATGGAACATATCAAAGCAAGAAATAACACGGAGATAAAAATATTCGTTCCCAATATATTTTTTAAAAAAAACAGCTAATACTACAATATATTCAATAATTTAACACTTACCTCATACTGATAATCCTGCATCTCTTTTTTATTGAAATTTCTTCCCAAAGTTGAATATATTTTGGTCATTACAGAAGTGTTATCCTAACAAAACAGTATAAAATATATATATAAAGAATCAAGTAAACATGAACAAAGAAAAAATGTAAAATTAAAAAGACAATTACACGTTCTTGATTTGCATTCCCTTGATACTTTGGTTCTGGTAAATCACCCATAAACCTCAGAATAGTTGTCCAAATAGAAAGAGCAGCCTTAAATAATAAAATAAATCAAAATGCAATTATGTAGTAGTAATACTATGTAACATTAAATCTAATATAAACAAATTACAAAGAGATGATGTTTATAAATTAATGAACCCATTCTAAATTTTAATCTCTTATAAACCATTTCACACATTGTTCAATAATAAAGTTGTAATTCTCATATTATTGTGCATATGGATTAGTTTATTAGAAGAAAATTTGATGTTTTTTCTGTATATTAACTATTGGGTATTTTATTTTCTATTACCATGATATAATAATTGTTTTCTAAATTACTATTGATATTGTGCTCTCTTAGTGAATGTATTGCAAAATAATAAAAAAATTGTCATTGTCTTGTTAATTATCACAAATCATTTAAAAAAAGTCCTATTGAAATAAGTATTATACGTTATGTATTGGTAGTAAAATCTAAGCTATGGTTGTGTACAAATGTTTACACTATATGTACAAAATGTGAAGAACTAAAATGTTAATTCCTTTATTTTTGTTATGTGTTTTCTTTATTCTCTGTCATAAAATTTAAGCTCACAATTTCTACTTCTTGAGAATATTTAAAATAATTTGCTCTTATATGCCTTTATTATTGCTGTGATTTCATTCTTCATTTATTATCTCAGAAATGTAATATCTAAATCAAAAACTGAAAATATCAGAAACTAAAAAAATAATAATTTGATGCCTGCACTGTGGTGATAAATGTATTCTTCTTTTTAGTATAGTCTTAATTTGGAGATCCATTTTTTTTTATATATTATTTTTTGATGTACATAACTTTATTTACTTTTGGATTTTTATCTTAATACAGAGATATTAACTTATTATGCTAATAGATTACTTTCTCAATTAAGTTAACTTGACATCTATGAGAATGAGTAAGAGACAATTCTGTCAAACAATGTGGATATAAAAAATTCATGAGTATAAATCTAAATATAGGGGATCTGAACTCAGACTTTCAAGCACCCACCAACTATCCACACTATCTCATACAACTGATACACATGACCACACGCATGTAGAAAAGATAAATAATCACCAATATACGTATTTCATGCTAAACCAGCAATCATCAGTTGGTCCAGATTATTATCTCCCACACACACATATATAAAATTAGTGCTCAGTTTATATTAAGATAACAAATCTTCACACTTTAATGGACAGGCTTCAATCTACTCCAACCTCCAACTTTTCAGCCTTCCATATCATTGAAAATCTGATGATGGAAGGTCAAATCCCATGCTGATGCCAACATTATTGCATCGTAAGATTTTCAATGATATAGATGGCTGAAAAGTTGGAGGTTGGAATAGATTGAGGCCTGTCCATTAAAGTGTGAAGATTTGCTATCTTAATATAAACTGAGCACTGATTATATATATGTGTGGGAGATAATAATCTGGACCAACTGATGATTGCTGGTTTATCACGAAATAGATATATTGGTGATTATTTATCTTTTCTACATGTGTGTGGTCATGTGTATCAGTTGTATGAGATAATGTGGATAGTTGGTGGATGCTTGAAAGTCTGAGTTCAAATCCCTATATTTACAATTAAGCTCCAGGTTTGTGAAGAATGCCTGGTTTTCAAATATTTGAGTATAAATCTCAAAAATTGAATATGGATAATTATTATAGTTTTTGGTTTATCATCTTTTATTATATTTTGTTAATTATAAACTCTAGTATAACCTTAGACTTTTATCCTAAATATATTATTACTTTTAGCCATATTTAATTTGCTATATGTGGTTTCCTATTACTAAAACTGGGTTCTTTGAAGTTTAGTAACAAACATCTACAGATATAAACTAAGTCTCATAATGTTTATATTAATTTTTTTTTTTTTTAAAAACAACAACAAAGCAACAACTTCTCATTGAAAGAATTAAAAATGTCAAATGCCTCATTGGTCTTTCAATTCTTACTAATAGCATACAACAACACAAAGAATTCAATTATTACCATGGTTAATGGCATCATCTGTGGATCTGCACCTGATAAATTATTTACAGCATAAAGTTGGGATGCAGAGAGTGATGTATGAAAATTAAAGAAAAACTTTTCTAAAGATTGAAAAATTAAAATAAGATTGTTCATAAGAAGAAAGAATTTAAAATTTTTAATACAGGAAAAAAGAACGTTTTGACAACTTTTATTAGAGAATTTTTTTAAAATATAAAAATGCACTTCAATAAACTAATTTATATATAATTTTGTCCATCAAATTGTAAATAGAGGGATAAACTAAAAAATGTTCTTCCACCTCTTTATTATAAACACAAATTCTGCTGAAAATTTAAATAAACCTTTAATTTTATTATCCGTGCTTTGGTCATAATGAAATGCTTTTTGTATTTTATTTATTAATAATATAGTACTTTATAATATACAATATGCTTATATTTATATTAATATAAATTTTTACATAATAATAGCTCAAACAATAAAGCAAAGCAATACTTCATAATTTTGTGAGAATAATAGAAGTTTTAGAATTAGTAGTGTTAAAATAAATGGTAGTTAGTTTGTAATAACAATGACTAGTAATGGCATCTTCCCAATACTTGATTTAAATTAATATTATTATCTCTTTTTAAACATTTTTTTCTTTAAAAAATAACCATATCGTATATATATTATTTCAAAATTAATTTATTTCATGCTCTAACAATTCCTTCTCTTTGCATTTTATCTTACATTCACTAATCTTTTTCTATTCTTAATTTCAAATCTTTAAAGCAATGAATATTTCTATACTTATATGAAATATAATTTTTTTTTTATTTTGTATCATGGACTGACCTCTATTTCATTTTATAATAATCTAGTTTAATTGTATCATAAGAAATATATTTCCGGTATGCACGGAAAAATTTGAACTACATAATAATAGGTGAGGCAGAGGCTACTGTATATTTTTATTTAAATAATAGTTATTATAATTTTCACTTCATTTTTGAACTTATATAAAAGAGTATAATTATGTTATCAATAAGTGTGTGCGTGGGGGAGGGGGAAATATAACTCTCATTCTCTTTTTCATTAATTCTAGGTCAGTAATTTTGGGCAAGACAGTTTTATGATTAATTTAACCAGCGAATCCTTAACAAAGTTTTGTCACTAGTATCTACTTCAAATAAAAAAATTAAACATTTTATCTGATTATGTATAATATTTTTTAAATTTATAAACCTTCAAATTAATAAGAAAAAAAAGTACTGTTCTATTAGGGGGTCATCAAGCAGCCAACACCGGCTAATAGAACAGTACCGAAAAAAATGTATAATTTGAAAAAAGCAAAGAAATAAAAAAGTAAATAATTTTCATTTTACTTAAAAATATATATATATATATGATAAAATTTTGCTTTATAAAAATTTTGACATTTACAATACTTTAAAGAATTCATCACTGGATTAAAGCTATATATATATAATTTTGATCTTCTCTTCATTTGTATTTGAAACTATGATTATGGTGAACTTCACCAAAAGTGTATTTAGCATTAGGTTATAAAGAAGAAAGTAATTTGAATTATATATATATATGTAAAATTTTAAAATTATAATGACAGTAAAAAATAAACAATAATAATATAGGAATTATACAGAAATATTTTTGATTACTTAAATTGAAGTCATTATCAACTGAACTCATGCAGACAAAAAACAGATGTAATGTGATTTTCCAGGAACTATGTATATCAATATTAGCAAATTGTCTATCTACTGTCTAATCTTTAAATTGACTTATTGTCTTTTTCTTTTTCTATGGCGTCTTTTTTTGTGTAATATTCTTGTGTGATCTGAATTGATAATAAATTTAAAGATAAAAGATTTTTCATGATAAAACTGAATTACTATTTGACTGATTATTTGTAGCATTTTTATATGATTAAAAATAGCTGGTGTTCATTTAATCTCTCGATTCAACAATGAATGATTTTTTGCATCGATATGAATATTAATACTTTTTTATTTACATTTAAAATAACATACAATGATATATTACATTTTTCATTGAATATTATTTAAGAAGAACAGACATCCATTTTTTATTTATATTGATGTTATGAGATTTATTAAATTTATTTAATGCAAGTAGAATCATATCCTACATTTATAAGTTCTTGAAAAAATAGTTCAATATTTTGCATTTTATCACTTTTATAAGTGCATAGTTATTAATTATGAAATAAAAAAGTTTTAAAACTGGCCATTTTATAGACTATTGGTACTCATGATTTAAAATGAATCTATTCTCTTTTTTGTATAAGTTTAACAAATAAATTATAGTTTAAACAATCATTTCCTCTAAATATTTGTAAATCTAAAAATTTTACAACACTATTTTATACTTTATTGATAACCGAATTTAGTGTGTTAAAATTGTTTATATATAAAAGAGCATTAATATCTTCAGGGCCAAAAATGAAAACATCATCAATATTTTTAGTATTTTTAAAGTTATCAGTACTTCATTTATAGATAATATAAAGTTGAAAATTTGCATAATAGGGAGACATATGGGCCACCCTTTGGTAATTTGGTCCATAGGTCACCCTATGATTACATAAATATTGATAACTTTAAAAATATAATATATGCTAGAAATATTAATGATGTTCTTATTTGTAGTATTAATAATATTATTGAAGCTCTTTTACTTAAATTAAACAATTTAAATAATCTAAATTGAACTATAGTAAAAAATAAAAGTTATAAAATTTTTATATTTACAATGTCTAGAGGAAATGATTTTTAAATTATAAGTTTCTTATAAAATCTTTCCAAGAAAGAGGATATATTAACTTTAAATCACATATACAATGATAAATAAAACAACTAGTTTTATTTTTTAATTTTTACTTCATAATGCACTTATAAAAATAACAAAATGTAAAATATTGAACTGTTTTTCAAGAACTTATAAATGTATAATGTTACAGAAAACATATTTACATACATTAAATAAATTTAATAGTAAGTCTTATAACAGCAGCAAGTAAGAATTAAAAAAAAAAAGGATATCCATATCCTTTCAAAATAGTATTTGATTTTAATTTATTAAAAAATATTTGATGAGAAAACAATGTTTCATTTTATGTTCCTCTAAACATAAACAGATTAATTAATAATTCTAAAACTTCTATTTTTAACAACAAAAACAAAAGTAATATTAAATTAAACAGGGAAGGAAAAAAATCATACATTGGTAAATCAAAATGTTCTTTAGTAAAAAACAATGAAATGAATACATAAAAATGACTATAAATAACCAGACTAATACTATTTCAGTTTTCTTTGATCATGAAAAATTTTGTAATTTTAAATTTATCTTCAATTCAGAGCACACAAGAATAAATTAAAGAGGCTATTCTTATAAACAATTTAAAGATTCTATAATCTGCTAATACTGATATGCAGTTAAATCATGCATGTTTTGTTACATAAATTCAATTGCTAATGATTAGAAATAAAGTAATTAATATTTATATATAAGTTCTTCATTATTACTGTTTACTTTTTACTATTATTATAATTCAAAACTATTATATATACTATATTTTTAGTTGATAACTTATTATTTTATAAAATATACATACCATTTGATCTCCAGGATTGGTTAAAGGTAATAATGATGTTTTCAAGGGTCTTTTAATATATATATGACTAGCATTTTGAAAATAAGTGGCTGCAAACTTCTGAAATTTGAAATCTGAAAAACTTTCAATTTCCTCATCTGGAATAACAGGAGAAATACTGTCAGGAATGGAATCCTAAAAAACAACAACATATATATATATACATAAGATTTTTTTCAGTATGAATTATCTTAAGTAATCCATCAACTATATAGATGTAATCATAAAATATTAAAAAAAATTAAAAATTAATGCCACACAACAATTTTTAAAATTTTACTTCTAATTTCACTCTGACATATATATTACATGTAAAATAATTTTATTAATATGTGTGTGTGTGTTATATCTGACCTTAACTTCAACTAATGGACTAGTTCAGATTCCATTTTATTTTGATTAGATTAAGCATTCATTGCCGCAGCGCAATAGATATATGAATAAGTGTTATACCCAATAGCAAAAATAGGTTAATGGGTGATGATATTCAGTGAATCCAATTACTCTCATTACAGATGGAGATCTGGCTATAAGTAGGCAGTGCAGTTGGAGGTAAAGTCAGTCAATGATAAATTATTGTCAGAGCTGAACGGCACTATGCACCTTGTCCACCATATGGCTAAAGTCAGTGAGGTATGTTCACTCTAGAACTAGTAGCTTCTAGAAAGTAAATCAGACATGGGACAAGTTGTCACTTTACAATTAGAAATGTCATTACCTTCACACAAAACAAACTGTTATGGTACAGCTATAAGCAATAGGTAAACCTAGAAAGACACCTGAAGCCTCTTATATTTAATAGTTGCATGGCAACAAAATGCTATATCAAGCTAATGTATCAAGTGTACAGTATAGCAAACATTATTGTATATAATCTGTAAATAGTATATATATTGAAATGATATATTCTATGGAAATATATTTCATTGGTGTATATATATTAAGCAAATATGTGGAAAATAAATTTTATTTAATGGTTTAAAAATATGATGTCAATAAATGTGTTTAAAGTGTTTTATTATAATCATTAATTAAACACATAGCACACTCTTTTATTTAAATAAAAGTTCATTTTAAAAAATTTTACTTAAAAAAAAAGTTAAGGTATTTATAATGGTACAAAACATTTTTTTATTAAAATCAATTCTGTTGGATATAGAATATTAATCTATGAAGAACTAATATTATTTTGTTAAATATTCTTAATTATAAATTGCAAACTAATTTATTCTGCTGGAGCTTTTCCAAAAATAACTTCTTGATAGTGATGATCAAATGTTCAGATTGGATCATTGTTGTTAAAAAAAAAAGGTATTAAATTGTAAGCTTATAAAAATGACTTGCTAATTGCATAGTGTTTTATCTCAGGAGATGAAGGTGGACTCCAATAAATAGTTTATTCTTTTATTTCTACATCAAACATGAATAGGAATACTTTTCAAACCATCAATTGCTGCAGGAAATTCTCTACTTTTCAACTTCATACAGGCCTGTGTTTTAAATGGTCTGCCATAATGGAAAAGGTCATTTGCTTTTGTTTATTGCTTTTATTTCTTCAATAAATTGCAAAAGGATAACAAAACTTTACAGATAAATAAATCAAATAAAAATAATTTATAAATCTTTATGAAATATTTTTTTAATACAGTTAATTACTCATAAATTGTTAATTGTTCTTAAACACTGTCTAAATTTATAAAATGTTTATGTTTATTTAAAATGTTAATAAAATATGTATTTAAATTAACATTTGAAAATGTTTTATTTAAATATTCAAAATATGATACAAATGTAATAAATAATAAATTATTATTTATGGGATTGATGTTATATTTTAGTACAAATTATAAAATATATAATTTGTGTTATTTAAAGATAATTACTTATAATTTTAAGTTTATAAACTTGTTTACTTGCTAATGATTATTTATTTTACCATTGAGGATTGAGTGATGCTGCATGTATTGACAGTTTAAATATTGGGTAACTGAATGTATTTAGATTGATATATTATTGGTACTAGGTGTAAATTCTTATGGCTTTGTTTATATAATGATTTAGTTTTTAATAAATACTTTTATGAGAGCATGGAAGATTTCATTAACATTATTATACTAATGATAAATTAGAATTGATATTATTTAAATATTTTTATTTATGTGGTATTAAGATATAGCTGCTCTATTAATGCCTTTACTTTAAATCATATATTTAGGATAGTGTTTATTGTATCTTTATTAAGCATTTCACTCATTGTTTTCTCATATGAACCCTCAGTGTATATGTTGCTGAATCATCACTGACTCTAGATCAGTGTTGGATAGGTTTAATTTAACAATATGGTAACTTACTAATCATGCATGCATGGTTGATTTTGATATGTCAATTTGGATATTAATGGCTATTACAACATTTATTGTTATTATTTTTAATAAATTAATTTTTGTTAAATACAGATTCTGTCGGTTTTATTATTTATAATTAGTTAATAAATTACCTGAATAAAATTATAAATATATTTATTCTATATATATATATACTATAGGTATTACATATGGTTTATTATAAAAGGGTTTCTGATCTCTGCAACCACTAAACTATTTAAAAGAAAAATAACTTTGTATGGTTAGTAAGTTTGTATGTAGGTGTGACTTTACTAGTAAACTTAATCTCTTTCTTTATAGATTGTTCTTATTAGTTATGAATGTTAGATAATAATTTGGTATAAGAAAGAAGTCTAAATTTATTATCTAATAGCATCTTCTAGCAAAATTACATAGCAAACTACTTTACATTATATCCACCAACAGATTTGTAAATATGGTATATATATATGAAATAACTATTAATGGAAAAAAGCAAATGAAATTCTTTTCCAGCCAATGTTTTGGTTTCTCAAATTGAGTACATTAATTCTCTTAATAATTCCATTTTAAAATTTTGGATTTAACAACTATTTATTAGAACTAATGCATAGAATATTAAAATCATAAATGATTAAATATAAATTCATTGTAAATAAATAGTTGATGATGATGAAAGACAATGAAGTAGGAGACTATGAGATTTGAAAACGCAAAAATAAAAAAGTGAACAATTTATATATTAGTGATGGAGAAATAATGTGATAATAATGAATCACACTAAAGCTTCACATGATAAGAAAAGATATTAAAGCAAGAAATTTCCTTTAAAAATAAGAAATGTTTCAATGATTTAATATTTATACTAGCCAAAGGATAAAGGTGACTAAGGTTATTAAAAAACAAAGGACACCAAATCTCTGTCTGAATTGTTTTCCGATCTGTATGACTACAAAGGCAAATTAGCTTGAATTGAAAACATTAGTATGTTTTTCAACTTGGACTGATAGCTTTATACTTAAGCAAAATTGGATGTATGAGATGTGCATTAGATCCAAAAATTCAAGTGTACTGTTCCAAGATCCATACACTTCACTGATGAAAGTCATAAGCCAGAAACTAGTCTGGGAATATTGAATCTGGACAGGGATTATAAGACACTACCATTTAGCATCTATTAATTACTAATGCTTGCACCAACTACCACTATGGTTGAAAAACAAATTTTGCTACTATTTAAAAAAATAAGAGATTAGTTGGTAGGCCATTGAAATTGGAATGGATGAATAAAGTTTGTTAAATGTTTTGTTAGGATAAGATAATTTTATTCTTAAAAAAAAAGTGATATCCATCAAACATAATTTGAATCATTGGACTTTTTAAATAATTTAGATTTGACCATTTTGAAACTTTTGAATTATCATTACTGACAAGAACAGAGTAGGATTGTATAAAGTTTTATAGTTAAATTTTCTTATTTTGATGATGAAATTTAATATTTCAATTTTCTAACTTTGTACTGCTAAAATAATTGTTATTGTTAAAATGTCTGAAACATGTTTACTAAATAACCCAAAAAACATTTTTTGTCTTTATTAATCTTTTAGGATAAAAAATATAAACCAATAAAATATATATATAAAGAAAATAAACTAAAGTCAATCTTGGTAAAATCAAGCTAAATGAATTTATATTCTGTCCCAAACATTCTAGTGGGATCTCAATTAGACAAGTATGGAGTCTAAGATCTGTTGCACATGTAATAAATACACAATTTATTTTATTATTATTAATGTAAGTATTACATGCATACACACCAAAACATGTGTGGTTAAAATATTTATTTAAAGATATAATTTGAGATTCTTCTATTCACATTATGTTCTTTTTCTTTTACATTATATATAACATTTGGATGATCTGGGCCATTACAATATGTGTGTGTACATGTAAAAAATATCTAAAAGATATTACACATAAATAGATCAAAATGTAGAAAGTTATACATATAAAAATACTAAAAAAGAAATAATCCCATGATTAGTAGCAAGTAAAAGAAAAATAAAAAGTTGATAAAGAACTTATTGCTAAAATAAAAAAAGATATTAATCCATAAATAGCCAACAGCCTTCTTCCAAGTGTAACTCATACGATAACATTCAAAGCTTAAATACACTAATAGAATATCTACAAGCTGTTGTCTAGGC
Source organism: Epiperipatus broadwayi (assembly GCA_028023455.1). Taxonomy (NCBI): domain Eukaryota; kingdom Metazoa; phylum Onychophora; class Udeonychophora; order Euonychophora; family Peripatidae; genus Epiperipatus; species Epiperipatus broadwayi. The sequence continues at coordinate 320,800 of JAQFVV010012925.1, forward strand.
AACCACCATAGAAAATAGATAAATTCCAATTTTTTAACTATAGAGATTGTGTTGACAAGATATTCTTTGCTTCATTTACCAATTTTTTCTCCCATTCATCCAAGCAATTTTCCTGATTACATAAGATGATTCCCAAATACCTATATCTATCCACCACACTTAACTTTATATCCCCTAATAAAAATTCTACATCTCTTTCCCCAGTCTTAACCATTTTTCTGGACTCCTACCACCTTGCATATTTAAATACCCAATTTTAACAATTTCTTCTTTCCTAACTACTCTTTTATAAATTCTTTTGATTCTTTCGCCATTACATTTATAAAAAAACTTTCTTGCCATTAATCTTACAGATCCACTCCCTCTCCACATCTACACTATCTAAAACAACTATCTTTTGCTTATTTCTTTCATCCCATCCATTCTTCTTCTTTTTGATAATACTACAATTTAAAAGCCCACTCCCCGTTAAAAGTGATGTGATGTATTTGGCTTCTCCTTAAATGAAGTCAAGAATATCTCAGCAACTATGCCCAGATAAACCTGTTAGCCACTTTATTTTCCATTCCCCACTCTAAGTCTTCCCATATTCTGCACCATCCCATTTCCACAACATAATCTTTGTCAACTCAATGGCCTTTAAATCTACATCCCCCTTATCTTTTCACAAACCCAGTATAAAATCTAATAACTCACTTTGTATAGTCACTTTGTTCATACCTATTCTCCCATAACTTCATTACCTGTAATCTTTCTGCTTTCAAGCATTTACATTCAATCAACAGATGCCTAATATTTTCCATATCTTCCTTACACAATTTGCTACTAAATCACCCATAGTTTTCCATTTACATGTATATTCTCTTGTTGCTAAAAATCCCGTTCGAGCCTTAAACAATAAACTACTTTCGTTACTATTATCATAAATTAACTCGTTTTCAATATTCCGTTTACTTCTATATATATTTAAACTCTTCTTACCCTCCATACTACTTCTCCATCTCTTCAACTCCCTATTTTTTATTAATGATTCTATTCTTTTATCCCATTCCTTACCACTATAACACGCAACAATCCTCCTAACACAATCATCCCATCTTTTATACAAGTATACCGATATAAATTCTTTATCCAAATCTTTTGCATACCGCATTACCTTTCTCACCCATCTTGTTACCTGCCCTTTACTCATAACCCAATTAAACACTATTTTGGCTATTCTTTTATTATCCATAAACTGCAACCTACCAAACATTTTCATTTTACTTTTTGCATCTCTCATATAGAAACTTGACCATCCCATTTCTCCTTGAATTGCCTCCTTTGCTGTCCACACCTCTGCATCTAATGCATGTCTTCCTACTTCCCTATTTACTTTCTCTAAATAATCTAAAATCCTTTTACTAACACATAATGCATCATTACCATATGTTAACCCTGCTACTGCAACTCTCTTCCCTACAATTCTAGCTACATCATATTTATTATATGAAAATACTGTTAGTTTCTTTATCAAACCCTTTCATTTCTTTGCTTCATTTACCAATTTTTTCTCCCATTCATCCAAGCAATTTTCCTGATTACATGAGATGATTCCCAAATACCTATATCTATCCACCACACTTAACTTTATATCCCCCAATAAAAAATCTACATCCTCTCTTTCCCCAGTATTAACCATCATTATATTTGATTTTTCTTCACTAAATTTAATCCCCATCTCTTTACCCACCCTTGCACATGTTCTCAACATAATATCCATATCTTCTCTTCTTTCTGCACATAAAAGGATATTATCCGCAAAAAAAAGACCCGACAAAGTATATACTCCTTTGCCACCTATTAACGGTATCTCTACCCCTCTTCCTAGTCTTTCTATTGCTTTCTCCATTACACTCAAAAACAACAAAAACAAAATCGGTGACATAGGGCATCCTTGCCTTAATCCCACCCCATTTTTAACTTTAATTGATTCTATATCCCCTAATTGGTAAGTATAATAATTATTTTCATATAATTTCTTAATAATATTTACTAAAGCTTCATCCATTCCTAAATTGGCTAATCTTACCCATAATCTATTTCTATTTACTCTATCATATGCTTTCTCTATATCTATAAAACTCATATATAACGATCTACCTGAATTCCTACTCATCTCCATAAGTTGTGTAACTACAAACAAACTATCTCCTATACACCTATCTGACCTAAAACTTCCTTGCATTTCCCCCACTACATCATTCTCTTCCATCCATTTTACAACTCTTCCAGCTACCATATATGCAAAAACTTTATATAAAACTAATGTTACCACTATCGGTCTATAATTATTTAACTTTCTATGATCTTTACCCTTTCTTTTAAATAATAGATCTTATTCTTGTATTACTCCAACTACCCGGAAAAACTGTCTTCTGTGCCATCTTATTAAAACATGATAATAATTTTGCTTTTGCTCTATGCCCTAAATTCATTACCATCTCTGCTGCCCATCCATCTAAACCTCTCACCTTTCCACTTTTCAATCTCTTCCCTGCCTCATTCAGTTCATTTTTTGTGAACCTAATATTCCCATTACTAACTGCTTTCATGTTTTCTATCACTAATTCCTTCACATCTAACATCTTTTCTATATTCATTACATATCTATTTAAGATTTTCTCTAGCTCACTTCTAAAGCTAAATTCTATTCCCTCATCATCAATTAATACTATCTCTCTTTCCCCTACATTTCTCCTTTTAATGTAATTCCAAAATTTTTTACTCCCATCTTTTCCACTTTTATTAATATCCTCCAACAATTTACTATTTAACTTCATCTTCTCTCTATAATTATCCATTTTAGCTAGCTTCTTCTTTTCTAAGTACTTTCCCCATTTAGCATTAATATTATTTGCACTTTCTTTATTCTTAATAGCACACTTATATTCTCTGCATGCTTCTTTCCTCTCTTTTACACTTTTACTTACTCTCATTTTTTTATTACTTTTATTCTTCTGCATATTCTCAACTAAAATCCTATTTGCCACTTTTTCTATTTCACCACACCAATCCTTATACTCATACCCAACCAACTGCTCCATGGTTTCTTCAACTTTTATTTTATACTCTTCCAACTTATTCTTATCATTCACTCTCCATCCACATCTTTCACTATTATTTCTACCTTTATTTCTATCCTCCGTCACATTACTAATAATTTCTATTACAATAAAGTTATGATCACTATTACATACTCTCTCTTCATTATCAAACACCTTAATTTTCCGTATTTTATTCATTCCCTCTTTCTCTACCAATACATAATCTATTGTGTGAAATACATTATTCCTAGACCATGTGTATTGTCCCTCATACACATTTAATAAATTCCCAAAAGTCAAGAACAATGGATTGTGGCTCCATCTTTGTCACTTCCAATGCTTGAACTTCTTATAAACTTCCAAGCAATAAACTATTTGATTTTTATTATTTAAAACATATATTGATACATATTTATTTTTTATACAGTACAGTATTTATTGTAATATATTCGCAAGTAAACCAATCTTCACACATGTCAGTTTTTAATATTATATTTAAAAATATATAATTAAATTGTCATTATTATATAGTAGATTATGAATGAAATAAAAAAAAAAAAAATGTTATGGGTTAAGAATAAAATGTAAAAAAGTTAGAAACTAAAAATATGCCCGGGTTGCGGGTTCGCGTCCCGGCCGATGCTATGACACTTAAAAAAAAAAAAAGTTTAAGAATGAGTTGAGACATTAAAATGATAGACAGTGCTTTTCCAGTTGTATCTTATCTACTATATTTACAATCTCTTTTTTTTATTATTGCACACCTAGTTTTGTTCTTTATATATGCTTGAATTCTTTCTTATTACAATAGATAAAGATTTCTTATCTCTTTATCATTTACCCAACTGCTTCAATACATTTTCTTGATAATTACTTTAACTATAATAATGATAAATGAAGTCAGGCATATAAGAACAAAACTGGTTATACAATAATGAAGGGAGAGATTCTAAAAGCAATAAATAAGATAAACTTGTCAAAGCATAAAGTACTATTCAAAATAAATTTCAATTAAATTGTTAAAGATTATGGGTAAAAGTGTTTAAAAGAATTAATTATAATGTACTTTATTTATACAATAGATTCATTTTAAATCATTATTATTCCATGAATAAAAAAGCCTCAATATAGTATATAGTAAAACGTGAGATTTTTAATACAATTAGTTTAATTCCACAAGCAGTTAAAATGCTTTAGGGAGTTGAATAAATTACCATGTTTTTTTTGTTGCATATTAGAAGCCTAGAAGCTTAATTTTAGAAAAGATAAAAAAATAGAAAATGCAATTGTAATAAGATGGAAAGATTATTGGAAGATATGCAGAAAAAGATGGTGATATTATTTAATTGTCCTGTAAAATTTAGCATAGTGGTAGATTGACTGATAGATTTTGGAGCTCAAGATTCCCCTTACTTTCAATATTCAAACTTTTAACAAATTCCTCTGCAATCAACAATTCAATGATTTTGAATACACTTTAAATAGGATGAGGTGGATTATTATGTTATATTTTAAAAAGAAATGAATAAATTGGAAAAAAAAGATTACTAAAAAAAATTTGTGTATGCATCAAAAGACAGATATAAGATTCAACTTTTTTTTTTTTTTTTAGAGAAAAAGAAGTTCCAGATCATAAGCATTAGATTAATTTATAATATTTTGTGCTGATAATGATGAATGGAGGTTTCTTTGTATTAGATTTCATGCTACTATAACAATAGGATAAAACATTTGTTGTAAGTTTGGAATGAGAATAAATGAAGCTAAAATTGGTGTAATTGCAAACAAATGTTTATAAGTAGTAATTAGATAAAAAATTAGCTAAAATTATCAAAGATGAAGGATACACTCCTGATCGAGTTTGGAATGTTGATGAAAGCAAACTTTTTTGGAAGAGAATGCCAAGTAGAACCTACATAGCAAAATTGCAGAAAACTGCTGGTGATTTCAAACTAGCAAAAGATATTGTCACTTTGGTATTCTGCTACAATGCTTCAGGAGATTGCATGGCACTTGGGCATCTAGTAGTTAACTTTAAGTCATTTATATTATCAAGTCAATAGTCAGCAATTCAAAAACATCATATAGTTTTCAATCCAATCCAATGTATTTTTACAATTACATAGATGTGATATTAATTCAAAACTATATTTTTATGATTCAAGTTCACTCTTTGACTAAGATAGTATATTCCAATAAAACAATAAAGCAAAAACTAATTTAGAATAAAGATTTAACAGCAGTATCATCTCGTATAACTTGAATGAAGAGAACTCTCATGAAAATATTGATTGTAATAATTAACTTATTCCTTAATAACTTTAGTTTACTATTGTTAGAAAACTTAAGATACATAAATTGAAAAAATAGAAATTAAATATACTTGTCAGTAAAAATCATACAAGCAGCCCCACCCCCCTCCTACAGACTTTCACAAAAGTAATCACTTTTGTGTAGTAAGAAATAAAAACGTTTACTCATTTTTGTTTATCATTTCATAATATTCTGACAAAAGTGATTGGACAATACTCATTTTACTTTTTAGCTGATATTGTAATTTGTAATTGTATAACAATTATTGACAAATTACTTCTCAAAATTAAAAATGAATATCTTTTACAGGTTTTTAGTTAACAGCAAAATCCATACATCAATGATAAATTATTGTTTTCAAAGTTGCCAATGCTGGTGTGGTACAGAAATCAATTAAAGAAAAACAAATATTTTAATATCTATTTTTCTTTTTATTTGTATTCTGAAATTATATAATGAAATTGAAGTTGTTCTCTGCTTTGGTACAATAGAATCGCACATAATAGTAAAATGGGGTCTAGATTTCCCACTTTAAACAAAATTTGCTGTTAATTGAATTAGGATTTTTTCACTCCCAAATGCATACAGCAATAATCTATATGATTTTATTACTATGGAGATATGTTAAATCACTTTAATATAATATTATTTTAATAACACATTAATTAATTTACTAATATAATTAATTAATATTTATAAACAAAATAAAATCATGGTAAAATTAATTAAAAGTAGAAATCTTTTCCATAATTAACAGCTTAACATATGGGAGTGGGGAGGAATGCAAACCTTTATTACTGTTATGAATTGAATATATATTTTTTAAGCTTATATTACAGAAATATTTCGTATTTCTTAATTATATAAAAAAGGATATTCTTTGAAACATCATAATTCTAGTAGTATTAAATTTGGAAAAATTTAAGGCACCCCCCCCCCCCAGTCAGTACCATTGTATTTAATTGAACTTAGAATAAAAATCACATACCCCCCCCCCCATTTTTCTTTAAATAAATAATTATTATTAATAATTTGAAAGCTGTAATTAAGTAAAGTGGACTTCTGCTAATAATTATTATTTTGCTTAAATTAAATGGCTAAACTGAGCAGTTACATTCGTATATATATTTAAAACAATCATTTAGACTTATTAAAATCTATATCTAAGATTTAAAAAATACAATAATTTTTCATTCCTTTATACAAAATGTAACCTTTATTAGACCTAATAAAATTTGTTTTAAAGTATTATAATAATTTTTAATTTAATAAAAAAAAACCCACTATTGCAGAATATTTATTAAAGGACTGTTATTACGATTACATATTAGTTAAAAATGTGGCACTTATAAAATAAGTTTACATATAAATACTCTTTAAAATTGTACATCTTATAAAAATAATAATTTTTATAACATTTATTGATATAAAGAGTCAACATAATGGAAAAAAAAATAGTTAAAATTTTTCTTTAAATCTAAGTATTAATTTATTATAGTATGCTAGATAGTAATCTAATTTAAAATATTTTGGGTAATACATAATAACTTGATAAAATCTAGAAAATCACCAAAGATGCATTATCGCCACCTTGAAAAGAAATGGTATAATTCTCAGACTACAAATATTATGAGTATATACGAAAAGTGCATAAGAACACAATTTAAATAGAGCTATTATATCTCCAATAATGAAATGACAATAAATATTGTATGGTTCTTTTGTTTTTTAGTACTGCTTTTAATATACAAATTTAAATCCAAGGTTTGAAACTATTTCTCACAAAATCTTGTATTCTTTTAATGTGATGTTTTAGTGAAATGTACGGAAGAGCTGAATGAAGAAATAACTTCCTTTTAAGATTTAAATGGCATAATTGCAATTGTTTTAAATTGTTTGACTTTATATATAATAAATTAAATATACAGACAAGCGAAAAATCTGATTATTAAATATTTTAGAAATACATACATTTATATTTAGCATATTAATCTAATTTATCTAATATATATATAAATGATTGTCACCGTATTAACAGGCTCTGCGTTTTCAGCATTAGGTTCTTCAAGTTCACCCAAAACATCACCAAACAGTTTAATTACCTAAGAAAAAAATAAATAAAAAATAACTTCTCTCCTATTAAATTTAGATTTATTTATTTAATTGCGATTATTTAATTTCATTATTATAATATTTAGAAAAATAAAATTGAATTTTAAATAAACATAAAATATAAACAAAAAAATTACTATCATAACAGATTAATTATTTTAAATTCATGCTATAATAAAAACTGTACAAATTAATTCACTAGGGTGTAAATAGATTACTAACACTTATAAATCTTATTACTTTCGTAATTATTCAATAAATGCAGTTTCTTCAAGTTACTTTTACACATTTAGCTTTCTTATATAAGTATCTCCTTTTAAATCATCTTATAAAAATTCACAATATAAAAAAAACAAAACTTTAAGACAAAAATAATTAGGGAAAGAAGAATCTTGTATATCTGATTTGTAGTTAGTAATATTTAGGATTTGACTTCATGAATGTGGGTTCCTCTAAACCAGTTTTGTAAATCTTGTACTGTTATAGTTTACAATTCAGAATTTGGTTATTATGTATAATAATTTAAATTGTGTTTCTGCATTGAATTATTAGAAATGGGTTAAATACACTCATTCATAAACATTATAACCATAAATAAGTATAATGTTATATATAGAGTTCGTAAAACAAGCTCTGAGAATATCAACAGGCAAAAACTCTCCATATAGTAGTGCCACCTTGTGCTAATCAGAGCAATCAATGGATGCCAGATGGCTTGTGCATAAAATCCCTATCCAGTGCCTACTCATCCAATATCCCCAGACTAGTTTCTGGCTTGTGGCCTTCATCAGTGAGGAGCCTTGGATCTGAGAGCACTGCACCTAGATCTTAGGATCTAATGCAACCCTCCAGCAGCCACCTTTTATCTCTACTTCACTACAAAACTATGAGAATGAAATTGAAAACACAGTAATATTTTCAATGTAAGCTCAACAGCTTATATAGTCATATGGGTCTGAACTTAATTCAGCACCCATACATTTTGGTGACTTTGGCTCTTTAACAACCATAGCCATCATTATTCTATTAGGCAGAATTGGTGTTAAACCACTAAACATCACATGATCACATGATGTTTAGTGCTTTGAGAATATCCTCAACCCCAGACTGGTTTCTACTTCTGGCATTGTCAATGAGGTATCAGGATATTCAGCATTAGATCTGCTGAATATCCTGGCACTTCACTGATGATGCCAGAAGGAGAAACCGGTTTGGGGTTGAGAATATTCTCAAAGCTTATTAAGAGTTTGTTTTGCGAGCTCTATATATAACATTTGTAAATACATAAGCCATGTGACATCTGATTTAGATTTTTTTTTATCATAAGTATAATGATACCAATTTCAAAAATAAATTAAGTAAATAAATAAAAAAGATAAAAGAAATAATAATACATTAGAGAGGATTTTTGCAATGACTATATAAATCAATCTATAAAGCAAAAATACATTTCTACATATAGAGTAGACTGTTCAATATTTTGTGATGTCATTTTTTAACTTCTTTTGTAACAAACTTTTCTTTCTGAAAGACTTCAATACCAAATCTAATTATAACTCTGTATCAGTTTGGCAATTTTAATCCATCATTCAACTTATTATTCGGCAAACATAAAATACCATGTTTTTTTTTAAAAATAAAGGCACTAATGATAAAATTATTGCCAGAAATTCAGTCATGATTCTTCTTTATGGTGAATCCAAGAATGTATTTACTTGTAATTTTATCACAATCCTTGAAAGAATTCTGCACTTCAATAAACATGACAAACCTGAAAGTTCAAATTAGCAATTATAGTGTTTAGTAGCTGTTGAAATTTTATATATATAGTAGATATTTTTAAATATCAAGTTTCTTGCAAATACATTTGAAATAATATCTATTTTTTAATGCAACTATCATTTTAATCAGGGAATGTACTATTCTATGATGTGTAATCTATTAAATGTCATTGCTTCAAGTATAAATTCATCTATATATATTTATAATTTTTTTTGCCTAAACAAAGTGTTTATAATAGTGAATCCATATATTGTGCAAAAATTAAGTGATGGCATATTATCTGAACTTATTGCAACAATACTTTTTTTTTTTCAACAATTTTTGACCCAAGTTTATTGTTAGTGCCAACACATGCATTAAAGTCACTAAAAAGAAAAATACATTTTAATGACAAGGATTGAATAATGTTATCCAGTTATGAATAATGCTTTTCTTTCTTTGACTTGTGTAAATCTACCTTTAGAATATATGCATTAATAAAATGGTTACAAATATCAATATGCAAACTATGATAAATCAAATGATTTTAGTATCAGAAGATACTAAATTAGACTTTATGTCAAATCCAATACTATATATTCTTCTTTCACTGATTGATTTCACCTTCCAAAACAATTTCTACAATCTTCCTATTCTAATAAAATTCCTAGATATCTAGTTTCAGTAAGAGCAGCTGCATCGATCTTGACAGCTTTTTAGATATGTGCGATGCTCCATTCAAGTCTTGAAGAATGTTCACCAAATAAAGTTCACACATTCACAATCATATTAATATGATAATTCTTAAGATTAAGAGAAAAAAATAGTTTGGAAATAACTTTTAATAAAAAATTATAAGTTTTTCATTATGTAAAAAAATAAAAGAGTTTTTAATTGTTTTTAAAACTTATTTTCAAATCAGATGTAATAATTAGTAGATTAAGGCTACATAGGGATTTGTTCAATTCAGTTATACTAATTTTAGCATTATTAATTTTGTATTTGAAGTAGATTTTTTAATACTTTTAAACTATTGATTATTTTAATAGTAATTTTACACAAAATGAGCACTGTAAAATAATCATTTTACAAAAAGGAGCACCTTTAAACAAAGCACTAATAGTATAAAGAGAAAAATGATCATAAGCAAAGCAGTTCAGAAAAACAAACCCTTCATAAAGTAAATAACAAAAGAAATTAGTCTCTCAAATTCTTATTCTAAATTAAGTTAGTTCAATGTTATTTCTTTTAAAAATAATTAAATAATTTGTCATTTGAAAGATTATATGACATTTGAACACCAGAAGTATATAGCCAAGCTACAATCCATGACCATTTAGCTCTCAAATCTAAACTATTCTATTAAGAAAAAATATTAACTCAAAAATAAAAAGTTCATTATTTATTTCTGAAAGCATCATTGCTATGGATAGCAAATCCTAATGTTGGTTTCCATATATTCTTAACAGTAATTTACTATGAAGAATAGAAATCATAAACCTAACCAGTCTTATTATGAAATTTAATCTCAATGCAATAAAAAATAACGAATTATTAGTTCATGTGGCGTTAATGTAGCTACATAAATTTTAAAAAAAATATTAATTAAACATCGCATAATCTTTTTTAAATTTTCTCCAGTTAACTTTCTTAAAATAGAACACTGGGTTTAAAATTGAAATTGTGAATGTAATACCATTATTACCAAATGTTTATTGACTATTCAAGTTTACAATAGAAGGTTCTGAAAGAAAGTGAAGAGAGCTGATTCTGAAAGCAAATGTTGAAAATAATATTTCAAAAAAGGTTGAGAATTATATCATGAATCACACTTTACTATAAATGTTCAGTAGTCCTTCTACATAATAAAAATGATACAACAACCCTAGTAGCAAGACCCCCTTAAAAATTCCTGGTATCTAAAAAATAGTCTGAAAAAAATGATTATGTATATGCCATGCTCTGCATTACATTTAATCACAGCATTAATATAAAGCCAAAATTATAAATTGCTGTGGAAAAGATTATAATAAAGCACCTCTATATGTAAAAATAGTAATAATTTTAATAAAGATGAGTCCATGATTCTTTCTAACATTTAACTTTCAATTTTAAAACTTTCTTCTAATTAATTAAAACAAATTTTAAACAATAATTGAACATCCAACCTTTTTATATTATTTTTATACATATGTTTTTTGTACGTAAAAATTAGTCATACATTTTATTAAACTGTTCACCCTTACAGTTGTGACTATATAGCAGTCTTCTTTCTGTAACTGATAAATATATTACATTAGTTACATCATATATCCTTACACACATATATATTTATAAATTTTTAAATGATAGAAATTCATCAAGATTTCTCTAGGTATTTAAACAATTTTCTAATTATAATGCAATGAAGCAAAATATGAATTAAAAACTGGCATTGCTAACTGAAAATACTTCATGCATTAAATGTATTTAATATTTTTAATTAGTATTTTGTTTCATTACCCCATAACTGTAAAATCATTTAAATACATAGAAAAATCTCAATAGATTTCTATCATTTAAAAATATAATATAAATACACGTGTGTGCATAAGATGTAACTAATGTAATATATTTATCGAATACAGAAAAAAGATTGCTATATAACCACAACTGTATGGAGAAACTATATATATAATTTTATATTCAAATAATAAAACAAATACAATAATATAAATTCAAACTTTTAATCCATATAGAAGTGCTTTCAACTAACTAGGATGCCCTATGTAATCTATTTTGTTTTTGTTATATTTGAGAAAAATGGAGAGAGCAATAGGAAGAAGGGTAGAGATACCATTAATAGGTGGCATAGGAGTATATACATTATCAGGTCTTTTATTTGCATATGATGTCTTCTTGGGCACAGAAAGTAGGGAAAATATGGAAGTTATGCTGAAGATATGTGCAAGGGTGGGTAAAGAGATGGAGATTAAATTTAGTGAAGAAAAATCAAAAGTAATGATTATTAATACTGGGGAAAGAGAAGACAAAGAATTTTTATTGACGAATATAAAGTTAAATATGGTGAGTATGTATAGCTATTTGGGAATCATCTTAAATAATCACTGAAAATGCTTGGATGAATGAGAGAAAAAATTGATAAATGAAGCACTGAAAAGAAAGGGACTGATAAAGAAATTAACAGTGTTTTCATATAATAAATATGATGTAGCTAAAATTGTAAGGGAGTGGCAGTAGCAGGATTAACATATGATAATGATGTGTTATGTCTTAGTAAAGGGGTATTAGATTACTTAGAAAAAGTACAAAGAGAAGTAGGAAGATATGCATTAGATGCAGATGTATGGATGGCAAAGAAGGCAATTCAAAGAGAAATGGGATGGTCAAGTTTTTATATGAGAGATGCAAAAAGAAAAATGAAAATATTCAGTAGATTGCAATTTATGGATAATAATAGAATAGCCAAAATAGTATTTAATTGGATTAAGAGTAAAGGATAGGCAACAAGATGGATGAGAAAGAATGCATGGCATGCAGAAGATTTGGATAAAGAATTTATGTCAGTATACTTATACAAAAGATGGGATGATTGTGTTATAATTGTTGAATGTTATAGTGGAAAGAAAGGAGATAGAAGAATAGATGCATTAATAAAGAATAGGAAGTTGGAGAGATGGAGAATTAGTATGGAGAATAAAATGAGTTTAAATATATATAGAAGAAAACAGAATATTGGGTGAGAGTTAATTTATGATAATAGCAAGGAAAGTAGTTTACTGTTTAAGACTTGAATAGGATCTTTAACAACAAGGGAATATACACATAAATGGAAAAATGTGGATGATTTAGTCTGCAAGTTGTGTAAGAAAGGCATAGAAAACATTAGGCATCAGTTAATTGAATGTAAATGCTCACAAGCAGAAAGGGTTGTGGGAGAATAAATAAAAACAAAGTGATTATACAGAAAGTGGTTTCTTGGTTTTTATGCTGGGTTTGGGAAAAGATGAGGGGAATTTAGATATAAAGGTCATGGAGTTGACAAAGATTATGTTGTGGAAATGGGATGGACCAGGATAGAAAAGAATATGGGAAAAAGAGAAGGTAAAGTGACTAACAGGTTTCTCTGGGCATAGTGGCTGAAAGATTTCTAACTCCAAAAAAAGGAGAAGTCACAGCTCATTGCATCACATCTTTGTCAACTAAGTTGAAAACTTTAAAAAACCCAAACATATAGGTACATTCAAAAATTTTCACTTTTTATTTTTAGCTTTCCCATAATTCATTAATTTTGACATTTGCTGCTCATTGATTTATTAAGCATTTTCTATATTTGTATATTAACATTGCTTCCTTTATTTTTCTTTTGTTATTATTTCTTTCAATCCATAATAACTTTACATTTTCATAACTATTGAAAGAAATAATAACAAATGAAAAATAAAGGAGATGTTAATATACAAATATAAAAAATGCTTAATAAATCGATGGGCAACAAATGTTAAAATTAAAGAATTATGGGAAAGCTAAAAATAGAAAGTGATTGTCTTTTAATGTATCGTATAGGTTTGGATTTTTAAGTTTTAAACTTAGATGACAAAGATTACTTAGATAGTTGAAAGCGCTCTTACATGACTTAAAATTTTAAATTTATATTACTGTATTTGTTTTATTATTTGAATATATAAGTTAAAGGAATACAACATCGATTAATATTATATATATATATTGTAACAAGAAAATATGGGTTGAACAAAGATAGATGTATAAATGTATAGTTGAGTGAAGATATGAATGAAGAAATATATTTTACATTTCTAATTGCAACACATTAATGATATTTTATATCACAGAATAAAATATGATTACTAGGTATAAATATGCTACTTTAAGCATCATTTATGTATTAATTTGAAAAAGTTATTAAATATTTTCTTAGCATACAAAAATCTGTGATCCTCACCTCGGATTCTCAATTTATGAAGATAATTAAAGCAAGTATTCCCATTTTGTAAAAATCGTATTGAAGAATTCTAAAAAAATCATGAGTTATATTTTCTCATAATCATTACTTTACAATTATCTACATGAAAATTAAATGAGGTTTCATCAAATAGCTTTATTTGTAATCAGAATATATTAAATAAGTTCCCGAGTTTCCCATTTATAGAAGACTATATATAAGGAAAAACTATCTTCATATAACATAACAACATAATCGTCAGTTTAAAGCATAAGTACACCCAAAAACAGAAACAAGCTATAAATTTAAATACACAATGGAAATGAGAAAATCATCTTTCTTTGGATTCATATAATTCAGAAATATAGGAACTGTTTTACTTTTTTTAAAAGCTAAGGATTTCACTACAAGATCAAAAAAATAAATTTTTGCTTTGCTTTTAATTTTCTATTAGAGATAGTTTAGAAAGACTTTTGCAACTTTTTATTAAAAGTATCTTAACATTTTTAGATAATTGGAACAGTAAAATTTGTCATAAGCAAATAGATGTCAATTATTTCTTTTTTTTTTAATACTTTTTATAATAAATTAATAATTAAATAATTAATTACTTAAAAAAACTAATAACATTATATAATTAATATTTATTTTATATAAGTAATTATTCTCTACACTTTTTTGTTTCTATCAATGACCACTCTCTCATTATAGAGAGACTTTGTAAACAATTTTCACTCTTCAGATGAGCTAAGGGTACAAACACCTAAATCTCAACACTCAAAGTTATTCATACATCCTGAATCAAAACAACTGGGTTACATTTAAAGCTAATGGTTAAATTATACTTTATATATATATATGTATTTCAGCGAATAATTATTATTGTTTATCTATAATTTTTAATAGATTTATATTCTTTTGTTTTTATATATTTATTGTTTTTTCTTTTGATTCCTTAAAAAAATGATGGATTATTGTAAAATATTGTACATATGTATACATATATGTAGATATAATGTTTGAGAGAAGTTAAAGAAAGGACCTATGAATATGAATTGCTATTATGCTTTGGATTTGTGCATTATGAAAAGGTATTCAATTCTATAAACATTTTTTCAGTGATTAAAGCATTAGATCATCAAGATATAGATCCAGGATATTGTCATATTCTGAAGAATATTTATAAAAATGCAACAGCAACCAATTAGATTACATAATGATGCTAGGAAGATTAGCATTGAGAAGGTGTATGACAGAGTGACTCCATATATTTTGTGGATTAAAATGATAAGTTAAGAGAGTAAAAGTAAATAGGGATTATTTAAGTCATCCAAATTTTGCAGAGGATTCAAATGTTTTTGCAAATAATGTGTCAGAGTTTTAGGAAATGTTCAATAGTTATCAAATGAAAATAAGAAAATAGGACTAAAGTTAATATTAAAAAGACTAAAGTAATGTTCAATGGATTTGCTTAAAAAAAAAAAAAAGCATTGATAATGATGAGTTAGAAAATGGTAACAACTACAAATATCTTGCTCAGATTATGGAAGTAAAATGGTTAAAATTAATCATAGAATTAAACTTGATTAAAGTGCTTTTGATAGATAAACTTAATATTAAAAGAAAATACATTTATGTGTTTGAAAAAAAAAATTGATAAATGTAATTTTCCAGTTTTTACTTATGGATCTAAAACTTGGACACTTAACAGAAGAACAATAGAGACCTCAGACTGTTCAATAAAATATGGTGAGATGTATATTAGGAGTAACAAGACGACATCAAAAACGAAGTATATGGAAGTGAGAGAATAAACAGGCATTACTGACATCACAGAAGGAATTAAGAGATGGATGTGGAGTTGGGCTGGACATATTACTAGAAGAGATGGAAGTTAAAGTGTTAAATTGGATTCAAAGACATTGTAAAAGACCTAGGAAAAAACTATATGTGAGATGAATGGATGAAATGAGGATGTTGGGATGATGTGAGGCTAGAGATGAAGAAACTGGATTTAGCCTTGGAGAGGCCATCATCCTGCAGTGGATTGATAATAGTTGAAAATGATGATGATGATACCTAATATAATATATTCTAAAAATAATTCTTAGTCCGTTGAAACTTTAAGAAAATCCAGTAACTATAAAATGCATTGTTAACAGAAAACACACAAAAAAGTATAGTATTTTATTATTTAACAACTGATCCAAATGCCATAAAATTTATTCACAATTACAATTTTATTTTTAGATTTCCTTCTTTTTTTAATAGTCACTGTTCACTAAGGAGAATACTTCACAAAGTACAATATGAGCATCAACTATTTTAAATCCTTTAATTTATCAAAAAGACCAAGTAAAAAAAAAATTATGATGCAGTTTTATAATAAGATTTGTTGTCTTCAAAAAGTCTTGACAATAATCATGTGATCAAAATAATATTCCTGAACATTCTTACTCAGAAATTTTCATACTTATCTGCAAACTTCTTCATAAAAATTATAGTTACTAATCAAGATTATTAAAAACAACAACAACAACCCATTATAATCTATAATTTGAATCTCAGGGGATGTAAGTTCAAAAAAATTTTATAGTTATTACCATATTCTTTTTACTTGTTTCCATCACTTCTGAAATTTTCAGTTACATATATTAATTGTCCCAAAAAATTTAAAAAAAAACATATAAAAAGTTAAAAATAAACAATTCCAACATATTTCAATATCAATTTGCTCTTTATTTTTTTTAATTAAAATGGTTCTTCAACCTTTTCAGAATAAAGATATGATAGTTATTAAGCTTTTACTTCCCTTGAAATATCTTTTCCATATCTTTAGGATGCTGGAAACACAAACAAATATTTAATAAAAATATTAAATAACAACAATAACTTAATGTTTATTCTGTTGTCTGAACATTTTCAATATCTTTTGCATATCACATAATCGTGATGTTTTGATGGTTTTATACCAACCCTGCCCCATAATATAATGGTGACTGTGGTTTTTAAAAAAAACCAATACCACAAAATGTATAGATATTTAACTGGTTCAAATCTATTGACTATAGAAGCAAATGAGCTTCAATTGAAGGCATTAGTGTGTTTTCATCTTGGGATCTAGATAGGCAAAAAGTAGCTAATGGAGGATTGCATTAGATCCTAAGATCTAGGTAGGAGTGCTCTCAAATCCAAGGCTTTTCACTGATGAAAGCCACAAGCTAGAAACTAGTCTAGGAATGTTGGATGAAAAGGCACTAAATACGGATTTTATACACAAACCTTCTTGCATCCATTCATTACTAAGGCTTAAACTGGGTGACATTATTGTAAAGAGAGTTTGCTATTGTATTTTTCATATACTACATTAAAAATTCAATTTTATGTTTGTGTATGATAATAAAAAAAAAAAACATTAGCAAGTGATTAAAGATTGCTTTGACTTCTTTTTTCAGTTGTTATTTTAGAAAAAAAATGAAAATCATGAATTGCTATAACATGTGGCAATTTTCTTGAAATAAACCTAGTAATTATATTTAAAAAGATATTAAAAAACAGCTAACACTCATATTTATTATTTAATTTACTGTATATTTATTTTATTTTTTAAGGTATATTAATTTATTCACAATATTATTAAGATTAGAAATTTAAAACACCTCTGTGTAATTTTGTTCAGACTGAAGAAGTTAAGAATTGGTGTCGAAATGGAATTCTTTTTAAATGTAATAAATTAGAAATAGATTTATTAGATAAGCCACAGAAATATGAAAAAAAAAGTAAAACAACTACTTAAATTAAAAAATGAATTTTTAAAGTTGTCTAATATTTAGAAATCACCTTTTCATTCATCAAATTAAGTCATGATTTCTAAATATATTATAATTCTATAACAAAAACATTTCATCTTGTCTTTAGTCATTTGATTAAATTGAAATTTGATAAATTTTTTAGCATTGTAAATTTACATATGATAATTTTTTTGTACATCTCAATTACTATTGTTATTAAAATGTTAACGAATGATTTTAAATATTATGCATAATCGTAATAATAAATAGGCTTGACCACCTGCTTGATCTTTCTTCATATAGGCAAACTTTTTCCTATTCTTATATATAGAAAAATTTGAAAAAACTTTTACTTATATATATACTCTTATATACTTATGGATCTGAGACTTGGACACTTAATAGAAGAGCAATATAGAGACTTCAGACCATTCAAAGAAATATGGAGAGCTGCATGTTAGGAGTAACAAGAAGAGATTGAAAACACAATATATGGGTAAGAGAACAAACAGGTATTATTGACCTCATTGAAAAAATTAAAAGACTGAAGTGGAGTTGGGCTGGACATATTGCTAGAAGAGATGATAATATATGGACAGTTGAAATCTTGAACTGGATTCCAAGAGATTGTAAAAGACCCAGAAAAAGACCACATGTGATATGGATGGATGAAATAAGAAAGTGTGCAGAGGTGATGTGGAGAAGAAAAGCTAAAGATCGGAGAAGATGGTTTGAACTTGGAAAGACCATTCTGCAGTGGACTGATAATAGTTGATGATGAATATATATATTCACACGCCCATATAAATGTAAGACTTTTTATTTTTAAAGCAATATATTTACATGTAAAATTTAAAAGATATGAACATTTATGTAAGAAAAATAACTTAAACATCAAAATGTACATAAGATAATAAAAGAATAAATAAATAACAAATGACTGAATACTTTTAAAAAACATTAAACATTGTACACCCTAATAAGTTAATAAACAATATATACTTAAAGAGTTTAAATTTTTTTCATTGTAAACAGAAGTAGAAACTCAAGAGACCGCATGGTACAATAGTAATAAACTTTATTCTGTGGCTATAATATACATGAATTCTAAATGCAATCCTAAAATTATAATTACTGATGATGACTCCACAATCAATCATTGGTAATACATAATATATTGAGAATTCATTTATCATATATGAATGATAACAAGAATTCTCATTATGATTAAAAGTAAAAATCCAAATGTCACATAACATAATATTACCGAATTTATCTTGCAGTAAAATAAAGGGACATCTAATGCAATTTGAAATATATTACAATAACTGATGATGAAGCAGTAAACAGCAACAGTAACAGATATTAAACAATATAAGATTTTCATATAAAAGGATAAAAATAATGTTTGTTATAATTGTATCAAAGGCAAAACACTATTTCAAATAGCATAAAAAAAGAGTAATTGTAATGTATAATAGGTTGAAAATTTTTTTGAATGAATAAATTGCTATACTTATATGATCACCTAGAATCAATATTGATCTGATAGTACATAATAACAATAACAACAAAATTAATAAAATGTATGAAAAATAAAAGATATCTAACAAAAAATTACAGTTTGTAATGCCTTAAAAATTAGTTATAACAAAAACTTTTATTTCTTAATTATGCCTTTGTCCATTTTTAACTTATAATTTTTTATTTAATATACTAATAATAATCATACAACTTGTACTGTTCAAGTTAATATGAAAAGGTAATATAATACTTAGACTCAAGAACACTAAGTTAGCTTTCAGAGTTTGCTGCCAGAATCATAGTGCTAATATTATGCTTTATTTGCATATTAATCTTTGCCACGACATATACATATTTTTAATGACACAATTAGTTTTAGCACTATGATTTTGGCAGCAAGCTGTCAAAAGCTAGCTTAGAGCTCTTGGATCTTATTGTATTATGGTTATCTTTTCATACTAACTTGAACTGTACAAGTTTTGTATGATTACATATTTTATGAAAAGTGTATAATTTTCGAGATTTATATATCACTACTACTAAAAAAACAAAAAACAATAAAATAATTCATATGATTTTCATGACACATAGATCTGAAAGAATTTTTTTGTTGCATTATTGTCTCTGAAATTAATTACCATATCTATGCACTATTTTATAATTTTTGTAAATTTAAAAAATAAATAAATTCAGAATTGAAGACTAATGAATCTTGGTTATCTATATTTAAAAAAGCATTGAACAGATATAGTAAATCCTCAGTAACTTGTTCTTGGCAAAATAATAATCCTTTTTTGAAAAATCTAGAATTTGTTATCATATCATTTTTACTAATTTAATATTCATGACACACTCACACATATCGCAATGGTATGATCAGGCTTTGAATGGATCAATCATCACTTATTTAAGACTCAGATAAGATAGTATTTTCTTTCACTATCAACTATGCCTTGTAGTGGATCAGCTATTAAGAGATGTATGGGGATATAAGTCACAGATCTGTCCACATATTATTACTAATATCCCTAATCTACACACTACACTAGAGGATCTCAGACATAAAACTAAACTGAAATAATAGGTGAATGAATAATCAAAAAATTCATAATATCAAACAAAATCTGTAATTTTTTTGGGATTATTGAAAAATAACAATATAACCATCAATGAGTATGTGTGTATATATGCATCTTTATTAGTTAGTTTGCTTTAGAGTAGGAAAACACCAATATTTTCTTATCACTAATAATTTTAATTTCTCTTATCTGACTTACAATCTGTTAAATGCCCCAAAAGCCTGTTTTCCATTACATTTCAATAGAAATTCATTTCCACCTACTATAGTTTAAAAATAACTAAAAAAACAAAAATAAATTAACAGTTTTCATTATTTGTTTGCCTTTTTTAAAATAATTTTTTGTTTTTAGATTTTTAACTTTTCCTTATCACTTTTAACTTTAAATTATTTAATCAGTTTACCATCCATATATTTTATATATCTGTGCATTTTTTTATATCAATTTAAATACATTTTATTTATTGATGTTTTTTTTATATTTTCATTTGAGAGCGATGTAACGGCATATATGTATATTGTTACATAAGGGACCTTTTATTTGTATTATATATACATACAAATAAAATGTCCATTTATTAATAAATTATTGTAATAACAATAAAAATAATAAATATAATGGTAATTAACTATTATATACAGTTTTTCAATCTGCAGAAGTACTTAGGTTAATTCCTTAACCTGCCTGCCTCAACTACCGTTAAATTCAAAAATTAAATTAAAAAGAGTTATAATGGTTTAAAGGAGCTGAAAATTGATAGTAAAAAATGGATATTCCATATATTTCAAATGCTCAAGTGAAATTTTTTAAGGATATATATAGGAATGTGGTTAATGTTTCATTTTGTATTACAGATAATGTTAATAAATTAATGAATACTTCTAAAAATATCATACCTGTCAAGCAGAAAGTAATGTTATGTAACAAATTATTTGTGAATGTATGTTATGATATATAAGTGAATTGAGGTGCAATATTGAAAAAAGATTAAAGGAGTATGAAAGAACATGTAAATATAAATTTATGTTTGATATTGAAAGTGTTAAGATTCTTCATGAAGAGAGAAACCATAATAAAAGAAAATTAAGAAGGTAATTTTAATAGAAATAAAATGAATATAATTATTAGACATGCTGCTAACATTCAAATTTAGGATTCATGGGATTTGAGTTGATGATGTTTGCTTCCGATTTGTTTTTGAATTTAACAGCACTTGAGGCAAGTTAAGGAATTAACTGAAAGTACTTCTGTGAATTAAAAGTCTGTATATAATAGTTGATTACCATTATATTTATTATTTTTATTGTTATATATAAACAAAGAGAATAAATCATCCTTCAATCTGGCTAGGAATTAAAGCACTCTAGATGTTGAATAATTCTTGATACTTTGTTCAACATTTAAAGAGCTTTTAATTCATAGCATGGAGAAGTGTGATTTACACCCTTTGTTCACATATACATTGAGCTATGTTTAATTTAAGAGTTCATATATATATATATATTAAACTCCAATCTATTTTTGGATACATTCTTTTCCTTTTTTTTAGCAAATCAAAAAAAAAATAAATAAATTACCAACTTAACAAAGGTATAACTTATTATAATATATTATATATATATAATTAAATTCTAACCAAAAAAAAATCATCAATGATACATTCAAACTATTTTATATATTGTAACCAGTTGGTTACATAGCTGTACTAGAAAAAAAAATTAGATAGTTGGTAGCATATTCATCAGGTTTGAGAATAAAAAATTATTTTATTAATGGGGGAAAATAATATTTAAATTTTCTTAGACCTATTGTTTAAAGGGTCATTTTTTAACTCAATATTAGTAATATCCCCATATGATAGCATAAAATTTCTCAAACATTGAATATATTTAGAATATCTTTTAAAAAAATAAAAAATAAGAGGGAAGAACAAAATAAGATTTTAATAACTTTGTAATTTTTTTACTTTTAATTAATCAGATTTGGTTTTTCATTATAAAGGAATGTCAAGAATGTTATAATATTAATTTAAGTTCTTGACTTGTTTTCAATATCTATGATTAAGGAGGTAATTGCCTGAATAACTGTATTTATAAAATTTTATCTATTTGGTTGTCATGAAAATAATCATGTAGAGACAAATTGTAATTGGCTTTTGGGCAAGACTGTTGTAAAATATATATATATTGGGGGTGTGAACTACTGCCTATACCCAAGTGTCTGGAAAGAGTATTTCTAACTTAGCTGTTGAAGAGAAAGCAGTCAAATCTTAATTTAGCTGCTGAAAAAAACATAGAAGAAATTACTCCTAACTTAGCTGTTGAAGAGAGAGCAGTCAAATTGAAGAAAATATTGCTAACTTAACTGTTAAAGAGAAAGCAGTGAAGTTTTAATCTAGCTACTAAAAAAGAAAGAAGCAGAAGTCTTTACCAAGCTATTCAAGAAGCTCAATAAAAAGAAAACTGGAAAATGTAACTGGAAGAGATTTCATAAACACTAAAGCCATGGCTAGAAGTATTATTTTTTTATTATGTGTGCACACTATATTTTTTTGTTGTTATTTATAAAAGAATAATAATAGTCAATTTTTTTGTGATGTGTAAGAATTGATAATAGTAATTTCTTCGCTAAATTAAAATGTTTAAAATTGTTAAGCCTTTTTTTTCTCTCTAAAATTCAGTAAAATTTATATTACAAATGGTGAAATAGTTTTAAAAAAAAAAGAAAGAAAATCTATTATAAAATTAAATTTTTTTTGAATGAGACTGTTATTTTTGATTTTGAACATGTAAGTATTTTAAAGAAATTGAACCAAAGATTGTTATCTTTGATTTTAGAAAATATTGTAAAAAATAGAAAAAATCTTAACTATTTTAAAGAAATAGCTTAATGAATTTAGAATTAATGTATCATTAAAATCAACTGATTGGTTAATATAATTTTATCAACTGTATATATATATTGGTGAAATGGGTATTTGAAATGTCATACTATCATGCTATTTTTGTTGTTAATTAGATATTAAATAATTGTTTTATAAAAAAATATTTTTTAAACTTAATTTCTTTTATTCTATCCAATTCTTGTTCATGAAGTGAGGTGTATGTGACCTCATATCATGACAGCTTATATTTTAGGATTTAGTTTTTTTTTTTTATGATCCAATAAAACTAATTATTTATAAGGGAAGCCCATGAGATGCTTAAGGTCATTTATAATAAACTAATCTATTTATTTATTTCCCTCTTGCCCACAGTAATCAATTATAGAATTCTTGCTTCCTGAGCTAGATTCATGCATAACAGCTATAAGGAATAAGGGGTATATATATATTTAGTACAGGGGCATTCAGTTGACATTGTCCTGGTTTGGTATGAAGAGTATATTCTTCTAAATCCATGCACTACATTTTAGTTTAGTTTCTATTAGAAATTAAATTTACAATTGGCCAGTACATTAATGGTTCTAAGTGCCCAGAGCATTTATGATGATCAGCATGTTTTAATATCCTAGCATTATTGATTTTATGTTCATATATTCAAATGGATTAGCACTTAAATTTGTGCATCCAAATTAAGATTTAAATTATTGCTCCAAGCTGGCAAGGGTTCAATAGTTAGCCTAGTTATAGCAGACCCATTTCTAATCCAGTCACCAGATTGACAGTTGATTTATTTTTGATTGTTAATCATAATTGATGGATGATTATTACTTTTGAGTAGTGCTGGTGAACTTATAGTTAGCTGTGCTGGTTTTTCAGAGTGATCTATTATGTTCATCCTTTTGATATTAAATTATATATATATATATATTTACTTGAGGATAAACAAATAATTCCTCAGATCCCTGATGGTTTAAATCCTGATTTTTCATAGTGTTACCAAGTGGTGACCCAACTTTGGGTTGTTGATGATCACATACTGGTGTTCCTCACCCCAACTATAACTCCCTTATTTCCCTATAGTGTTACAGTATATATTCAATTATTGTCTAGAGTGCACTTTGATTTATATGTCACTATTAAGGATTACAGTTGACCAAAAATACTATGTTTAATTTAAATAGAATTAAATTATCGTTACAAATGCAAATCAGAAAACACAGTATTTGCTCATTTTTATATTATTGAGCTACTGATTCATTATTATCTCATTTGAATGCATACTGAAACAATGATTTTTTTCTTTTGATATTCTCTTTTTCTTCACAAATAATTTTGACTTCATCAGTTTAAAACACACTGCCTGTCTCAATATCACAATACAAAAGTATAGATATATAATTACTAGCAACCTTACTTTTCTTGTATGTATGAACATATTGCGTGTTTCTAGTTATTAGACTAACTCTTGTCTTACCTGAATATTTAAAAAAACAATAATCTGAGGACATTTAATATTATTTAATTACATTAGCTCAGATCAATATCTTAGTTTTATTTACAGTTTTATTTTAATTTTGAAAATATTTCAATTCTATTTTGAAATCCTTTCTACATATATTAGTATCAGGTCTATCAAAGTTAAGAACTTACTAAAAAAACAACAACTATATATTGTATTTTTTCTGTCATAGAAGTATCCAAACAAAAGTACAGCAGAACTGGATTATATTTTGATTAACAGAAAATATATATTTCAAGATTTTAAGTTATATTTAATATGGAGTGATTATTGATTAAGGAAATGTAAGATATGTGTTAATGCAAAGGTAGAAAGACAAAAATTATTGAGAAAAATCCTGTTAACAGTTGATATTTCTAATTTTCAAAAATATTCTAATGAATTTAAATTAGAACTTGAAGAGTATTCCAATGAGATTAAAACTTTAGATCTTCAAGATATAGACCCAAGACATTGTCATATTCAAAAAAATATCAAAATGCAACAGTAGCGATTAGATTCAATGGTAATACTGATATGAATGCATGGCATGGTAATTTATAACTTCAAAGTGTTTTATATCAGTTTTACAAAAATTTTGTAAATTAAAACGAGATGTCATCTAGATTTTGCAAATAATGTGATCATTTTTGCAAATAACTGCTTCAAAGTTTCAGAAAATGTTGTAAAAGTTATCAAATGAAAGCAAAAGATAAAATAAAATGGTTTAACCATTCTATTGCATATATTAGCATTAAAACGGCAAACCACAACTTAATGTAAAATAGTAAACTAAGTCTCTTGCAATAGCCTCACTAGGTATGCAAGAAGCTAGAGTATTCGCCTACTAAGATTAGATAATTAGCCCAAGCTTTATATATAAGTATTTTAAAGTAATCTATTTTCAAAGTATGTTTGTATTAAATGCAAACTTGTATTAGCAATGTAACAATAAATATACACCATGCAAGACAAAGATAATTTTGTTCATACTTGCCATCTCTAAATTTATATATGCAAGTGTTCTAAACTCCACATGTTGTTTATCGACATAAATTCAAGCTGAAATTATTTATTATACATTTAATACAATAGTGCCATTTATCAATTTGTGTAAGCTTTCAAATGAGATTATAAATTGCAATGTCTTGCATGTTTTGTGTTTATTGTTACATTATTGTTTTAAATACATTATGTATGCACAAGAGCATATTAATATGTTTACAGTTTAAAACTAAACATTGCTTTAAGATATTTATATATACCAAGCTCCTTTTACTATTCTAGTATATCCAGTAGGTTCTGAAACCAATAGCATACCAGACGAGGCAGTTAAGCCAAAATGCATGTATGGTATGATAAAATTGATCTGTTATTTTACATTTACAATCTCAAAATTTATATATGCAGTGATAATTATTTTCCATTTTCTTTATCATAAAAATAAACTTTAGTATATTATATACTTGGCACTTTAACTGGATGCTAAAGATCTAGCATAAAGTTTAAATTTATGAATTGCATATAAACCTTTTTAAGATTAAAGACGAAAAATTTCAAATACTAAACCAATCCTATCCAAATAAAAATATATATTTTCTATTTACTTTAAAGACATAATCAATTTTTAAACTTATTTTCCTTTAATATTAAAATGCTCATCATTATCTATAAATTACTTACCATATCCACTGCATTAACATCTGAGTTTTCAGCAGCTTTGGTTATTTTCTCTCTGACTGCTATATCCATCTCTTTCTCTTTCAATTCTTGTTCAACCATAGTTTTATTAATTTGCTGCAAATTCATCTAAATATAAAAAGTTTATCATTCTAAAGTTTAGCTGCTGTTAATTAGATGTTTATTTGACTGTTTAAAAAAAAAACCCTAGAAAATAAAATTTTTACCTCATACAATCGTTGTGCCTCTTCTTTTGCTTTTTTCTCACCCATTTTTTTGGCCAACTCTTTCTGTGCTTTCTCCCTCTGAAGTTTAGCTTCCATCAGTAAACGATGCTAAAAAATAAAATTCCAATAAAGCAAATGCATATTCAATAAATGAAAAAAAAAAATTGGATTTTATCTATTGTTATTGATTCTCAAGTCAAAGATTGAGTTTATAAACCATCTCGTATTATCTTTTTTGTTGTTTATATAAAGCCTTCTATGGAAATCATCACTTCTTCCATTTATCTACATTTATGTTTTTATTTACTTCCTAAAATGGCAATTTTGTTTATATACATATGTATGCAAACAATGAAAGTTTTAAATAACATACTTGGTATATTTTTTTATTTTGAATTCAGTTATGGCATAAATAAGCACACAATCAATTAAAAACTGAAATGTCAGGCTGATCATAAATCATTCAGCAAACTATAAATTGTGTAAATCTACATAATAATTAGCAACAATAGAAATCAAATTTATAATAATAAAAACAAAATCTAACAAAAGGATTATGCAATTACCATTTGTGGTCTTATAAATCTCTAAATATATAGTAAATTAACAGCAGAAACATTATATACCACAAATATCAAAATAATTTTTATAATTTGAACAGCTGAATTTACATATAACATATCATAAAACAACAACTTTATTTTAGTTCTGAAAAACTATTTCTTCACTTATTGGCTCTGGACAGCTCAGTGCAAGGATAAAATGAGAGACTTGAGAGTTAAAGGTTTCAGATCTAAGTACAAACTGTTACTTCAGGTATTCAAACATCAAATAAACACCAGAATAACTAACATTTGAAAATTTTTTAGTTATTAGTTTGTGACTTGTTGATATAGATAATATTTGTGTTTTTAACAGGTCATTTATACACTTGAGTTAATAATAGCTTTATAGAAAAAAGAAAAGCTCTGATTTATCTCAATATTAAGTAAACAGTGAGGAACAATCTCATAAGAATTACTACAAAAAGTGTAATCAGTAAAAAAAGAATATAATGAACCCCTTTTCAGCTGCAGAAACTTATCATACTTGGGCTTATGCCTAGCTATAGCATTAGGGAATTATTCGTGCATAAATTTCTGGGT
Organism: Epiperipatus broadwayi; assembly: GCA_028023455.1. Lineage (NCBI taxonomy): Eukaryota > Metazoa > Onychophora > Udeonychophora > Euonychophora > Peripatidae > Epiperipatus > Epiperipatus broadwayi. The sequence continues at coordinate 348,863 of JAQFVV010012925.1, forward strand.
CCAGTAATTTATTCACTCTCCTCTAATCTCCATAAATAACTTAGTTATTAAACTGATTTAAGATATGATGGTAATTCTAATGGATCCAAAACTATATCCATTAAAATGAAATGAAAATCAAAACAATAATTGCTCTAAAATCTAGAGATATTTTTAATCTTCCTCTATTATTTAGTTTTGAATCCAGGCTGGATAAAATTTCAAAGTTTTTTTCAAATTCTATTCAAGCTTAAAATTTTTGAGTCAAATAGCTGGCCCTTAATCAATTAGCTAGTTATACAATATTAATCAGTAAATGAGTATCTAGTAACTCTTAACTAGAAGGTATCATGAGAATGAAAAACTAATGGAGTACTCACTAACCTACAATTGGAGATCCCAGTTTAAGGGACAATTAGAAACATTTGCCCTGCAATAGACTATTTAAAGGCTACCCTTTTAAATATATAGACATTATCCGATTAATACTATAATTATTTTATTAAAGTTTATGATGTAATTCTAAATATGAGAAATTACAACTATGCTAAAATAAAGTGATGATAAATAATAGCAGAATATCACATTATTTTTATCAAAAGCACTCTATCCAAGTTTAATTCTAGGATTAATTCCTTCTCTTATATTTCTCTGTATATATTACAAATCTGAGCAAAGTCAATGAATATTAACTTTAGTCTTTTTATTAATTACCTACTTTCTTGCTTTCATCTGATAAATCTTGAAAAGTTTCTGAGAACTCTTAGAGATGTGTGTGTGTGTGTGAAAATACCATCATCAATCTCTATTTATTTTTATTACTTTAAAATCCTATTTTAATCCATAAAACATTTCCCCATCAGACTGCAGTAAAAAAATTTGTAGATATGAATCATCCTATCAAATACCTTTCTCACTGTCTCTAAATTCATTGTGTAGTATAATAATCACGTTTGCATCTTGGTAAATATTTTTCAAAATTCAATAGTATTCTGGATTTACATTTTGAGATTTCAAATCACCACAAAAATGCATAGAAATCTCCTTTTGAATTCAATGCAAAATGGTAACTCATTAGTTCTTTCTATAACTTCTCGTAATAATTGGAAGTGATCTTTTGTATTATAATGATTTTTAAATCCTGCTTATTCTTTTGGTTGGTTTGAATCTAAAATTATTTTGCAACTGGCTTACAATAATAACTGTAAAGATTTTAAATAAAGATGAATCATTTCTGATATCTTCTTTTTCATCTTTCTTAAATATCAATATTACTATTGCAATCAAAATCATTTGGTATGTATTTATCAATTATACATTTGTAATATAGTATTGCCAACAATTTTTCTATTTCTTCACCTGTTTTTTAAAAACATATCCATACCAAATTTTTTTAAAAAAAACTGACACTATTTGTACATTAATAACACAATTACTTAAAATAAAAAAAAATTAAAAAAAAATTAATTCTAATAAATTTCTAAATAGAGATTATACTATACGTATATACAAAAATTCTAATGACTATTATATTCATTTAACATTTTTCTCCCTGCAATTCAACTTACTTCTGTTTTCATTTTATTGAATTTCTTCCGAGCCAAAACTTTTCGGAAACCTGACTGAATTTTAATGGCAGCCCATTGTTTTTTCTTATATTCTTGGCGAATTAAATACCCATGACAGTGAGCCTAAAATTGAATATTTAATAATAAAACAATAATTAAATACACTTCCTACTTCACATTTTTAAAACTGTTTTTTTATTAAAATATTTTTTGCTAATAGATTTGACATTCCAAATCTTCTTCAGAGTTCTGCTTTGTGGTCAACAAATAAATTTGTAAAAAAAAAGCTGAAGTCTGAAAAAGATTACTGGACAGTTAAAACTATTATGAAAAAATGTTATAACAATGTAAAAGAAAATGTATTTAATTATTATTTTATTACAGATATAAAAATACTAAAAGACAAAAAATAAAAGTTAACATTTAAAAAAAAAAAAATGTATGTAATATTTGTTTAAAGATTTTTAAATTCATATATATAACTGAAAATGAAACTAAGCCATATTATTTAGATAATCAATAGATAAAAAGGCATGTTCTGCACATTAATCAATATTGCTCTAACTTTGAGACATTTTTAACAACTTCCTTGTTTAGATAATCGTCCTGCCCTCCCCCCCAACCTCAATTAAAGAAAGTCATCTCAAGATTAATGAAATAAAGACTGAATTCTCTTTTTCATTAAGCTATAGATAAACATACTAAGTTTTATGTTTAGTACTAAAAATATATATATATATAAGCATCATGCAAACAACATTTACAGAACAACAGTATTTATATACACACCTATATATATAATATGAGTCATATAGTGCAGAGGTAGAAAATTTACTTGCCAAACCTATAACATAGGGTTTAAACCAAACCAAATATTTTTTCAACAGATTTAGTATTTTTTTTTCTTAGCAAGCTGGCCATAGCTAAACTAGCTAATTATCCATCATTGATCAATAAATGAATATCTGGTTATCTTTACCCCTAGAGATGGTAAAACAAGGATAGAAAGTTATACAATTAATAAGCTGAGTGAGTACTATCTTTTTCTTCATTATTCCCTATGAGGAGCTATTGGAAAAACCTTTGCCTGCAGTAAACTAATTACTTAAAATTCTAATCTATCTTTGCATATATATATATTAAATGCTGACTAATGCAATACTAGCAATTAAAAATAAAATAGAAATCCATATAACACTACAATACTAGCTAAAACAATAAAATTTTAGTAAAATTTTGTTGTTTTGGCTAATATTATAGTATTATATGAATTTCTATTATATATATATAAGCAAGCAATTCTGGTTTTAGCCTTTCACGTTATTATTAGATCATCTGCTAGCGCTTAATAAATTTATATATTTACATTTGTTACTATCATTTCATTAGATTTAAAAATTGCTTCATTGTAAATCGAAAGATTTCGCATTGTTTATTTATATATAATATTTGATGAATTAAATGTGAAGATGTTTTAAGTTTTGCGCTCTTAGTTCGGAATGTTTGAGTCTGACTTATTTATATATAAATATATAGAAGGTGGGTACCATCTTTTTCTTGTGTTCTTAAATTGAGAGTTCCACATGCAGTCATTATTACATCTGATTGGCTGTCACATAAGCATTTTAAGGCACTTCTGTCGAAGGTTTTACCTTTCACGTTATTATTAGATCATCTGCTAGTGCTTAATAAATTTATATATTTAAATAAATCTTTATAATTTAATACTCAGACAAAAAATTCTTTATTTTTATATATCATTTTTAACTCTTCATATTATACTAAATATGTCCATATATTTACTAGATTAAAAGCTTTTGATTTTGACATTATATTAATATTATCATAATTAATAAATAAATCTTTATAATTCAATACTCAGACAAATAACTCTTTATTTTTATATATCATTTTTTAACTCTTCATAGTATATAATCTACAATGATTACATAATAATAATAATACAAATTTTACTGAGAAAGGTCATAAGTAAATAAGCCAACAATTTCAAGAATAAAGTTAACAATAGTATTAAAACTATTATCTCTTTATTTATCTATTTTTCAATTTTTTTTTACTATCAAAAAGTAAAACTAATTTCTTATAAATGAAATATTTTTAAATAACATTTTTTTTTTCTTTTTTTTTTTAGTTGATTATTTACATATGTGTGCCATTTATCTTTTTTTTGATACTAATATTACACAGTAGGGGTATCACTTTTTCTCTACAGATGTTTTAAGAGTATAAAAAAGACAGATGTCATCAGTGCATATTACATAAAGAAAAGAATGTGGGGCATTTTCTTCACGTATATGAGTGTGTGTAACCGGAATCATTCTCTGGTATGCACACCTGTTGCAGTATATACTTTTGCTGTTACAGACTTCTTGCAGGTACTCTTCTGCATCAATGTGCCAAATGACATTATCATGTGAAATTGTAGGGCTATGGAACACATTGTTTTATAAAGTACATTTTAATTTTTTGTCAATTTTTTTTATAATGGCTGAAATGTTGAATTAAAGCTGATTTTTTTTTTTTTATGAAAATGGTATTTTTCTCTCAAATTTAGTTCATAATGATCAGACATTTTACCTGCAAATTTTGAAACATTTACATGATGCAATAAAACATAAACTTCCTGTTTTGTGCAAAAAAAAAGAGTGAAAACTCCATCCCAACAGCATCATCTCCCAAAGCCTTGAGTATGAAACAGTTTAATTAAATTCAGCATGATCCAACTTATATATCATCCATATTCACTTGATCTCCCTTTGTGCAATTTTTTTTAATCTCTCAAATGGAAAAAAATGTCTCATTTTTTTGTTCTGCAGATTTGGAAGTGGTGGGTAAAAAAATGACAGATGCTAAAAGACATCCCTTTGCATGTATTTCTGGACTACTTTGAAAAATGAAAAATATGTTTAGATTGGTGTATCGCATTAAATGGATAGTAATTTGAAAGAGATTAAATTTATAACACTTAAAAATAAATAAACAATTTTTTATTATATAATTCCAGTTACTTTTGGATACCTCTGTGTATATATGTTATTAAAAAAAATTTAAACATATCCTCTATGATAACTATGATTTATTTTTATTTTTTAATTTGTTCAAATTGACTTAAAATATTAGATAAAATACCTGAAATCCAATGACCCGACCGCGTAAAAGTTTAAATTGATGAGAAAGAATACGAGAACGAAGCAGAGCTTGAAGACGCAGGTAACCTTGTCTAATCTGAAAGTAAAAATAAATTGATAAATCTTTATTTTTAACAGCAAATAGGTGAAGCAATTATATATTATTTTAGTAAGACATTTTGTCACTTACTGCTCTGTAGCGTTTTCGCTGAGCATAACCCCTCCATATTTTCTGTATTAATAAAGTACTTTCTTTTATTTTTAGATATTTACAACGTTGGTGCCAACCTCTCATCATTTTTTGAATAAGAATAATTTTCTTAGTGAGGACCCGGTCACGTTCTTGCTCCAGAAACAGATCCTGTGCATCCTATTAAGAAAATATAAATTTTTATATAAATTACTTGGCATTAATGGAATAATACATTTAAAAAACTAAGTAACTGCAGGAAACATTAAAGATAATTGAAAATTAATATAGCACTATCATTTAAAAAATGAGTACAATATTTAATTTTAATTTAAAATTATTTTATTCACAATCAAAAAATAGAATAAATCTATTTAATGAATTAAAAAATAAGAGATAATTAAATATTAATTTACAAGATGCTTAAATAATTTTTAAGCTTACTTTACAAGGGCTTCAAAATCACAAAAGAAAATAATTTCTTTAATTATTTATAATAAATGTGATATATTCTCCATAAACTCCAAAAATTCTAGCAATGATATATATAGCCTACATTAGCAATAAAATGTCAGACAATGCCTTTTCTACACTACAGGTTTTTTTTTCAATTTTAAAGAGAGCTATTTGGATAATTTCAAACAGTCATCTATAGATTATTTTAAGTAGGCAAAATATTGTCATTATTAATAAAACAATTACAGTAAAATATATATATATTTGAATCTTAATCTAATATTAATTATTCCTCTATAAAATACAAAATCGCCATACCCACAATCTTTAGCTAATTCTTTCAAAGCCAAATTATACTCCTTTATTTTCTCGCCCTTTTGTTGCTTCCTATTATGCAGGGTTATTCTCGCAAAATGACAAGAGGGATGCAGACTAAAATGTTTGTTTAATTTAATTATTTCTTCATATTTAACCTTCTCAGGCAATGGTAGTTCAAAATATTTACTTATAACTTCGATTACCCTCTTGCCTGCGAAACACATGAGTGCTGAGAGTTTCTTTTTATTATTGTCTATCCCATTCAGGTAAAAAAAAATTCTATTTGGGTTATATATAATGGCCATTCTGACACATTATCTACCCTGAATTCTCCTATGCTATTTTGACCAATTGAATACATTTTTAGTACGAATCTAACCATTCGATTTTTGCTATTAACTGCTATCTTTCTAAATCCTCCGTCCCCTGTTTTCAAGATTTATTCCTGACTGTGCACTTTATTTGCTGTGTCCCGGCTTTAACTTTGGTTTAGTAAACAGAGACCAGGTATGGAATATAATAGTTTAATATACATAAAATAGTTTAATATACATAAAATAGCTAACATACTATATAATATGGAGCACTAACTACAACAGTTGGGCATCTTAATATCCTAATGCTCCCCGAGTACCAAAAATTAAAAGTTTATAAGTAAAGTTCACTCTACCTGCAACAGGCATAAATTTATTCTCCATGAAGAGCCCAGTTGGGCATTGTAAAATAATAAAAGATCAATATGATCTGTTTAAGGTCCTAGTCGGCTGTCCTCTTGAACACACACCAGCGGAGCACTGTAGCAGGAAAAAGACTTTGAGAGTCTTTTGACTTTTGTTTTTATACCTGTGACGTGTTGGTCTCATTTTTTTTCTTTCTATTTCTGGAGTAGTTGGTAACCCGTATCTGTCAGATATTAGATCTGGGTTCCACTGACTTGTTTTGTTCTATATACACTAGTTGTTTTAGTTAAAAAATCAGCTTGACAATCTATAACTGTTATTAATTGTTTTTACTCTATATATATAACAGATATCATGATTAGTTAATTTTTAGAATTAATAGCTGATGAGTGTTTCTGAAGGATAAACATATGAATTGTTATTTCTGTCTTGTTTATTGTCTGTCTAGTTTTCTATTAACATGTATCTTATATATGTCATTAAAAGCTAATGGTTTTATTGCTCTGGAGTTCATAAAAAGTTTGAGTGCCAAAACCAATCCTAGGACCTCCCGATCCCATGTTGGATGCTCTATTGCTCTGCAGGGCATATATGTCATTAATCAAAAAATATACCGTGTTGAATATATTATGATCACTATAGTATTGAAACATTTTCTGTTAGTGAGAATATAATCAAATTACACCGTATCTTCATTTAGATGCTTCCATTTTAATTTCTATTTAGCATTTTTCTCAAAGAAAGAAATCATATTATAAAGTTTATATTTTTCTGAGAACTTTCCAAGTCTGCAATTTCTTTCATTTCTGTCATCATAGCAAAATTTAGCTTCATCATTTTCATCCTTCAATAGTTTATGAATGATAATTTAAAAAAAAGTTATTTGGTCCATCAAAAACGAATGATTGTTATTATAAGAAGGAATAGAAATGAGATTACATCCACGTAAACAGAGGTAGCTTTTAGCTTTCATTGTTGCTAAGACTAACAATTAGTGGTAACTGATAGTTTCTTACAACTTCAAAAGCTAAAAGTTATCTCTGTTTACATGAATATAATCTCAATTTTATTCTATAGAAGTGATTTGAATTCACTTTCAAGCTCCCTACAGTTATCTACTGCATCTTATATAATCAATATACATGACTACATACATATGAAAAAGATAAATGATCTACAATATATATATATATATACTGTATTTCATGTTGAACCACCATTCATCAGTTGTTCCAAATCATCATCTCCCCCACACATATATAATGTGCTCAGTTTATATTAATATAGAAAATCTTCAAATTTTAATGGACAAACTTCAATATTCTCCACCCTCCAACTCTTCAGTCATCCATGTCATTGAAAATCTGATGATGGAAAACTCAAAGCCCTTTTTGATGCTGATCTTATCATCATATCCATGTTGACTTTAAGTTACTCTGATCCCTCATATATAGGAACTTAGGCTGCTGAATATGTAATATTTAAATTCAAGTATAATGTCTATACTGAACTCAGACTTTCAAGCTCCCTATAGCTATTCACTTTATCTTATACAACCATATACATAGCCACATACATGCGAAAAAGATAAATGATCTCCAATATACATATTTTGACATGAACCAGCACTTATCAGTTGGTCCAGATTATCATCTCCAACATATATATATATATATATTGTACCTAACTAAAGTTTCCCTTAGTTCCAAAAGGAGCCAAAGGTTACCTTAGCTTAACCTTTTGGTTTGAAATTGTCTGATTTTGAAAAAAATAATAATGATAAAAATGAAAATTAAACTAGTTAATTATTAAAATAGGATAATCTAAATATTTTAATAGTGTCAGTTGGTTTGATAAGGGATGTTAAGTAATAATTTTTACATAAGCAAATGTTAAAAAATAATTGTGAAATGATAAATCATATTTAATGTATTTTAAAATAACTATTGTATAATTCATTTTGATGTCTAAATGATAGTAATGAGATATTATAAATAAGTTGGAATGAATAGTAATAAATTTAAAAAAAAAAAGTAATCTGTAAGTTTTATTAAAACAATATAACAGTATTTATTAGATGTAAGTTAGTGGCGTTCCACTTATAAAATTATTTTAAATTAAATATCTGATAATATTTTAGTTTTGTAATTTTAAAAGAATAACTTTTAAACAATGGGTGAGCTCATATTTATAGATTACCCGGATATGGAAGTGTGTGTGTGTGCAAGAAAGATACATAAACATAAGAAGAAAATAACAATAAAAAAATATTTTAATTCTAATATTTATAAAAAATAAATAAATAAATGGATGGATATAAATTTATGAAAGAAATATTTAAAGGTTAATAAAGAGGGATAGTTCTGAATTTTATATTTATTACTATTATGTTTAAAAAAATATTATTTAAAAAGGTAATACATAACATTTGTTAAACAATGGATTTTTGACTTTGTGGCTGTAAGTCACGTGATTTTGTATCATTAGAAATTGCGTTAGTAAATCGACTTTACAGCTGATCTGTCAAGAATAGAAAAATGTAATAAAAAATAATTTGATTGGTTTACAAGCCAATTGATCAAAAGGGGGGGGGGTATAAAAGATTATTAAATAAAACAGGGATCCAGGACCATTCAGTTGCTGATCTGTTTTTAATTCTACCTGTGGCTGAATCTTAAAAGTTCTTTAACAAAAAGCAAATTTTTAAAACTTTATATATATATTTTTTTTTAAAAAAAAAAAATATGTTTAAAATAATTATTTAAAAATCGTCTTGCAATGAAGAAGGGCTAAAAGAAAGGTAATTCCGTTTTCTGACAAATTTTTTAATTACAATTGAGACATTAAAATTTATAGTAAAATGTTTGAGGAAAATCCAGCGTCTCATATTTCATTTATTTTTTATCTATTCATTTTTCTTTATTTAGAAGTAAAACTTAAATTATTAAGTATTGTTATGGCTAAAGACTTTACTGCACTAAAATATAGTATATCTCCTATCAAATTAAAAATACACGTGAAGAAGAAATTAAAAAAAAAAAAAAGACATTCAAACATTTTAAAATATTAAAATGGAAATGCGTTAGTGTCTTTATAAATTAGAAGTGACATTAAATTTAATATTTTATTACTTAATAGATGATAGACATTTAAATATGCTCTTAACAGAATAATGTTTCTGTGGACAATATATATTTTAAAATACTAATTCTCGTTTATGCTAGTAGTATGAAAAGAATTTGTTTGAAAGCAAAACTTTAAAAGAATTTAAAGATATTATTAATGAACTTGTCTCTATCAAATGCATAATGTTTGGTTGTAATTGCCAATACTTATAAGTAACTTTATGACCGTTGATCTTAGCATATAAACCAAGGAGCGTCCTTAATTATAAACAAAGTCTATTCTTATGTTTTAAAAATAAATAAAAGGAAATTTGTTTAAAAAAAAGAAATACATTTTTAAATATTAAGAAACGTTTTAAAAAAAAGAGCTCTATTTTAAAAAAAAAATGCATTTATCTAAAGAAGAACAGTGAAAGTTAAATAAATAGACATATTATAATTATTCCGCGTTTGAACCTAGGATTATAAATACAAAAAAACATGTACTCAGCTGAAGAATTTATTGTTTTCAATGCAGGCTTATTTTACTTATACTTATGCTACTCAGTTGAATAATTTATTTTCCAGTGCCAAATTATGTTTATGCTTATGATGTTTTATTATTCTAATATTTAAAATTATCTTTAAAGATAAAAGAAAGTGGAAGTGTTTATATAAAGAACTACTGAACATTTTCGTTTGGAAATGATTGCCATGTATATAAATGTATTAATTGAAGCTTCGAATTCAAATAGATATCTTAACCTGGATAAATTGTCTACACATTATGAAATGGAAAAATCATCACGGAGCCGAAATATGAACTTGAATTAATGTATTATTATTATTTTTTTTTTTTTTGGCTGCTTTATTGTTTAAAAAAAAAAAAAGAATGAAACCATAAGAATATTTATGCTATTAAATTTTTATGTAACACTTTTTGCATAAATATACAGGTAAACTAGGGTTATAATTTGAAACGAAATAGGTTTATCTAATGAGCAAATTCTCTTTGCCATTCTTAAGTAGATTTAGTTTATTTATCAAGCATTACACTAGCTAGTTTCTATTTAATAATTGTATCATAGAGATTTAAATGTCACAGTCTTATTTTTATATAAATGGGATGTTTTACTCAAGTTTTATTTTAAAGTTACTAAAGAAGTTTATTAGAGAATATCCATTCATTTGATTTATGAATGTTATATAAAGAATAATTACAAATATTTTATATTCATCGAGAAATAAATATCCTTGCATTTAATTTACAATTTTAAAAGTCCACTAGTACTATATTTTTAGCATTTAATATTTTGTTATGTGTGCATTGTGCCTTGCCTAGAATTTTATATGCATTTAAGTTTAAAGTATTTTCTACAGTAGTCAGTTGACACATAATTTGCTTTGTTGGTTCGAATATTGGATATACGTTTTGTATTTTATAAATTTCTTGGAAATAACTTAATTAGTTTAAGTGAAGTATATATCTTGCTATTAGTTAGAATTTGTTAGCCTCAAGAATTAGGCTTAGTTCATAATTTTTGAATATGTTTATGGAGTCGAGAGTATCCTCCATCCTTATTGTAATGTAATTCCATGATTTGATAGTGCTTGTTCCCAAAAGAGGGTTATTATATTGTATTTTTCAGTGATGACAATCACATTTATAAGCATTGAAAATCCCATGAGAGAGGATTGTGCTTTTCTGGTGAGTGTTCCTGTTCCCAGATGTACTGAAGATGAATACCAGACATCTTTGTTTTGCCTCGAAGTTAGGTATTTTTGGAAGCCACCATATTCTTTTCCAGCTCTGAGGAGCTTAGTATCTTTATATTTTTGCCTATCATTCATGATGACTTAATGCTAATTCCACCACAGTAGGTGATGTTGCATTTGTTTTAGATTTGTGATGACAAGATATGCTTGTTTGAGGAAATGTATTTCTTCAGGTAGTTGTAGCTAATTTAAAGCTCATAGGTATATCAATGTTTGAATTGTGTTGCTATGATAGTTTTATCACACACAAGTTAACCAACAATAAGTTATATTTATTTTAAAGTATATTAAATATGCATATGGTATAAGTGGCAATTCACACATAATAATTTAATATTTTCATCCAGAATTTCGCCGCTGGATTTGTAAGTCTGTTACATCATTATCTTTAAAACATTGAGGGAATAATTTTATGTGGACTAAAGTTATTTTAAAAAAGTATAACGGATCTCTGATGAATGATTGTCCCATACACTTAAGTTAGTTTATTTTTAGTATTAGCTTAATCTGATATAAAGATATATCTAGCTGTGATATTAGTTATATCCGTGAAACTAGTGATGATATTTTCAAAAGTATTGTTGAATATGCATACTCCAACTTAGCGTTTGTTAAGTTAAGGAGTATAAAATTAAGCTTAGGGTTTTCAATATAAACATAGTTCTGAGTGTTATTCTGATTAGTAGATGACACAATAATGTTATTAATTAGTCCAAATAACTATATAAAATTTTAGTGCGGTATTGGCACTGTTTGTATTGCACTATATTTATAAACATTTCTTCTCATTATTAATAAATCAAATTATTATTATTTCAAAAGTTTTGTTTGTTTGTTTTACTTTTATATGAAAATATATTATTGTCTTGGGTTCCAAGTTCACAAAATCTTAAATTTAATGAATCTTCAATTCAGACACTCACAAGTATATTCTAAGTTAATTAAATATAGTTGATATTGTCTTGAAAATTGTAAAAAGTTATGTTAAAGTAAATGATTCTCATATTGAATCACAAATACAGATAATTGCACTATAGCAGATACATAATTACATATTTAGTTAAAAGTTTATTTTTTAAATTATCAGTATATCCTTCAGACTAAAGATTATGCAATATCAGATTAACAATATTGATACTTCAGAAGAATATTTTAATTAATATTATTTTAAAAGCTGCACATTATCTTATATTCACTGCACATCATCTATCATTATCTTAAATCTTATATATTTAAAGAATTCTAATCCATTTGCATTTGAGGTCTTTAGTGGTTGTCTGTGAGTATGGAAAGGCATTAAAAGTACCCTTGCTCTTTTCTTTGCTCAAGTAATATCTTAGATAATAGGCCATTATTAGTTAAATTTAAATTGATTCATTAAATTTTGTGAATTAATATTTGTTTTGTTTGATAAACAGAGCAAAACTCTCCATACAGTATTGTCACCTGTGCTAAACAGAGTAATCAATGGATGCCAGCAGGCTTGTGCATAAAATCCCTATCTAATGCCTACTCATCCAATATCCCCAGACTAGTTTCTGGCTTGTGGCCTTCGTCAGTGAGGAGCTTTGGATCTGAAAGCACTGCATCTAGATCTTAGGATCGAATGTAACCCTCTAGCAACCACCTTTTATCTCTACTTAACTACAAAACTATGAGAATGAAATTGAAAACACAAAAAATATTTTCAATCTAAGCTCAATAGCTTATATAGTCATATGGGTCTGAACTCAGTTCAGCACCCATACATTTTGGTGTCTTTGGCTCTTTTACAACCATAGCCACCACTATCCTATTAGGCAGGATTGGTGTTAAACCATTAAGCATCACATGATCACATTTCCTATACTAGCACATTAATTGTTGATAAACAGAGCAAAACTCTCCATACAGTATTGCCACCGTGCTAAACAGAGTAATCAATGGATGCCAGAAGGCTTGTGCATAAAATCCCTATCTAATGCCTACTCATCCAATATCCCCAGACTAGTTTCTGGCTTGTGGCCTTCGTCAGTGAGGAGCTTTGGATCTGAGAGCACTGCATCTAGATCTTAGGATCTAATGCAACCCTCTAGCAACCACCTTTTATCTCTACTTAACTACAAAGCTATGAGAATGAAATTGAAAACACAAAAAATATTTTCAATCTAAGCTCAATAGCTTATATAGTCATATGGGTCTGAACTCAGTTCAGCACCCATACATTTTGGTATCTTTGGCTCTTTTACAACCATAGCCACCACTATCCTATTAGGCAGGATTGGTGTTAAACCATTAAGCATCACATGATCACATTTCCTATACTAGCACATTAATTGCTGATAAACAGAGCAAAACTCTCCATACAGTATTGCCACCTGTGCTAAACAGAGTAATCAATGGATGCCAGAAGGCTTGTGCACTCAGATCCAAAGCTCCTCACTGACGAAGGCACAAGCCAGAAACTAGTCTGGGGATATTGGATGAGTAGGCATTAGATAGGGATTTTATGCACAAGCCTTCTGGCATCCATTGATTACTCTGTTTAGCACAGGTGGCAATACTGTATGGAGAGTTTTGCTCTGTTTATCAACAATTAATGTGCTAGTATAGGAAATGTGATCATGTGATGCTTAATGGTTTAACACCAATCCTGCCTAATAGGATAGTGGTGGCTATGGTTGGAAAGGAGCCAAAGACACCAAAATGTATGGGTGCTGAACTGAGTTCAGACCCATATGACTACATAAGCTATTGAGCTTAGATTGAAAATATTTTGTGTTTTCAATTTCATTCTCATAGTTTTGTAGTTAAGTAGAGATAAAAGATGGTTGCTAGAGGGTTGCATTCGATCCTAAGATCTAGATGCAGTGCTCTCAGATCCAAAGCTCCTCACTGACGAAGGCCACAAGCCAGAAACTAGTCTGGGGATATTGGATAAGTAGGCATTAGATAGGGATTTTATGCACAAGCCTTCTGGCATCCATTGATTACTCTGTTTATCAACAATTAATGTGCTAATATAGGAAATGTGATCATGTGATGCTTAATTTGTTTTGTTTATTATTTTAAGATCGAACATATTATGATTATTTTATGGTCAGCTAAGATGTCACTTATTTATTTACTAATCATAGTAATTCTTTGTTAGGCAACCTAACTTAAACTTTAATTTTACACAAGAGTTTTAGTTCTAAAATCCCTGAGGTCATTTACTCTTGTTGTTTTATTAAATATAAATCTATAAGATAATATTTTAAAGCAAAGCAGCATAGGTCTTATTCAGAGAGTATATAGTCTATTAGTAGGACTAGTATGGTAAGCATTGATTAGTGATTTTAGATAATCTTTGGTATGGATTATTAAAATATCAATATGCTGTAGTAATTATAGTTCATCAGTATTGGATTTGACCTTTATTTGATTATACATATCTGAATCATCATCTCTTTTCTTTAAATTTATTGTAACCTCACTGAGCCGAGTCGTTTAGAGTCTCTAATTTATGGTTCATTTTATATCATTTCAATTTTATTCCATTTCTTTTCATTTCATATCTTTCCATTAATTCATTTCTCTCTCTCCTTTATTCCATTTCTTTTCATGTCATTTCTTTTATCATCTCATTTCATTTTTCTCTCTCCTTTATTCCATCTTCTTCTTATAACTCATTTTCATATCTTTCCCATCATCTCATTTCATTTCTCTCTCTTTTATTTTCTTTTCTTCTTTCTCTCTCTATTTTATTAGGTTACAATTGGCCGCTCTCATCTCATTTTCATCATTTATCTTTATCATTATCTCTCCTTTATTCTATTTTCTTCTTATCTCTCTCTCTCTCTCTTTATTTTAAAAGGTTACAATATATATATAATCAGTGCTCAGTTTATATTAAGATAACAAATCTTCAAACTTTAATGATCAGACTTCAATCTTCTCTGCCCTAAGGATGGCTGAAGAGTTGGAGGATGGAAAAGATTGAAGCATGTCCATTAAAGTTTGAAGATTTGCTATCTTAATATAAACTTAACATTGATAATAATACATGTGTGGGAGATGATGATCTGGAATAACTGATGAGTGCTGGTTCATGACAAAATATGAGATCATTTATTTTTTTCATATGTATGTGGTCGAGTGTATTGATAGTATAAGATAGAGTGGATAGCTGTAGGAAGCTTGAAATTGTGAGTTCAAATTTATTCTAATTACATTAAATTCAGTATAGACAATATACTTGTATTTATATATTTCTATTCTTTATTTTATATATATGTATAATCACATAATAATAGCACTAAGAACTATTTAAAACATAACTCTTCAATCTATTATCAAGGCAATCTCTATAAGTAAAAGCTGGATACCCATTTTTCACTCTGGTCTAAGATCTTAATATAGACAAGAAAGTTAACATTTGGACTGTAAAAGATTGAGATTTTTATATTCCTAGATGTTTAAATAAATACCATTAAACAAGAAAATATAACATATTTTAAAACCAGGCTAATAGACATTTTTTGAACTTTCAGATCTCACTCTATTCATTATTACTTAGATAATAATCTAATTTTGCATAAAGCTAGGTAGTTTTATAAATATAAAAAGTAACAAGTTAGAAAACATTTAATATTTGAGTTTCTACATTGGGTACATTAATAATAATTATTTTGTAGGCATAAAGTAAATGGACTCAAAATTTAAACCAAGGTATTATTTTAAATAATAGAAATATTTACAGTTGTTGTAATATGAGTTAATGAGTCAGTAAATCATCGTAGTAATAAAAAATGTATTAAAAATTATACTATCATTTTACATATATGGAAGTCAATGATTTATTGTTCAGAAATTCATAGGATAAAATAGAAACTCCAATACCACATGACAATATTAAAATGTATATCCATAAAATGGATGGCCTCCAAATAGAAACATTATAGTAATTGATGATAAGCTAATATATCATCATAAATAATATGATATAAACAAAAATAAAACCTAAAACTTTCAGAGGCCACATGACAATAATAAACTTTTCTTTTATCCTAAGTATTAAAACTGATAAATATTGAAAGCAGCCAATGAGATTTAATATATTCAAATTATTAGAATTAGAGTAAATAATAATTAAATGTCAATAAGAATAATATTTTTAATTCACTTTTGACGTTTTATTAAAATTTTAAGATTATTTTATTGAGCATGGAAATCATTTTGTTGAGGGTCTTAATAATATTATGTTTTCTTTTATTAATTTATCATTAAAAAAATTAAAAGTTCTACTTCATTTATTG
This sequence comes from Epiperipatus broadwayi, assembly GCA_028023455.1. NCBI lineage: Eukaryota > Metazoa > Onychophora > Udeonychophora > Euonychophora > Peripatidae > Epiperipatus > Epiperipatus broadwayi. The sequence goes on from JAQFVV010012925.1 coordinate 365,359, forward strand.
TCAGTTATGATAACTGTCATTTAGATAATAATTCTTTTCCAAATTGAAAACTGAAGAATGCAATTTACTTGGAGAAACATCGAATGGTACCTTTTTTTATTGCAAATGTTAAATTAGTGGTAGATTATTCGTTATAATTTTTATCTGGATGATATTCAAACTCTGATTAAAACAAAGATTTTTATTTGTACTTAAAATTTATTTACAATACTGTTACTGATTTTGAAAATATTAGGAACTCAATAATTTTAAACTTTCTTATTCTACCTTTCTTGAGGTTTTTTCCTATTAAATATTAGCTTATTTCTTGATTTAAGTTTAAATTTGATTCTGTATATCCTTTTTTAAAGAATGTCCTGAAAACTATTTCTATTTAATCCAGACATATATATATATGCTGAAGAGTTGGAGGATGGTGAAGTCTGAAGCTGTCCATTAAAGTTTGAAGATTTTCTATCTTAATATAAACTGAGCACTGATTATACATATGTGTGAGAGATAATGATCTGGACTAACTGATGAGTGCTGGTTCAGCACAAAATATGTATATTGGAGATCATTTATCTTTTTCACATGTATGTGATAATATGCATCGGATGTATAAGGTGGAATGGATAGCTGTAGGGAGATTAAAAGTCTGAGTTCAAATTCTTTCTAATTATATTAAGTTCGGTATAGATAATATACTTGTATCTAAATATTATATATATATATAGGAAAATTTACATCAGCCTTTTGTAAACAATAAAAAAAACAATTGAACAATAAAAAATTAATATTTATAGAATTATTAAAAATATATAAAAATATATAGTTACTGGTTTCATTAAAAAATTTGTATGCTTAAAAATCTATAATGTGTTATATAATTATATATAAATAGTTCTGTATATATGGATACTAAATGTATGGTTATATATATATTTGAATACTGTAGTTCTCTTGAAGACTGCTGTGTAGTTGAAATCATAAGCAAATATAAAGGAATAAATTGCACTTTATTAAATTGCATTACAAATGGATTAATGAAGGTGAAAATATATTAATATATAATTAAGAAATCTCATAGTGCTATTATGCATTTATGTTAATAATCTCTTGTTTTGTATGCTATCAAAACAATGAAACATACTGTGCCTTTTAATCAATAATAAAAATATATAATAAATAGCTACACTTATTTGTTAAAGATAAATACAAAAAAAAAAAAACAGCGAAAAGATATTGAATACACAATATTATAGAAGAAAATTCTAATTTAACAATTGAGATGTATATAATATTAATTAATAGATTGCAGTCTACTTCTGCTAGCATGAAGACAATTTAAAAATATATATTACATTATCTATTTGCAATACAAATGGGAAGATCATTATTAATCACCTTGCTGCAACAGAAAGCAAAGAAGAATCCAGCTACAGATTAATTAATCCATCAGTTATTGAAAGTCTATAAATCAATATTTATATTTATTTATAATTTGAATATTTATTCACTTAAATATTAGTACTAAAATACCAAATGTAGTCTCTCATATAAGCTTCAGCTCTTCAAATCCATGACCGAATATATTAATAAAACAATCAAGATTGATTAAATTTCTATTTAGTAAAATTATACATTAGAACATGATATTCTGGTGGCTTTTTTAAAACTGATTTTCAAGTATTATTATTATATAAATTGCGTAGTCAAAAATATTACTTTACACACATACACAGTATATTTATAAATAACTTCAAATATTAACAATACAAACTTTTTTGATGTGGTACTATTAAATTATTAATTATAAAGTTTGAAACCACCCTTATAAATAAAAATAATAACTCTTGTCCTGTCTTTTCTTCTTTTGAAATGATCCATTCCTAATTACATATATTAAAAAAATCTTCAGCATTTTTTTTTGACAAAACTTGGTTATTATTAACATAAATCATATATAATATACACTATAAAACAATAACAGTAATACATTCTATTTTCAAACACATATTATAATCATTATCAGTGATTCATGACCTACATTTGGGTGTAGTAATAGAGATATTGAAAATTTTCATTTTATAATCTGTTTATATTTTTTCATTAAAAAGTTGAAAATGACCCTAGTATATGGCTGAAATACAGAGTTTATTATTTTTATTTTTAGATAATGTATATTTTATAAAATTCTTGTTAATAAATAAGTAAAACCATTAAGCATCACATGATCACTATCTCTTATACTAGCACATAATTGTTTATAAACAAAGCAAAACTCTCCATACAGTATTGCCACCCTGTGCCAACCAGAGTAATCAATGAATGCCAGAAGACTTGTGCATAAAGTGCAGTGCTCTCAGATACAAAGTTCCTCACTGACGATGGCCACAAGCCAAAAACTAGTCTGGGGATATTGGATGAGTAGGCATTAGATAGGGATTTTATGCACAAGCTTTCTGGAATTCATTGATTACTCTGGTTGGCACAGGGTGGCAATACTGTATGGAGAGTTTTGCTTTGTTTATAATAAATAAGTTCTTGTAAAGAAAATAAGAATATTGTTTTTTAAATGTATTTAAAAACTATTAACAAATAACATACAAATCAATCCTAGATTATACAACATTTCATCATTGAATGACAAGACAAGGCTATACAAAAACATTACAAATGTCTATGCTATTATGCCAGACCCATCCTATGCTCCTGAAAATTTTTCATGTATATACATCTCAAAATGTCAAAATATACATTGATGAATTTTTGAAAATACTAGATGTAATATCTAAAGTAAGATAATACAATCCATTTAAAAAATCTATTTGTTTAGAACTGTTAACAAATTAAATACACTTTTCTATTTTGACAGACATGATAACACTGAGATCTGTCAGGGAGATTAGAAATAATTATGTAAAACAGCTACATCCTTACATCTGATATTCCCCAAAATAGTCATTATGAAACAAAATATGTTTTCTTCCAACTTCTAAGAAGTATGCTCTATCTTTTATCAAAAATTTCCTCAAGTCAAAATAAAAATTTTATTTTCCTAAAACTATAAATCCTCACAATTAGTAAATATATTGTTTTCTGACTAGAATTTTGACAATTGTGAAAGGAACTAATCTTGAAAATTTTTGTAAATAATTTCATGATCTGAATTTTTACCATGATATACAGAAAGTTAAAGATTCCTTGAAAATAGTCTATTTACTAAATTTTGGTCTTAGTCCACAATTTCCATACAATATACTCTGGTATTTTTGAACAATTTATTCATTTATATTCTTATTTAGCTTAACTAACAACACAACCAAAAACTTGTCTGCATTTCCAGCAAATAAAAGCAATAACTTACTATAATAAATAGCAATCAATTTTTTTCTTCGATTTAACAACACAATTGTTAAAAAGTAACCACAAATCAAGGCATGAATATGGTAGTGTATGAAACTGTTTTCTTGTAGTTAATTATAGAAATCATAGAATTCCTTATATAAAATTTTTTATAACTATATTCACAGTTTGAATACAGATTCTTTTACATTTTTGATTTTGGATTTGTGTTAAAACATAAATTAGTATTTGACTTTCAAAAATTATATACATATTTTCTTAGCTTCATATTTTTTTAATTGATTTATAGATCATAAAATTATGTAAAAGCCTTAAGGTAATTTTTACTCAATAATATTTTTTTTCATTACTTTAAAATGTTATTACTATTTCAACTAACTTGCAGTCTTTATTAGAAAAACTAAAAAAAAAAAAAAATAACTGGCTTATTTTTTTATTATTATACATACATTATTCTACAAATGTTAGTTTTATAAATTATATAATTTAATATATATATTATATTTACATTTATATATTATCATCTCTTTAAATATCATAATATTTTTATAAGTTTTATTTACTAAATTTTCATTCATATTATATCTATGTGAAACATGCTTATAGAATACCCATTAACTTAAAATCTACTAATAATAATTATTTAATTTATTATTTTTGTTTTTATTTTATCTTAAATATTTATTTTAATTTTTTGATAAAATAAAATTTTAAAATAAGATAAAACTAGTATAAATAAAATTTTTAGATAAAGATAAAGCAATAATAATATATAATAAATTAATTAAAAATTATAACGAAAAGTTATTAAAAATAGATTTTAAGTTAATTAATTAGTACATAATAAATACAATAATTAAGATAGGAATTTTTATATATACAATTGTAAATATATATGACCATGTATAAACATATAATGCTAATGATTTTAATCAGTTCACAAATGTTTGTATGGCTGATTGGTTATGTAAAAGTTAGGAATATAAATCTATTTCATGAAACAAACATTTCAGAATGTTACTAGGATACATTACAAGCCAGATTCTAAATCATTTTTAAATAAACAAAAAGGTAAATGTGTTTTACAGGTTTATTTAAAAACAAACAAACAATTATTTAATGTCTTGTAATGGATCCTAGTAATGTATTCTAATGTGTTTATTCTGTGAAATAGATATATTTGATAAAATTAAGAATATTAGAATAATTTAGTAAACTATATTCTTTTTAATCTAAATTTTTGCAATGTTTAAATTTTATTAAACAATGACAATATTGTGTTGTTTAACATAATCTTCTTCAATGACTTTGTTCTCTCTATCGGAGTGCAAAAATTAAGTGTAAAAAGGATGCAATATTAACAGAAAGAATATTGTTTAAATAGTGTTATTACAATAATATATATAGAATAAAAAATATATATAATATAATTTTTTTTTTTTTTAGTTTTTCTGAATATTACAAGTCAGTCAAAAGTATAAAAATAATTTAAAATAAAATACTCTTATTAAATAAATGTTTTAAAAAGATTAAATAATTTTTTAAGTAATTACCAAATTATTAATACAAAATTTGTAGAAAAATCAAACAAAGATTTTATGTAAACTTTTACAATACATATTCATACAAAAAAAGTAGTATATATAATTATCTTTGCATTGGAAAATTACAGAAATTAGGATAAGAATGCTGACAATATAAAAATCAAAAAAAAAAACTTCGTCACTGATAGTACTCTTGGTTGATTAAATCAGGAGATGAGGTTCCATAAAAGTCAGAATAAAATGTATTCATGTAACAAAAAACAAAACAAAACAAAACCTCATGGTGTAATGCTTAGTGCATCTGCCTGTCATGCTCACAGAGAGTTTGAAGCTGAATGAAAATTTTTTTTAACAAGTATAGATTATTTTTTAAAATAACTGCTCAGAGCTTATCTGGCAAACAATATAATTAATAATATCTACCTATCTTAAAAGAAGAATAAAAGTTCCAAGTTAATTTGCGATTGATCAGATGGGTATCAATACACTAATTAATTATAAAACAAAAATAAGACAATATAATGCAATATTCACTATTAGTGAGAGGGATATTCTACCAGTATTGACTCTGGTATTTATACTTATCTTTATTCTCATACAGAAAAATTCTTTAAGGCTGGAAAAACACTTTAAAAAAATGCTTTTGTGAAAATGTTATGGTTGGATGTTTTATCTTGATATGAAATCTGTAAAAATAGTATTATAATTAGTTTAAGGCCTTACTATTTAAAATGGGAATCTTAAATTAGTTAAACATCTAATTGTTTTTCTCTAAATTTTATAAGTTTTGCATTTATCATTTTTTAATAAATAAATTTAAAAAAAATACCAACACACTATTGCAAGACTTTCTCTTATGTTTTTAGTAGAAGTACGCTCCATCCTACTCTAGAACCATCTGCATTAAGCTTAAATCACTAGATAATATAGTTGCTTTAATGTTCAAATTCCCAGATCAGTTTCTAGCTTTTGCCTTCATCAATCAGAATTAGAATTCAAAACTAGAACTAATGCACTCACACAACTTTTATTCCTTTATACTGTTCGAACTAAGAATCTGAAATTCAAACAACCCTTCAAGTCAATTCGCTTACATAGGTATATAAACATGATGCAAAATCAGATCTATATATTTTAGATACTTCAATTTTATGCTAACTGTAGGCCTTTTTTACTCTTTGGATAGAAAAGATCAATATCAATTTTTAACAGAAGTTGTAAATAAAAATAATCAAATGGTTTGTTTATTGGTCAGAAGTTTATAAGAAATTCAAGTGCTAGAAATAAAAAAAACCTAAAGCTAAAATTCATGGATTTTGAGCTTCAGAGTTTGCTACTCTACTCTTGAATTAGTTAAAATAGGATGTCGAAATTATTTTTTTCTATCTCTAGCAATAATAAGTATTGTACATATTTTTGTTTAAAAAGTATTCTCCTAGGTGTTTATACTATAATAGTTTTAGCTATAAACCATAAAAACAGAATTTGAAAGTTAATTGAAAAATTTAATGCTAAATATGCTCAATCAATGGAGAGATAGAAAATATTATAACAAAATGTATTGATTGATATAATAACCACATGCATAAGACTTAGCAATGTTATAACTTTGAGTATAACACCAAACATCTTTACCACATTTTTGACTTTATTTGCATTTAGTTTTGTTTTTCTGCAATTTGTTCAACTTCACCATCCTTTTTTTAAAATTCTTTTCATGTGCGTACAAATAATTATTCCAATTGTGAACTAGAAAAATAGTAAAAAGTTAATTTCTAAAAGAGAAAAGTATAAAACAATGAATTAATTTCTAAATATGAATGGTTAAATCAGCAATGTAAACCATTTTTAAAAAATGGTGAATTAAAAAGTGCACAAATAGCAAAAAATTTCAAGAGTAAGCAGTTTACATAGTAACAATATTAGAACTAATGGAAACCCTTCTGCTAATGAAGATTAATCAAAAGCAAATAGAAAATGATAATATTAATTAAGTGTTTCTTATAAATTGGCCAAAGCAATTGTTTGAAGAATTTTTTGCTAGCATGATATTTTTCATCAAATTCTGGGGGTGGAGGTGGGGGGGGGGATGAATTGCATTATAAGACGTCTTGCTTTACACAGGTAGAATTGCTGCTGAACATTATCTTGAAAAAAAGGGGAAGTTTTCAATCAATGATCTGAAAATTTTTATTACAATATGTAAATTTGTTTATGTTTTAAAAATTTTTTGTTCTTAAAATCCGACTACACATTATATACAATGATTAATATTATATGTATTTTTACATTTATATTTTTGATTTTCCCTGATTAAATGGCTGTTTTAAAACAAATCTCAAAATACATGCACATCCATATGAACTACATATATTTTAATGTAATGTAACAGATGATATAATGAATGTCATCCTGGAACTAATTAATTCATTATGGGAAACAACTCTAATAGTTTTAATTATTAATAATATGAAAAGTGAGAATGAAGTTAAACTTTATAAAATCTGAGCATGTTCAGAAATGAGACTAGTAATTCTGCATGCATCTTAATCAAAGTTTTGATTAATCTAAATAATAGGAAAAATTATATTAAAGAGAAACATGCAATAGAAAATATCACCAATGATGATCAATTGATACCATTTAATTATAGCACTTCAGCTTTACCTGCCTTTGAGTAAGACATTTTCCACACAAACATTTACACAAAAAAATATAAATATAGATTTATGTACCTTCAAAAATACTTTAGATTTCCCCAGCTGATAATCTGTTTTACCCAGTACAGCTGAGCAGATTTTAAATGTTGCATCTCTACAATCTACTTTATGGGCAGGACCAATACCTTTTCCTAAAATACGATACCGATTAACAAACTCTTTATACGTATGCCGAATTGGATACCCTGCTCTTCGAATTCTAATAGTTTCCATCATGCCAGAATACCTCAATTGCTTGCAACACAGTTCCCGATCGAAAGACTAAATAAACAAATAAGATTATAAAATAAGTATTAATAAAATAACTTTAATAAAAAGCTTTTTATTATTATTGTTTTAATCTAACATCGGTAATTATAATTTGTTTAAAATTAATAATCTATTATTAATGCAAATAATTATATTTTTTATTTATATATTTCCTTTAGTTAAAATTTTAATTGAAAGTTCTTTTGTATAAAAAAGGCAATTAAGTGTAATTCAAAATGCCATTCCAGTCTATCTTGTAGCAATAAATAATTCAGCATAGATCTTTTTCTCTTTATATAGAAAAATTCCATATCTTCTGTTTTGCATTTTTTCATATGTATCTTTTCAATAAAAGCCTTTTTCATACTTTGCTGAAAAACTATTTATCATTCATTATAATACCTAGATATTCTACACAATATCTAGGGAAAGTAAGTAAAGAATTAAATTAATTTTTTTTTTCATATTTTGCCTAAAAACATCAAGCATTGTATAACATATCCAGGCATTCTATACAATGTCTGCTCTTCATACTCGGCCAGAATAAAATATATAAAAAAAATTTATACAAACATACCTACATATATACATTGATAAATCTTTTAATAATGCTAGTAAATGCAGGACTTTTTTTTTTTAGTATTATTAAAAATATTATAAAATGTTAGTCTAAGAGTTAAATGCTTATTACTTATTTCCATAAATGATTAGGTTTTTAAATATGTTTTGGCTTCTCTGGTCGAAAGCAACCTTTTCTTTAACCAGTGTTAGAAATGTTTTAGGAAACTAATTACAACTATGATAGGAAAAAGAATAAATAACAACTTTGAATAATATTAAAATTATAATTGATAACTATATTTAATTTTTATTTCAAAGTGAAAAAAACCTTACATTACTATTACTATTATAAGTTTCACTATTGATATATATATATATATATATACATACACACTTACCATAGGCTTTTTAAATTCATTTGGTTTAATACATCTGATGAAAAAAGGTTGACAAGAACCTAAAGTTTTCATCAACGCATCAAGTGATTTTTTGAACTGAGCTGCCAGAGTTGGGGTTCGCTTTCTAGTTTCAGAACCCTAAAATATATAAATAAATTCAATCATAATCAATCATTATAATATTATGAATAAGTGCATTCAAGCATTTTTCATTAGCTTATTATTTAACTAAGATATAAGATGTTATATAATAGACATTTTTCATTAGCTTATTATTTAACTAAGATATAAGATGTTATATAATAGACACATTTGAATTATGAACAACATACATAAGGGCTTATTAACTATAAAAAGCATCATATTATAATAAATATCTATGTTTCTTCCTTTAACTTTAAATAGAGCAATTGAAATCTGCTTAATATAAATAAGACTCAAGCTTATTCTAATTTGTGATTATGATAGTGGAGCTTAGCAAAGCCAATGAAGGTTTCCCTGAAACCAATTTTGTGTGTTTTGTACTGTCATACTTCATAACTCAAAATTTGACTATTATTTATTATGTCATATCTTAATTAAATAATAAGTTAATAGAGGACTTAAATTCCTTCATTCATAATAAATTAAATCATAATTAGCAAGTATTATAATTATATATATATATATATAGCAAGAAATATATGCCAGTAATAAAATAAAAATTGATTTGAGTAGCAATAAATTTATTTATTTTTTTACATAAAAAAAAACACATAGAAAAATCTACAATTTAAAAGGGATATTTTTATAACTAATGCCAAAATTTCAAAGTATATTGTATTGAGTTTTATAAATCTCTGTAATTAATTTTAAAATATATTTTTATTTAATACAGAAATTAAATTAAAAAAATAAAGTAATGATTTTTTTTTTTTTTACTGAAAAATTCTTCATAAATCTGTGTTGTTATAAATTATAAAAACATTATGTTGACAATTGATGTAGAAATGTATAAAATTACTTGTAGGAGCAGTTCCCTTTACTCAACTCCAGATCTATTTATTGTAAATTAAAATAACCAATGCACATTATAAAGTACTATTATTAAATTCACATTCACAAGCTAGTTTCTGACTTATAGCTTTTATTATTAAGAATTTTGATAATAATGAAATTCTAACTCAGTAGTTTACTTCTGCTTCTTTTATATTATCAGATTAAAAATCTGAAATTCAAAAACACTATGTTTTGACACTAGGAATATCAGTTTTATGTCAACTGTATGCTCTTTTCATTTTTACTTAGAATAGTATATACCCCCCCCTCCCAAAAAGTCATGTGACTTATTCTGTTTATTGCTAGATAATATTATATCCACATCCTCAATCTATTTTCTGAATTATAATTTTTATCAGCAAGACTTTAAACCTAATGTATTTCATATTCAATTGCACATTTCTTTTCTCTATTTTTTTATTTTAAAAAATATAAAACATTTATTTGAATAATTTTTCAAATTAAATCTTATTTTTTAATGTCTGGTCTTTTTATCATTGATATCCAAAGTTTTTTTAATATTTTTTTTTTAAATAATTATCAGTGCAATGATTCACTTAAAAAATAAAATTAAGAGTCAATTTTTTAAAAAAAAAAAAAATCAATAACTTGAATATATATCTGTCAGGATGAACCCATAAAGATTCAGATTGGTCTAAAGAGAAACCACTAGTGCTTTACATTGTTAAGTTCTACAACTAATTATTATATAATTATAATTAAATATATTATCACATTAATTAACACAAATTAGTAAGGTTTATAAATTAGAAAAATAGGAAGTGATTAATTTCATCCTTAAATGGTATGTTGTGTATATATTACCACAGGCAAAAAAAAATATTTACGATTATTTGACGGGAAATTTCATGTATACAGTTTAAAACTATTTAGAATAGACTTGCCAAATGACTGAATGAAATATTGGTCTGTTTTATTTTCTTACTATGCTTTGTGAATATAATTGAAAACTTTTCCACTGAAATACATATTTGACAATTAAATAAAACAATTTTATATTAAAAAAATTGAATTAAAAAATATCTAATGTTTTCATGCAATTGACAGGCATTTTTACTATATATATGATGAATGTGTTTCTTTTTTAAATTCTTCATTTTTGGCTACTTGTCTATTTTCCAAGATAGTGGAGGAAATTTTTTTTGAAGAAATCAGTGTTTAAAACTTCTTAACAAATGATCTTTGAGAATAGAGAGGAAGACAAGAATGAAGAATTTAAAAAAGCACATTCTTACAGTATAAAAATGCTTTGATGAAAGTGCAGTGAACACAATAAAATTTTAGCATATTTTAAACTTTTTTTTTACAAAATTGTGTTTGAATGCCAACATACATGTTAATGAAAAATTTTTCAGGCACATTCATACAGCACAGCTTGGAAATTTAGCAGACATTTACTTTGGGCATTTGAGAAATCTAATTAAAATTGTTTTAAAATATATACATGGAGTGTTCCATCACATAATCATAAATAATCATGTAGATATAAAATAGCATGTTAATACTAATAAATAAAAACTGTGTATTTACATCTTTCATATACACAGAGTTCTCCATCAAATATTCAAAAACAATTATATTTATAAAATATTGGCTTATTAATTATAATAAAATTATAACACCAATGATGTGCATTTATACCTTTCATGCATTCAAATAATAATAATAAAAGCATTATCTTCAGTTTTGTGTATACTTACATCTTGCAGACTAATATAAAAAAATGAATTATTAAAATTAAAATTATCATTGCTGTGTCCAGCGGCACTCTATTGCCTGCTGGATTGCAAACACAATTAAATAAAGAAATGCTAAGAATAATGTGAAACGGCTCAGCAAATAATTTAAAGGTAACATTTTATTTACAGAGAGTTAAACATAAAGATAATAAATCATTAGCAATTATATATGTTATAATTGCTACTCTATATACATATTACACTAAACATAATATATGGACCTGAAGGCTTACAAAATAATACTATAGATCGATATGACCTGTTGTGAGTCCCTAAGTTTACTTTTGTATGTCCAGCGGTAAACTTCTCCACAAGACTAAAGTGAAATTATTGGATACCTATTGGATGACAAGTCTGCATTCCTGGAGCTTCACCTAGCAAGTTGCTGTTCTTGTTTTTCTACATACATTTCTGGGTGTTGTAGAATGTCTCTTTTGATTGGCCATCAGCTACTCATATGGTGATCCATATCTAGAGTTCCCATATTCGATTCTTATGATCAGATAGTGCAGTTCACATTTCAATTATTTATTTTTAGCAATGCATTTTCATTATCATCGAATCTGATCAGGAACTACACCTTCCAATGTTGCAGTGGCTTTCTTTACTTTAACTAAGGTTAATATCTCTGCTCTTTATAAGTATAAGATTTACTCATTTAAATTTATTTAATTAATCTAAGTGCTTTTTAAAATAATGTGTAAGCCTTTTGCATACATGCACATACTTTTACTTTTACAGCTATAGCATCATTTTACTAAATACTACTTATTTTATGTGTATATATGAATACCCACACATACTTAGCAACCATCGATGCAGAAAAATATGTGCTTATTTGTGTTAAAGATAATACATTTAATATATGTGCATATGCCACCTTCAACATTTTAAATATAGATAATTAACAACTGATTTATATAAATAAAACTTTTGCTAGTAGATAATGATGTTTAGACAATGTGCCCACAGGAGAAAAAATTTATGAAAATTAAAGGCTAATACTAGATCTTGTGTTTGTACTTTTTTAAAAAAAATTAGCTACCACTAAAAAAAACATTAGTTTCACATCTGCTGAAAAAGAAATTGCAGAAATGCTTTGTATTTTTATTAAGTGTTATATAATTATGGTATGAAAAATGAGAGCATTTAATATTCTTATTTTCTCATTGAGAAAATAAGATTAAATGCTACACATAAGAATCAACTCTTGAACAGCAAATTATAAGATACGAAGATCAGAGTACACATTTCAAGAAAGCACTCTTCATCTGCTATGCAAATTCAAAAAAAAAAAAAATCATTAATCAGCAAATTAGAATACTTTAAGTAAGTTTGTTTTATTTTAAAAAATAAAAATACAATTTTTAAATGTAGTGCTCTTGATAAACAACAAGCTATATATATAATTATACTTTGGATTGGCAAGAATTATAATCATTTTCACTTTTTGTTATAAGCCTTACTATTAATACATATTCATATCACATAACATTCTCATTCAAATACATTAATTATTTGCAATTAGACTCATAATGAACCATTTTAATAAACTTGCAAATACAAAAATGAGAATGTTCTGTGATATGATTATATTCATTACATATTTAAGCTTAGTAAAAGTTAATTACGTGCTGTTGAAATTAATAATATTCATATTTATAAAAAAGAGGCTATTTACTTTATAAAATTCATAAAGTGAACAATATACTTTGCAAATGTGTATAATAAATGTTATGGTTTATACAAAAAATAGAACTGATTTTAATTCTTGGCTGTCTACAATTTTATTATATACATGTTATTGATTATCGACTGCCATATTTAATAATTGTATATTTCATCTCTTAATATAAATAAGATTCAAGCTTTTTGTGATTGCTAGTTAGCAATATCTAAGGACTTAGCTCAATACTTGAAACTTCTAAAATCAGTTCTGGAGTTTTGGATTGTGATAATTTACAATTCAGAAAATTGGCTATTATATAAAAAAATATTTATTTTCATGATGATTTAAAAGAGCGTATTTAAAATTTTAAGTTATAGTTCTTCAATGCTTTAATTATATAATTGGTTAAATTGTAATGTATCTGTTATAGTCCTCCCTTTTCTCAGAAGTGGACTATTCCAGATGTCTCCTTATCTGATCGGATTAAGCATTGTTTCCCACAGGCCAATAGGCTGATGTATAGATAAAACACAGCCAATGATTATTACAGGCCAATAAGCAACGATGCTTTCTGAATCCGGGGGTTTTGAATAAGGTCAGGGATCTGGCTATAAATGGTCAGCCTTTTGTGAGAATCAGGGTAGAACTTCGGTCTAACTGAAAGACTGTTCGCGTTCTCCCAGGAAAACTCTGCTAACCTGAACAGCAGCAAGTATTCCCATTGATGGCACTATGCTATTTAGTCTACACAGCTAGGCAAGTCCCACAGAGATGGGACTCTACTAAGACTACTCTTGGCTCGAGGCAAGCTGTCTTGTACAGCTGGAAAAGCCATACAGCCTACCCGTGAGGCAAGCTATCAGATGTAGCTGGAAGCGGTAGGCAGAACCTAGAGTTTACGTTAAGCTACAATATTCAACATTGTAAATATTCTCTTGTATATATACTATATAATGTATTATATATATTTGTAGATATAATAAATATATTAATTGTAATACTTGTCTTAGTATTATTTTCTGTAGGTTGGGTCTGAAATCCAGACCAAACATAACAGTATCTATATTGGCATTTTAATAATTAATGGATATTTATAATATAGTTCTAAAATTCAAAGGCCTTTTAATGTAAAAAGTTGTTTTAAGTAAGACTTGAGATTAAACTAGATTAAAAAAGTAGTTGGCACAATAGCAACAATAACAATCAAGGTGTTATCTTGAATTCTGAAACTGCAATTAGGAAAAGATCTCAATATGCATCCACTGTATGATGTATAGTGAATGATTGACTGGAAAAAAGGCTTGATTCTAAAAATTTTTGAAAAAAGGCATTACGATCAAAGTATTATTGTAGCATCATCTGGACATTATAAGAAAAGATCTCAATATTGTGAAATGCATACTGATAATGACATAAATATTTTTCAAAGTTATAAACAAAAGCAATAATAATGGAACTAGAAACAACAGCAAACGAACCTACCATTGTGAACTCACTCATAAACAAACTTGTCAAGAAATTGTTTTTGGATGTCTGGATAAGATGAACCAGATCAGCACTGAACGTGTCACGGTTCTTCTCCAAGAAGCCTTTTTATAAAAAAAAGGTTAAACATAATAATTATATAGAAAGAAAGTAATTTAAACTTTTTTTGAATGATAGAGAGCAGATTTTATAGACACCATTAAATAAATAATACCAAAAAAAAAGTTTATATGACAACAAATGTTCTACTATTTAATATACAAATATTTCTTCCAGAAATTTTAGAATATATTATTCTGAGGAGGTAATGGTTGCTATATAATCTTTTTTGATATTATTTATTTATATACAGAAAACAATATACTAACTATATATAAATATAATATAATTATATATACACTATATACAGCATGTGTGTGTGTGAAACAGACTTTAAATAACTTATTGCAGGTCAAAAGCTGCTCCAACAATCTTACCTAAAGAAATAATGGAGAGAGCAATAGTTACCAAGTCTTCCACTTGCTTGTTTGTGAAAGTTTGAAAAGATTATCCTTTAGCAAGAAATAAATGAATACTCATTTAATAACAATAGTGGATGGTTAGTTGGCTTGACTATGGGCCAGTTATCTTAAAAAAAAAATCCCAAATCTGACTAAAAAAAAATTAGACTTTGTCTGAATTCATTTCCAAGTCTACATAAGACAAATGACTATACTATTATTGTATAATATATATATATATACATACAGTAAATCCATGATATACTGTGTCAGTCAGTATACATTACTTTAATTATAAGCTATCCTAAAAAATTGTAAATAAAACAAAAATATTGAAATTCATAAATTTAATAAATTTTATGATAAGACAGCAGCTATTTTTCCATCTCAGAATGCCATATGTGATCATATTTATTAACAGTATTTCTTCAGATTATATTGAAAGTACATACAGTTTATTTTCTATTTTATTATTGCTTACAAATTTGATATGTACATATAATAAAATGTTTTGTAGCTGTAAAGCTAAAAGTGTTAAGAAATTTAATAAAATTCATAAAGTATTCGATAAAATGGAAGTTATTAATTTAATAATGGAAGAAAAAAAAAATTGTTCACATATTGCATCAGAAAGCTTAAAGTTTAAATAAAAAAATGAAATGAATAATGTTAATAGAGATGACTTTATAGATTTTGAAATTGATATGGACTTAAAAACATCAAAACAACTAGAAAAATCAACTAAAAGAACAAACAGTATTTAAAATTGATTATAACACAGATCATATCAAATATAGAGGACAGAATAAATAAGTACAAATTGTGTTTGTGCATTGGATTTGAAGAATATAAAAAGACTTGTGATTCTCTAATAATTTTAATAGTGATTAAAGCTTTGGAATATCAAAACATATATTCAGATAAATTATCAAATTTTGAAGAACATTATCAAAATGCAACAACTAATCATCCAATATTAGTCAATAAAAGGATATCTAACTATTACAAACTAAAGGATAAAAAAAAATGAAACACTGTTCAAAACTTCAGGCAATTAGCATGCACAGCAAGATGAACTTGCAGCCACGAATGTGCGTATGTTTGTATATATATATAAAACAGTCTTTAAATAAACCATTGCAGAGGAAAAGTTCTTCCAAAAATCTTCAAGGAAAAACAGTAAAAAAAGAATTATTCACCAAATTTTCCAAATGCAGGATGTGAGATTTAAGAATTTTCTATTCTTGCTTTACTCTCTAATTAAGAATAACTAAATGTCCACTTACTGACCAATTTTGAATAGATTATTAGCTATGAGCTGATGATCTGGAAAAAAGAAATCCTAAACTTGTTTGAAATTTCAAAAAACTAGATTTGTATCTCAGTTTGTGAGCATGATTGCTGAATACGCTACCACTATTCCACAATATCTTTTTATGTATGTTCATATGTGTACATAATATATTTGGGGAAAAAATTACAGTTAAATATTGTATAAAATAAAACTAAAAAGAAAAGATTTTTTTTTCTTTTTCTGAATCCTAAATAAAATGTGATGATATAACTTAACTTTTAAAAGAGTGTTTTTTTTTTTTCTACTTAAGATCTGGCCAGGAATTAGAAAACAATAATTAATTTAAAAAATATTTCAAATATCACCAGAATCTTCCTTTTAGGATATATTGTTTTTTATTCTGTTCAGAAATAAATTAAAGTCATAGATTAAATAGTCACCATGCAATAATATAGTACCAGCTTACCATTGCTTACATTTAAAACCAGAAAATTAATCAGAGAATTATTTGTATTTTTAAAAATAAAATAATTTCTTATAATAATTATTAATACAGATGGATAAATAAAGGAAGAAGTTAATCATAGAATTAAATTTGGATAAACTGATTTTAACAGAGACAGCTAAATGCTAAAATCAAATGTGCTTATACACTTGAAAAGGGCAGTTTTTAATAAATGATTTTATCAACTCTTATAAATGTGAGGTTTGGGACAATTAATAATGGAATTGAGACTAAATTATATAGCAAAATATGGATAATTCTACATTGTAATTAATACAAAAAGGATTAAAAGTTAAATACATCAGTGAAAAAACCATCAGATTTAATTGCCATTGTTAAAATAATTAATAATTTGAAATGGATTTGAACTGGACACACTGATAGCAGATGAACAACTGCAATCTTAAAATGGGTATCAAAAGATTTGTAAGAGATCTAGAAAGAATCTACATGTGAAAGAGATAGATGAGATAAGAAAGTTTGTTAAGACTGATAAGAAGAAAATAAAGATATATATTGGAGACCATTCATTCTGCAAAAAATTGAAAGTAGTTGTCGAATGATTTATTGCTTGGGATTTTCATAAAGAGTTCAAGACATAGTTGAGCCATTCAAGGATCTTAAGTTCTAGAGTCTGCCACCCTAAACACTGCATCAAAATTAATAATCTATAGTATCACTTTTAATAATAATAATTTAAAATACATTCATTTATATATATAAAAAAATATGTAACTACCTCTTGTGTCGTAAAAAACAACTCCTGCAAAGTGATTGATTCCAAATGAACAATTGATGTCCGATTTAGGCTTTAAGTAGTTTTGATTACTGCCATGTTCCCTGTGAAGTTTATTCAACATTGTCTGGTCTGTACCCTTGAAAGAAAAAATAATGTGTTAAAACTGTTTTTTTTTATTAAATATTAACATAAGGATTCATAACAATTTTTTACCTTTGGAAATTTGCTTTCTTCATCAATTAAAGCCATTATATTGAGCGGTTTTACGGCAATAAGATCTAATGCATCTTGATTATCAACAAATTCAATATGCTGCCAATTAATAGCCTCCAAATTATATTCTTCCTGTAAAAAAAAATGTTTTCTTTATTTTTAGCAGCCTGTATATTCTGCCTGTTTCACAAAAATTTCAACATCTACATTAGGAGCAGAATATTTAATTCAATGTCTTCCAGAGACATCTATTATAAATTTGAGTAATCAATCAATAAAAGCTTACATAACTGGATAGTTCTATTATTTGATGTTAACTGATTACTCAAACTTACAATAGATGATTCTAGAATAAAGAAAGTGGAGTGAATTACTACTCCCAATTCACAAGTTCATTCTTATTAGTTTCTTGATTTGGGCTGCTTGTCAAACTATTTTTCTATTTATTTAGTGTTCTATATCAAAATTTAATAGTAAAATTCTATTATTTTACAATTCATTAAAAAATTGATAAATATTTTTTTGCAAGTAAGTATATACATTTATTGAATGATAGAACATCAACTTTAAAATCATTTTAATATATTAAAAATTTCTTACCTGTTCTAATTTAAAAATATGCCGAACAAAAAACTGCTGCAGGTTTTCATTAGCATAATTTATGCACAACTGCTCAAAACTGCAAATATAAACAAATAATAAAAAGATAAAATGAAATATATGTTTTATACTTCCTTTCAAAATCCAAAATGTTTTTTTACTACCTATTCACATCAAAATTTTCAAATCCAAAGATATCCAAAACTCCGATTGATTTTCGGTAATAATTAGGACTAGGTTTAGGTTTGTAGATTGCAGAGTTGATTTTATTCACAATCCATACAAACATGTGACCATAAATGCCCTTGACAAAAGCATCTCTTACATCTAATGCTTGCTGCTTGCTTAGGTTGGAGACCACGGTATCACCTTGGGCAAATATGGTCCTAGTAGTTAATGCTTCAATTAGGTCCTGCTGATTTACCTTAAAATTAATAAATTAGATAAAAAAAAATTCTTAGATATAAAATAAAGATACAAATAAATAATTTACAATAAATGTTTTAAAAAATAATTTTATAATAATCTCACAAACAATATATTACATTCTTTGGTATCAATAAATTCTAATTTTTAACACTTAAATGTATTTTTATATTTACATGTAGAAACATATAATTTTATCTTACCTCTAATAATTTAGCTGCCTTAGAGGCACAAGGCTTATCAGTAATTTCTGTAGCATCTAAATTCTTAATTGTAGTAGCTGGAAAAAACAAAACAAAAAAAAAGAGAATCTCTAGAAACAGCTACAAGCAACAAATTACAGTAAGATTGTTGTAACTATGGTTCAAAAAAAGTATTAATAAAAAATAAAAAGTTGCTAAAAAAATGAAATTTAATTTTTAAATTTAAATTTTTTAAGCCATGATAAATTCACAAAACATTGAAAGAAATCTGATTGATCCAAACTAAGAACCACTAAGGCATTGCAGCTTTTGAATTTCATTAACATTTAGTAATTTTTATTTCGGTTGGTGGTAGGGGGGGGGGGTGATTTAGTGAATACATTATATATAAGTAGTACATATCTAGATTTGAGTACAAGTGTAAATATAAATATATGCTCTTTCTGTCTCTCAATTTATGATAACTGTATTATTGAGATATTTCTTCTTCTGCTAATTATTTTTATTCATGACTTAATGTGCATTATTTTTAAATTAAATTGTATCGCATATATGCACATACTGTATATACATATAAAAAAATTTATAGTGTATATTATATATTAAAAATAGTCTCACCCATATGCACATATTGTATATATATTGTAAATATCGATAAATCTATCTATATTTTAAAAATCATTTGTTGTTATTAAAAAAAAAAATGTCTTTGATTTGATGTTTATATATAGAATATTATTATTGTTTATAGTTATTACCTATAGTTGTTTGGATTTATTACTTTATTTATTTGTTGAGGTACATCGATGTGAATATTTAATTGTTATTATTCTTAATGGTGAGATTTTTAATGGTAATAGTGACATGTTTTAATTATTATAAATAAATAGAGACATATAAATTGTTGATTATAAAAAAGATTATTTTATTTGTAGTGATTATTAAAAAAATGCAATGTTATTATTTATGTATATATATATATTTTTAAAGCTGTCAAATAAATTTTCAATTTAATATTTTTTATATGATTGGTATTTTTTTTTTAATGTTAATTGTTTAAAGAAAACATATGTAACAATGGTTTTCAAAAACTGTGTGTTCTGTAGCACGTGGAAAACAACAACAGCAGCAACAAAAGAAGCCATCATTATTGAGATAATTATAAAAAAAAAACTGAAGGATAAAATTAGTTGTACTTTGTTTCTTTGAAATTGCCATTCTTAAGAATAATTAAATAAGATAAATTATTGTAGTAAAAACATAAACCATGACCGGCTAATATATATCTATCGCAGCCAGGGAGCTGTGCTATTTCTTTTCTTTTATCCCAATGCAGTTTAAAAAGAAAAACTAGGCAAATTTCAATACATGAATTTCACCACGTCTGAAGCCGAAATTTGATATAGCTATCTGGAATTTATAATGGTAAATCTAATAACAAGCTGGAAGTAACTAAAATTAGTTAATATATTGGATTCAACATGTCAATTATTATTTGTTTTTCAAGAAGAGAAATCTTTAAAAAAAGTGAAATATATATATGTGCTTGGAAACCGATAGTTTTCTCTAACGTGCTATTTCTTCGATTTAACTTTGGCTAGAATGCATTCTAATATTAAAGAAATATAAAGGAATAAAAAACAACAGAACAAGTTGACTTTTGAAAAGAAAAATAAACAAGTTAAACTTTAAAAAAAGGTAGTAAATAATTTTATTAATATATATATTTTTGAGATCGATATTCTTTTTTTTTTTTTACTTTTATTTTTAACTAGAAAGCGTCTTGTTTTCTAAAAAAAACAAACATTTAACAAATGTCAAAATTAACACTTAAGTAATTTAAAATTTTAAAATATGGCGAATAAGTTTGGGTTGCATACGAGATGTTATATATATATATTAATAAGTGAAATTTATATTCGCAAATTTTATTATAAAAATTATTCACTTATCTATTTTCATTTTTTTTTTTTTTTACTTCATATAATAATTCTTATGCAGATCTAAACAATAACTTATATATTTGCTGTATGTAATATGCTTTTATTTATTTTATTTTTTTTTTAATTTTAAATATTTGGATAATATAAATATTGATTTGTATTTATATTAGTGTATACTTGTTAAGCACAAATATGTCTTTATATATTTAATATACATACTTATTACAAGTATATATGTATATTTTTTTTGTATATGGGTTTGTATTTGAAAACTATTTAAAACACTGATACTACCTAAAATCAAATCATAATATAGAAATAAAGGATGTATTATTTGTTTTATAAGTAATGCCTTTGTAATTTATTTGGAAGAGTATTAGTATTTTATTCTTATTTTTCTTTTAGTGCCAAAGTCATTATGAAATTAATTGAATTCACAATTTCATGGAGAATAACTTCGTATTTCACTTATTATTTAGTCTTTAGGTCACTTACGCACATTAATGTTCATTGATATGTTTAGATATATATATAATTCTATTTATTGGATATGTATATTAGTTTCAATAGAATTCCCTTTGTTTCTGATATATATTTTGTTAGTTAGTCATATCAATCCTAAGAATAAATTATAATAATGGGTCTCATTATTGCTCTGTATGATTTTGGATTTATTTCATGTATAGCTAGTCGGAAGGGCATATAAACAATTTATTTAAATATAATTGGGATAATTTTATCTTTCTTCATTTAAATTATACAATCTATCATATTTGGCTTTCTCAACAATTGGATTCATTTAGATTGTTAAGATCTTTCTTTATGTGTAAGAGGTGCTATGTTTCTATTATTTAAATTAGATGATAAATACGTTCTACTACATTTGGCACCATCAACATGTAGACATGATTAATTAAGGACTGTTGCTAGTCGTTTCATTATATTTGATGCCTAAAATGTGAGGTTTGACTCATTATGATTTGATTATGAGGATATAGCAATCATGATTCCACTATATTTGGCTTTCCCAATGATTGGGCCATTTCAATTGTGGATAGGCATTCCATTACATTGTGGAACCAACATTTGAGGCCTTCTTTCTTCATATGTGTATTTTTGTTTGAGATCATTTAGATTACATATATTCCATTCCTTTTGTCATCCAAAGTTTGGAGCATTATTTTCTTTTCATATATTGACGTTCCATTACATTTAATGCCACAACGTGGTCAGCATAATATGTTTATATATATATGTTCCATTACATTTGGCACCACAAACTGTGGAGCCCAGTTAATTAATGATTGGTATAATGGAGTAAAAGTATTGTCCATTACAATATATAAAAACATTTATAGTGTATATCATATATGTTAAAAATATAAAGTTTGTTACAATTAATGGATTTTGTTATTTGAGTAAAAGCTTGGAACCAAATGACTTGGATGTAAGAAATCTTCTGTAATATTTTTTGGTTGTTTTAAGATTAAAAAAAAATTGTATCATATACAATAGGTAAAATTAATATAGAAAGAATAGTTCATTTTTGTACTGTCATTTTTTATGACTTTATTTTAATTTGAAATAGAATAAAATTAAGATAGAAATGGGATAAATTTAATAAGATGTTAATGGAGAAAATTAACACTGCAGGAATGTTCAGAAGTAAAAAAATTTTGGATACATGAAAAAGAGAAATAAAAAACAAAAGGATATTATATTATTAAATGCAGAGAAAAAAGAGTATGAGAATAGGGAAGAACTTTAAAAAATGCTTAAATGAATTTGCAATAAAACTTTGAATGAAAGAGACTTAATAAGTGAATACAATTTATTAACAAGCTTAATTTATGAGAAGAAAGACAGAAAAGACTGAAGAATTGATTAAAGTAAGTTATGTATGAAAAAATGAAAAGTAAAAAGATTAGATATGATAGGGCAGTGAAATAATAATGAGTATGGGAAAATTAAAGTTTTAATAAAGTTAAAATTGATAATAAGATTTCAGATGAATGGAAGTATATGATAATTAGATTATAAAGGAAAGGGAAAGAATTTTAGGTTCCCTTAACTAGCCATAGATAAATAGCAATAACTTCCATAGTTTATAATCATTTATGTATATATTGATGTGCAGAGTTATGACTTGGATGGAAGAGAATGAAATTTGGGGGAATTCAGAAAGGATTTCATACAAAGAGAAAAATTAGAGATAATTTATTTATTACATTTCATTTGATTAAAATCTTCCCCATTAATTATTGCATTTTTAGATATAGAAAAGGCTTATAATAGAATGGATGGAAGAGATCGTAGAAAAGTTTTGAAAATATGAAATAGGTTTAGGATTACTATGATGTCTTTATAAGAATAATTTTTGAGGATATAGAATCAATGGAAAGTTAAATTGGGTTAAAACATAAATATCTATTATCATCGTTATTATTTGTTTGTTTCTAAGATAATTGAAAATTGAGATAGAAAAATTAGGGATAGTAATGAGGATTCCTATAGTTGAAACTAACAGAATATATAATGTGCTGGCTCTTTTTCCCCATAGATTAATTATGTGGTATTTTTGCACAAAAAGTGTAAAAGATATTATTAGTAAACAAGAGAAGTATAAAAATTAAATTTAATAATGAAAAATCTAAAATATAAGTATTTAATAGAAAAAAATAAAACTGAAGAATAGAAAATGGGAAATATTTATCTTGAAAAAGTGGAGAAATATAGATATATAGATACTTTGTTAGATGGAAAAGGAATTATATCGATAAATAAGGAATCAAAAACTAGAATAAGATTGATTAAAAATCTGACGTTTTTTTATATAATAAATATAGATAGAAAAAAATAGATAACTCAGAAATTTTTTGATAGAATAATAATTGGGTGGTAAATTGTGACAACAAATTATTGTAAATGATGAATCAAACAAAAGCTTTAAAATGTAATAACATATTTGTTGCTATTTTGTTTTTAATAATGGAAATCAAAATCTTTAGAAGATTTTAATATATGAATAAAAATAGATGAATAAAAAGTAGTGTTTAATTGCGTTTTGAGGAAATAAAAAATTTATTTTCACATATTTATATAAGAAATACTATAAATGTATAGAGAATGTATTACAAGTACATAATTATGAGAGGTGGGAAAGAAAATTATTTAGACTAGCAGAAAACGAATTATGAATTTTTTTTAAAAAAATCATAGATTTATGAGAAAATTTTAAAAAAAAATCCATAGAAGTTTATATGATAATAATAAAAAGAGTTTATCATTATTTGATACAATGGCAGTTTTAGAAAACAAAAATGGAATGAGGATTTGGATTGTAGACCAAGTTTATGTGAAGATAGGAGAGAGTATTGAATATTTATTTTTGGAATGTAGAATGTTAAAAGATGATTCCAATAAATTATATAAAGATTAATAAAAATTTAAAGATAAAAAAAATGAAAGAGGTAGAAATTTTATGATTTTTTATTGAGGACTTTATAATAAAATTGGGGAATATAAAGATAGAATAACGGAATCATTGAAAAAGGTCTTATTAAAATGGGATAGAAAGAAAAAAGAAATGAACCATGGCTGAAGAAATAATTGAATAATAAAAAGTAAAAAATAGAGGAGCTTATTGAGGTATATAAAAAGTTTTGAGAAAAGAAATGTTTAATTTGGCTAAAAGATTTTCTGGAAACATGACATACAGAAATTTCTAATTATATTTAAGAAGCCATTTTGCATTATATCACAGAAAAACATAAAGAAGATTAGTAGTACACATGGTTTTTATTATTACTTACAAATAATATCAATTCCCTATTTAATAAATTGCTATTATTATGTAATTTGTTATTCCATAGATAAGAGTTATTTTGATTTTCTCCTTTATATTTACACAATGTATATAATTCATATTAGCAAAATCATGTTTAGAACCATGTTTAGACATAATATCTATACACCAAATATGATAATAATTGCTAAATAAACATTATTGTAATTGCAAATAAGCTTATACATACACAAAAAACACAGTAATAATGTTTGTGCCATTAAATAATTATAAATTGACAATGGCAATTACTACCATATATTTAAAATTAGCATAACAATATTAATGGTACATTTTTTTCAGGCAGTAAAGAATCCAGAGTAATTTCTTTAATTAGTTGTGATGCACTTCCATTTAAATTTGTTACAGTTTTTGCAACAAAATTGGAAAATATAGTGGGAATATCAACTCAGCTTTCATTAAAACAGAATAGGAGTTAAAAAAAAAAAAGAGAAGTGAACTAGAATTGAAAAAATAACTGGATAATAAAGAAATAGATGAGTTTATTGTACTGTGTGAGAATTTTAAAGAGAGAGAATGTTTAATTTGGATAATGGAGTTTTTCAGCATACAGCTTATACCCAAAAACTTCTGACTTCATTTAACAAGTTATTTTACATTACATCATATTGCATTAACATATTACAATCCATATAGTATTAAATAAAATTAAATACCTGAATATTTAACATTTCCTAGATGAAGAAGAGCACCAAGTATCTTGAGGATTTCCCAAATCTCATTATCAGAAAACATTAAGACTTTCATGGCAGATCGTATGTCTGAAAATTCAGATGCATCGTCTCGTCCAATACAAACTAACGATTTGCCCTATTTTATGTAACAAAAACATTTACAATTATTTAAATAATTGATTATTTAATTATCATAATATAATACAAATTATACTAATTTAAATTATCAATTAATATTGCTGTGACTATGAGCTTTCTATTAATATATTACTTGATACTAATTATGGACCAAATACAAATTAAATTGATATATTTTACTTTATTTTACATTGTCACTTTTGTATATTAAACATCTCTATTGCTCTCCACTCTAGAAAAATCCCATGATCTCTTTTCCGGTTTTCTCAGGGAAGAAGCTTATTGGCAAATAGCTATACTCAGTCTGTTATTTAAGCTAATAGTTTGAATTCCAAATGATCTTTTCATATAATTATATGCTAAGATAGATAACTCATCTAATGTTCTACAATTTCATCCAATTCTTAGATACTGTCAACTAGAAATAAAACTTTAAGATATCAATGTTTTTTGTTCTTCTATTGAGAATATTGAAATCATGAGTAAATATTAGTCCAAAGCATCCCTGAACACCTTTTAAAATAAATCAATTACAGAATACTGAAGTATCATTTCATGCTCAATAAAGACCCAAATTGTCATATCCGACCTTGCCTTTAGAAGTGGACTATTCCAGATTCCTTGCCTGATTGGCTAGCACCCGGTCACTATCCAATAGGGATAAATCATTTGTTGGGGTTTGCACACATAATCAGAGTGTTTCCAGTAAGGTAGAGGATCTGCCATTAAATAGTTAGCCTTTTTGGAAGAAAGGCAGAGAGCAATTCCTTCTGTCAATCTGAACGACCGAACATACTCTTTAATAAACTCTTTACCATCAGCAAAGATATTTTCTCTAGTCATTATCATGATGACCATGTAGTGAGGCAGATCCACCTAAGGACTGGAAACATCTAAGTCCACAGCCGATTCAAGGCAAGCTGTTCTGCTCAGTTGGAAGAGTCTGAACTAGAGCCTACTTGAAGCAAGCTGGAAAAGTCTTACTTGAACTCGCAAGGCAGGCTACTTATATAGCTGGAAGTGAGTTCCATTACTCGGGATGACTACTTCAGCATTAAATTGTATAGACCATATTTATATGTTTTATTAACTAACATGTGTGTATATTTTTGTCACTAATAAATTATACATATTAATTGTTAAGTAGTTGTCATCATTTGTCTATTGTTTTGGGACCAAACCTGTAAATTTAGCCAAACATAACACAAATCAACAAAGATTTTGACTTCATAATATTTCAGTCAGTCCTATGAATTTTTACAAACAGTCATGTTCAATTAAACTGATACTGTCATTGTCCATTAGAGAGTGAATAATAAATAATGAAGCTTAATTCCAAAAGTATAATTTAATGATTATACTTTAGTTCAGTGATATTAAAAAGCTTAGACCATATGAAATGGTATATGAGAATGTCATGCAAAAATGGCATTTGCTCTATTTATTTTGGTCCACTGATTAGTTTAAAAATATAAAAATTTATCCATGTCCTATGATTAATAGTTTTATTAATTTAGTAGCCATTGAATAATAAAAATCTTGTAAAAAAATTTCATAAAAGTTGTTTGACAGTCTGTGACTGGTCTATACTGCAATATAAAAGATTTACCTATTTATTTAATATAAATCAATTTATATTTTAGACAACTAACTATTAATAAACAATATAAAAAATTCCATAGCTCGTGTAAGTATAGAAACTAGTGATCATGTGATGTTATAGCGGTTTTATATCAATCCTGCCCATAGGATAATGGTAATTGTGGTTTTTTTAAAAAAAACAATGACACCAAAGTGTGTAGATACTCTACTGCATTCAGATCTATATGACTATACAAGTGAATGAACTTGAATTGAAAGCATTATTGTGTTTTCATCTTGGGATCATAGCTTTATAGTTAAATAGATAAAAGATCGCTGCTAGAGTTTTGCATTAGATCTTAAGATCTAGAGGAAGAACTCTCAAATACAAAGCTTCTCACTGATGAAAGCCACAAGGTAAAACCTAATCTGAAGATATTGGATGAGTAGACACAGAGATTTTATGCAGAAACCTTTTTGCATCCATTGATTATTAAAGTTTGCACTGGGTGGCAATATTATATGGAGAGTTTACTACTGTAAGAAAGAGACTCATAAGTGACTTTGTTAAGTCTTAGTTTTTCAGTGTAAATGAAGATTTGTTGAAAATTAACTTTATGATTCATGATTTGCATTTACAACAGTTACAAAAATCAAGTCTGCAAAATTCCAGTTCTGTAGGAAATAAATATCATTGATGAAATGTCAAAAATTCAATTGACTTTACTAGTATCTAAAAAAAAAAAAAAATTGTTTGGAGTCTCACAAAAATTTCATTCCTTCAGCCTAATTTTGTGAGGGTCTCAAGAGATTCTTGGTTGAACTTTTGAATGATAATTACTTCAATAGTATATTATAAAATATTTCCAAGCATCTTCGGAATCAGATAGACAATATTCACCAGTCTATATAATTATAAGCTCCAGAATTGAAAATTATTATGATTATAACTCTATTATAACTTTAAAAGTATATTTTTGTATCCTGAGTTATTATTTTGAATAGTATAAAGAAATAAACGTAAGTAGCATCATATGACTTTACCTGTTTATTTTCAACATCTGCAATAGGAAAAGTAATTTATTTTATTTAGTCAATGAAAGAGCCATTTATTACAAGCTTCAGCAATCAATAGATACTAATTGATTAAGTTATATCATCATCCCAAGATTAATTTGTGCCTATTGGTTATGCTCAGCAACAAGCAGGATTTACTCTTACATATCTAACTACTATTTTACTTCTTTAATTTATCCAAGCTAATAACTTGAGATGTAAACCTCATGATCTAAACCCAAATTACTAAGCTGAGATTCAACCAGTATAAGATAGCCAATATTCAAAAATTGGTCTGATATGAATGTAGCCCAAACAAGTGATGGCATCTACTGATT
Source organism: Epiperipatus broadwayi (assembly GCA_028023455.1). NCBI lineage: Eukaryota > Metazoa > Onychophora > Udeonychophora > Euonychophora > Peripatidae > Epiperipatus > Epiperipatus broadwayi. Next base: position 394,206 of record JAQFVV010012925.1, read on the forward strand.
ATCAAGCTTACAAAAGTTGATTCTGCAATAGTGTAAATTATTGTCCTAATGCAGATTTTGAAAGTAAATGCAAAAAAAATCACACGAAGCTTTATTTAAAAAGTAGTTTAGGGAAGTGAATACTCTTTAGAATTCAAATTCTGATCTCTCTGGATAGACTAAATAGAATAAAATATTGCTAATTTCTTTATTATTATTATTATTATCATAGCTATTTTATTATATACAAAACAAAAACAAACTGTACCTGAGTTAAATAGAAATAGTGAGAAGGATCCTTCAAGTCTAGTTTTGCTTTTTCATCTTTATTGAGACCAGCCAGCATACAGTAAAAAATATGATAATTTCTTTCATCTCGAGCCTTTAAAAAAAAAACCAAACAATCTTATATGAAAACAAAATGTTAAAAAATAAAATAATAAAGATTTAAAAAATAAAAACATTAAAAAAATCTCTCTAAGCCTAGCTGTATATTTTAAGATAAAAAATTCTGTTTTAGTTTGCTTACACTAAGAGAGAAGTATAATATACAATAGCAAATTATGACTAATAATAATTAAGAATTATTGCTTTTCTTTATTATCAGTGACTCTGAAAGTATTGAGACAGAGAACTTAATAAATGTTTATACTAGACCATTGAACTGTCGTGGAACAAGATCTTCAAACACCTTCTAACACAACTGAATAGATTGTAGTGGAAAAGTTTTTAATTGTCTTTTTTAGTTCATTTTATCTGTAAAATTTTCTGCTTTATAAAAATATCTGCTGCAATAGATTTCAGTACCCCCCTCCCCAAGACATCTACTTTCTAAACAGATGTACTTGTAGAATCATAGTTAAGAGTTTTGAGTACATCACACAGCTTTCTCTTTAACATTTGCATTAGTAACAGAAATCCATTCTATTTTCTTAATTCCAGTATTATTGTTCTTAATGCAAATGTAATGTGATTGCTCAGAGTAAAAAAGGCATGTTATGGAAAAAGTTCTTAAGTTAATTTGATGAAAAAAAGTTCATTGTCAAATTACGCACTTCCTTAGTCATCAGCATTAGTTTACATCATAAGACTGCAATAAAACTGCTTGTTAATAATAATAATGGCAAACCATAATATATACCAACATAGCAAATACAAAGTCCAAATGCTTGGTGATCATGTAACATTCACTGCAATAAATAACAAAATATGAGTAAAATCTGCCTTCAGCAATATAATGCTGATAATTGTTACATCAAAATAAATTGATATATAATCTGACTTTAATGGATATATAGGCACAATAAATTCATGAAACAGAATATTCTACTCAAATTTAGAAAATCATGTACAACTCCAAGATATAAAATAGTGCATGTGAACAATTTTGTTAGAATTTGATCGCCAGACTAAAATTAACAACAGTCATACATATCCAATCAGCACTTAGTATAGACACTTTGGAAAGATTATGTTTGTATTTTTTTTTTTAAAAAAAACTGAATAAAAATATAACTGCTCTATTCTTAATCTCTTTACAGCTAGTATATAAAAAAGATAATATATTAATTAATCTGCATCTAGTATTGCTAAAACAAGATTATGTTAGGTAGTCAAAAAAAAAAGCAGTAGTTAAAAATGTGATTGAGTGTTTCAATATAATTTATTGTTCTATCTAATTCTACTAAAAAATTCCCTAGTTGGAGAACATTTCCAGATTAAATTTCCCAACAGTATTTATACATTTATCATCATAACTTGGATATTTAGATAACTTGACAGCAGTTTTTTATGTTTAATCAATTTAAGTCTCTATTTCAACCACTAAATAAGTTAGAAATTTTTCTCTACAAATCTTTGGAATTCCTCTCCAAGACCAAAATATTATTTCATTGCTTTCATAATGAGTAAAAATAATGATTCTAATTTAAAAATTCTAATTATAACAAGCAATTATAAATCCATTAAGATAGACATATGTATAATTCTATCATAGGAATAAAATACTCAGATGAATCCACAAATGTTGCATAATGATTACATTAATTCTTCATGATTGACAATATAGCTAAGTTTACAACCAAGATCATAGTTTCAGAATAACAAAACACCAATTATCCTGATCCTAGTCTATACCTGAAGCTCCTGGGAATTACATCTACTGCATTGGTGAAATTTCATGATAGTTAAATTTAGCATGCCATTAAGGACTAAAAAATTTAACAGAATGTGCAATACCCAAGTGCCATATAAAAGATGTGTTAAATTTGAATGGAAATTCAGTCTAAAAAAAGTTAGGCACATCTAGTCAACAACCAAAATGCTCCGACCTTCACATATCAAACGTAAAGTTGTCGTTTTGATTTCTGAACCATACTTAATTTCTCAAGCAATCATTATCCACACTTCTCAATAACTCAAGATTTTAAAAAAATAAATTGAACGGTTTGTTGCTTAGAAGTTCAAATAACAATTAAGCACCAGGAGTAATAAAGTTGAATTGCAATATATGAATCTTTAGCTCTCAAGCCCATCAGTACATCATTGGATTATATATTGCAGGGCACATTTGAAACAATGATAAACTTTGAAAATTTCTAAACAGCATCAAGATTTTTTTTTTTCAGACAATAACTCATAGATAATCCAGCTAAATTTTTACCAGTAATTGATTATGTTTTGGAACAAATGGTGAATAGATCTTTTACTTGAAATGGATTATTTTAATACTATTTATCTTTTTCTGAATTAAACGAACTTCAATTTGACTCTTCTTAACAAAAAACATTCAAAAGAGACAAGCAAATTTTCTAATGAACATCACTCACAACTAATAATGATAGAAGATCCTATTTTAAATACTGATTGCTAAACTTTGATTAACATGCAAGGATAAATAAATTCTATCAAGATAATATATATATATTTGTTGTAGAAAAATATGATTACATCAATAAGGATCATCATCTTTATGTAAAAAAATCTCTATTGATATCTTAATAAACAAATCAGTCAGAAACTAGGATTTTAATATTAATCTAGTAGTCAAAAAGCAAATGTATTTTTATGACTAAGTTCAAACATAACAAGGCACATTAATATCATATTATTTTATAGCCTATATATCAAGTTACAACATTTAATTTACAACTTTAAATTATTGTGAGAACATCTAGGCATTCTTTATTAATTCACTATAAAATTAAGATATATGATATTTTATAAGTCGATCAGCAAAGTGAAATCTTGATCTTAACCCAATAGACAAAAAGCAAGTGTTATTTTTATGACTAAACTTAAACATAATGCACATTAATAATGTATTATTCTATAGCCTATCTAATATAAATAGTTTTAATATTTGAAAATTTTTTTTTAAAAGACACTTTAAATTATAGAATATTTAATTTATAATTGTAAATTATTAAGACAGTATTTAAACACCCTTTATTAACTCATTGTGAAAATAAGATATGATTTATATAAAAACTAAATTCTCAAAAAACTAGTTGTAAGGAAACTTCTTTTATCAATTGTGCTAACTCTCAAACATCACTACATATGTGCACATGTAAAAATATTATCAAAAAATATGTATAGTGAGTTTTGCATGTTTTAATATATTTTTTATGTAATATATTTTTTATGTATGTACAAATGAAATATGAATGATTAAACATATTAAATTTTTGAAGAAATTGATTTCTTAAAACACAAGTAGAAAAAAACATGTTAGGACAAGTTTTTTTTTTTTTAAAAAAAAAAGGGGGGGAGGGCTGTGATTCATTAATAATAATCTGCCACCTACCATCTTTGTGAGTGCTGATAATGATGATGATATAACAATTTATGATTACATGTTTTTTTTCTTTTTGATTATACTATTTTAACATTTTGAAACTAAATATTAAAATATATATATATAATATTCATGTTGTATTTTTATATTGCACTACTGCTGGATGGCTCAGTTAGTTAGAGCGTTACCTTAAAATCCAATAATCAAGAACATAAGGACCCAGATTCGAATCCCATGCTAGTAATGTCACTGGTCAGGCCAGCAACACCTGAAGAAGAGAGGAGAACAATACCTCTCGAAACATTGTGCATATACTAACCAGTTTACTGTGATATTACTTACAGTTAGTGCATATATTAACCTGTTTGCTGTGACATTACTAACAGTTGGTGCATATTACTAATAGTTGAATGTATTTGAAATATTTAAAAAATAAAATAAAATTGTTCTAAAGACATTCAACACACATATTAGATCAGGGATGCCCAACCCGTAGCTCGCGAGTCACATGTGGCTCGCGAGTCACATGTGGCTCGCATTGCACTCTTCAAGAAAAAATGATAAAATATTTTATGTTCCTTGACGCCACATGCACACACTAAAAAATAAACATTTTTACAATTCAAATGATAACGATATGCAGTGTCAGGTTTCACATTAAATAAAATAATTAAAATATACTTTTCCTGTAATTGTAATTTATATGTATGTTACCAAATTTTTAATAAATAAATATAAATAAAATGTATTTACATTTTTTTTCTTTTTAACATATTTCACCAGTTTTTTTTTTAGTTTGTGAATTATGTTTATAAATGTAATATGAAAAATGCAATATATAATTGTGGCTCCCCAAATTTTTTTAAATTCTCAACTGGCTCGTGTCAAGTTAAAGGTTGGGCATCCCTGTATTAGATGATGGAAATAGTCCAATATAAAAATATAACTACAACACTATCATCACAAACCTTTAGGAAAACATATAATATTCATGATAAATTTTTTGACTACACATTTAAATTAAAATTTATAAGAAACATAAAACATCTTACCTGGCTTACAATTCGAGACTTTTCAAGTAAATATTGTTCTATTTTAGCGCCCTCTATAACACCAAGCTTATTGAAATGAATATCTACATATTTCCCAAATCTACTAGAATTATCATTCCGGATGGTTTTAGCATTGCCAAAAGCTTAAAGATAAAAATAAATAATTAGAACCATTTATGCAATTAATATATTACAGATTTTACTTAATAATATTAATATAATGAGAATAATTGAACACACTCTATTAACTCATTATTTAAATAAAATATAAAAAAATTATATAATAGCTCAACCAGAATTACAAATTGTGACAATACAAGGCTTACAGGAGCAGTTTCAAAGGATTTTTCTTTATCATTTGTCCTCACGCCTAATTCTATGGCACGCTAATTATTAATTTATGTATTTCATCTTTTATACATTAAAATAAAGCAAGTAAAATATTCTCAATATATATGATTTAACTCCATCCTGACTGTAGTTAGTGATATTAGGGCTTGGCACAGCTCATAAAAAGGGTTTCATAAAATAAGTTCTAAGAAATTTGTATTGTCATAGTTTAAAATTCAGAATTTGATTATTACATTTAAGAACTTATAACTTTATATAAAAATAGATAATGGAGGATGATTAAATTTAAATTATTCATAGCAATTACAATAAAACAATATATTATTATATATAAGATAAATTATAAAATGATTTTACCTTCCAGAATAGGATTAGCCTCTAAGATTTGTTGTTCTATCCAGGAATGCTGTCCACTTATCGCTGCTAAGAACTGTAGGATTAATTTAGTACTTTCTGTTTTTCCAGCCCCACTCTCACCACTAATAAAAACAAAATACAAAAAACAAATTGGATTATTATAATAATTTTATTTTTGTATTTGAATATGACATAAACTTTCATTATTTTCCACCAATCCTTGTCAAAAATATTTCAACCTTATACATTTGTCACCCTATTACTGCTTCAAACAAATATTGCACACTTTTTTTTATAATTTTCATTTTTTTTAAAGGACAAAGAAATCAAATTCATTAAGTAAATAAAATAATTTCATTCAGTATATATTTTTTAATACAAAAGCATATAAAGTTTCTAGAAATTATTTTAATTTAAATTTAATTATATAAAATTATAACAAACCAAGAAAACACAATCTTCTAAATAATTGAAAAGAGATTCACTCAAATATTTTTTCAAACTGTACATAAATAAATAAAATGTCACAATTAAAAGTTTCTAGTTGCATGCATAAAAAACAACAACAAAAATTGAAACCATTTGCAATTTTGAGCATAGTCAATCATATGAACACTTATAAACAGTGCACATCCCTGCTTTTTTGATACATCTGAGAATTCTCTTGCATAGAATATCGTATTAATTTTTAAAAATATTGACTCTAAATATATATGAGCATTTTCTGCATTAAAAAAATAATAATAATTAGGCAAAAGAATATTATAGTTAAGTGATAATATTTGCTTGATATCAATAATGTTAGAACAGTAGCAACTCTCTCAGCATACAACAGCTCCACCTAGTACAAGCCATAGTAATCAATGGGTGTTAGAAAACTTTAGCACCAATAATATTATTACAGCTTGTTATCTCTTTAATATAATTTACTCTAGCATCTCAATATTTAGAGTGATATCATAGAAATTTAGTGCCTTTATATCATTAAGTTTGCATATAAAATTATTTTAAAAATTGTGGCAAGCAATGAATAATATATTATTGGTCATATTTTATTTCTAGGACTTAGTAACTTACTGTATAGATTATTGCCTTAACAGATTAATGTGAATGTTAAGTATAATGCTGTGATCAAAAAACATTATCATTAATGTAATGACGGGTTTTGAACCCAGACCTTCAAGCTCCCTTCTGTCATCCACTCCATCTTATATAACCAATAAGGGAGCTTTTAATACTGGGTTCAAATCCCCTATAATTATATCTAAATTAAAAGTATATTTAATACCCTTGTATTTAAATATTACATTATCATTAATGATAAAACATCCAATGCCTTACATTAACCATTAACAAAAAATATCACAAGAATTTCATACTCAAGATTCACATTAATAAGTATGTACTGTTTTGAATTATAATTACTTTTTTTTTTACTTTTTAGCTGTGAGTTGACTAATAACTGCCTTCCTGGTACTAAAGAATTAAAGCAATTAAAGCAGTTGATCTTGAAAAATTGCTAAAATAACTATTTATTTATTTTTATAGACCATTGCTTGAAAAGTTAAGTAATATTAGTGCATTAAAATGATGGGAAGAAATTTACAATAGTTATCCCCTACTTTCATGACAATGCAATTAATAATAAAATGATTAATAGAAATATAATCTGATATTGTTCATCATGTTAAATAAAATTTAAATGTTTATGCTTTAAAATAAAAATATTCATATATGCCAATACAAGTTTATGAAAAATTGCATAAATTACCATAAAAAACATTTACTTAAATATTTTTTAAAATCTGTAATTCAATATCACTTCTATGGCAGTTATTACTACTACAATTCACTTTATTAGTAATTCATATAATGCTTAGAAGCTGAAAGCAAAACATGAATAAGACAATCTGCATCAAGATAGATGAATTACCAACAGGAATGATCTCTACTTTAAAAATAAAAATAATGGTTTGATCAGTTTCTCAGGAAGTCATATAATGGTCAAGCAATGAAGTGATAAACTGAATATAACAATTTTATATCAATGACAAAATATTTTACTTTCTTCATTTGGAATCAATCCATGGATCATTAGCTTTTGATTTTAGATTGCCCTAATTGCTCGATGAACCTTTTATTCAAAGCTACAATTACTAATGAAGTCATGTTAATTTGGGAAATTGGGACATTATAAAGCCTGAACATTCAAAGTAATAATAAATCATTTAGAAAAATACATGTGACATTGTGAAGCCTGAAGATTCGGATAATTAATAAATCATTCTGAAGAATAGATGTGAAAATGTGAAACTTATTTATCAGATGTTTCTCAACAAAATACTAGCTAAAGATAATCACAAATATAAGAATGATTCAAAATTAGCACCAGCTTAAACTACAAAGTAATTTCAAAAAACAAGGTAAAGACATACAAAAATATTTTGTATTATGTGCTTCTTAAAAAAAATAATAATAATAAGATTTTTGTTATTATCTAAAATAATTTATTCAAACTACTTATTATTAAAACGATTTGATTATTTAAATAACTTGATTTATGTTTAAATAATAAAATATCATTTTTTGTTTCCTACACCTTCTTGCAGCTAAAATAATAAATTTATATTTTTATAAGTCGTAATTAAGCTACAAATTTTGCACTACATAAATGTTTAATTGTTAAACTAGAACATTAATAAAAAAACATTATATATTTTTTATTCCTAATGCATTTACATTAGGATTGCTTGATAGATATTTTAAAATTACATTATTTCAGTGATTCAAAATTAATACCTGTGGTTGTGCATGGTTTAGTACAATGGCAGATTTAAAAACTAAAAGCCTATGGATCATAGTTCATTCTGACAATGCCAATGCTCAATGACCCATGATCTTCCGAGCAATAAAATATTCAATTTTTTCTTCAGTGATTAAGTGCAGGAATACAGTGTCAAGTTCAAGGTTCATAGATTGCCACTCAACTTGTCATTTCCAATGCTTGAATTTTATGTAAACTTCCAAACAATAAATTATTTGATTGTTTTTACCCACAGTATAGTTTAGTGTAGTGTTGTGGTTTAGCATATTGGTAGAGTACTGGCTTGGGATTGTAATGTTCCAGAATCAATTCTGACACCTAAACTTCTTATGAATTCTCAAGCAATAAAGCCATTAACCTTTTTTCCCCCTGTCATTTCTGTTATTGAAATATCATATGACCTCCTGAGTAACAAAATATCTAATCTCTCAGCAAAAAAAAAAGCGAATTTTCTACTTCTCATTTAATATTACTGACATCATTTACTAAACAATATATTTATATAAAATATTTTATAAATAAAATACTTTTATTTAAATTGATGAATAATAATGCACTAAAAACTAAATCTTATCTTCAACCACAATTTTAGTTATTATAATTTGAAATAGAAGTGAAGGCCATCTATAAATTAATTAATTCAATCACTATTTTTATAACTGGTGATTGAATTAATTAGTTATATTTAACTGAAAATAAAAGTATAGGGTGCCCATAAATTAATCAATTTAGTCACTATTTTTAAAATTAGTGATTAAATTAATTAATTTATGCCCACCCACTCCCATATCTTTATTTTAAATTAAATATAACGACCAAAACTGTAGTTAAAAAAAATAATAATAACTTTTTTATTTTTAGTGCATTATTCCTCTTCAATTTATATATATTATTTTTCAGTATTCAGATATCTTTCAAACAATGTTGCTATATTTATAGTATTTGAAATGAAATTAGCATACATTAATAAAACTTGTTTACAATATTTTTATTTATTTATGAAGAAAGCATTTTAAAAAAAGCAAGTCTTAGTTCAACAATAAAGAAAAATTAGGATTTCATCTTTCACTTTTTTTTCTTTTATATTTTAATTAATAGCAAACATTTTTTAGTGAATTAGTCATGAAATTCAATGAAAGTATATTTTTAAAACATGTATTGCTATATAATGCACATCAATGAAAACTTATTGAACTGATATCAACATGGTTTGAAATTCAGTCAACCAAATCTGAACAATTCTGAAATATTGCATTGCCATTGATACCTAACATAAGCATAAATTTTGAAGAAAATTTGTTAGATAAAAGTATGTTAAAAATCAGTTATAAGATTTTAGAAATAAATTCATAAACAAACAGAATTTCTAAGTTAAATACAAATATTTTAAAATAATCTCATTCAGGGACAATCAAAAAAAATCATTTTATTAGCAATGAAAAGACTTTCCAATAATTAACAAATAAATATAATTGAATGTTTAATTGCCTACGGATGATTGAATATTTAAGCACCAATGTGATCAGATATGTCCTGATCCAAGAACCTTTGGCTCTTGAACTTATCACTCTGTCACTGAACTAAAATGCATTTTTTCAAAAAATAAAAATATTTGTTGGAGATGAAATCTAAGTATCTAATCTGGCATAATAAATAAAATTTCAGGACACTTTATCAAATAACAAAACAAATCTTAAAAGTTTTTTGTTTTCAATTTTAGTATTCAATTGGGCTATTAAAAATTGAATCAACAAATAGATGAAGTTAACTTTCATAAATATATTATAGTATTCTGCAAATAAAATCAATACAGATCAATCCATAACACGACATGCCCACGAAACATTGATGTAAGTTATGAGTACTCATATAATACCAGATGACAATACCAAATAAATCTTTATATTAGAGCAAAAGCACTGATAGTCGTAGTGTATTTAGCAACCATCTTTAATTCTTATAATATTATTCAAACTAATGTATTTATTAAAAACTTTAATTAAAAAAAAATTACATGGTTAATTGCTCAGGATATCACTGAATGTCTGAACACCAGAAATGATAGGTTAAGCTAAATTAATTGCAACAAAATTAGACCTATCACTTCTGATGCCAATAATCTTCTGAGCAATTATCCAGTCATTAAAAATTTGGTGGAACTGATTCGGGAAGATTGGTTATTGAAATTTTCAAAAAAAGCTAGTACTGGAGATAACAATCTCAATATATGATCACAAGTTTGCCATTTAAATCATATTTTCATATAGATGATTATAATCACTTCTATGAAAGGCAATGAACACAACACAGTTACGATTGTAATAATTTGAGGTTTTCTATTGACAAATCAGTGAAATAAATAACATATAAAACTATATTCTCAGTTCAACTGAATAAAAACTAGCCCTTTTTGAAAATGTTAGTAATCTATTATAAGCAAATATATTAATTCTAACAGCAATAATGACCATCACACATTAAAAGCACTAATTCACTCTATTCCTTTTGTTTTGAAGCCATATAACTAACTAATAATGCTGTATCAAAATCTTTATCTAGTGTAAAGTGACTAATCAAGTTTATAATAGATCGTTTTATAATAGAATGAATTACTGAAATCTAAATGCAATATACAGAATCTCACCCATGCATAATATTCACTGTAAAGCAATTCTTGAAAAATATTTGAAATATAAATACCTAATTATAATACATTGGTCCTGATTGTATCTCTTCAAATTTGTATAGGAATTGTCTCCAATAGCAAATATATGAGGAGGTAATTCTCCAATTTTCCTCTCCCGATAAAGATTAATCTGTTCACCAGTATAAATAGGTAATATTTGGTATGGATTTACAGCCACAAGAATTGAACCTGTATATGTCTGAAAAATATTCAATATTCAAAGTGTTATATTAAAAATAAAATTTAAACAAGCAATATTTGTAATCAAGAAAATGAAGGATTATAACAATGCTGTTAAGACAATATAACAAGATTTTCTTTCCATACAAATAATATGTTTTCATGAGCACTGCTCTTCATCTATTCCAGAGTTATCTATTTATTGTACGCTTGAACAATAAATTGATACTAGATGGTAGTGCTATTTAAATTCACAAGTCAAACTAATTTCTGATTTATGTTTTTTATCACTGAAAATTTTGGGTTTAAAGCTGGAACTAATGAACTTGCATGTTTAACACTAACTTTTATATGATCAGGTTAATTGTCTTAAATAAATGTCTATCAAATAGAATGGTAAAATCATTTCTCTAAGTATATGTAAAAAGGAAACAGCAAGTCATAAGATCATTTGTTAGTACAAAATATTCCCGTCAGAGATGAAAAGGGGCTGTAATTGACATAAATCTTAGAACAGATCTATAAAACTATGCGATCTGGTTGGCTTGAATTCAAAACCTTGAAGATTTTTTTAACATTAGCTTGAAAGAATAAAAAAGTTAAAAATGGCTGATTGATTGATTGACATTACTTCTAGCTTTAAATTTAAAATCCTCATTAACAAACACCATAATAAGTCAGAAATTAGTCTTAAATTATTGATATATTAGCATTACTATCTAATATCCATAGATATCACTGGAATACAATGAAGACAAGAATGTATCAACATATCTAAAACTATTTTATTCACCAAAAAATAATATTTTGATTAATTTAAAAAGAAATATGCATTGTCTATATAATATGATACTTATTAAACTTCTACATTAACTCTCAAAATTTATTTCAAATTGTATGAAAAATTAGTCAGCTTCAAAAATTTCTGCAAACTCTTCAAAAATAATGTAATAAAAGTTCTGTTGCACATTAAAAATAGATTTACCATTTAAATACAGCATTTACCAAGAATAAACAATGGTCATAATATATTAAATGAGAAATGTGTCCCAAATCTGTACTCATAAAAAGTGATGTAATATCAAGATAATCAAATATATTTGTCCCAGTTAATTGTAAGAATGAAATTTAATTGAAGTACTTTTTGATATAGATATAAAAACCAAAAATTTATAACTTCTAAAATTTTAAGCACAGCCATTTTAAAAAATGATGCATATAACATAACTGCAATTTACTTAATCACTTCCTAAGAACTATAAACAAACAAATTTATAAATATGAATGTTATTTGCCTGAAAATAAGTTGAATTGATTGGGCAAAAGGATACTTTAACCAGGCAATAACACATAGTTAATATTTATTTATATTTAAAATGACATATAGGCAATAATAACCAAAGAAAAAAAAACATAATGAAAAATAATTTTTTACAACTAATTAATTTACAAAGAAAAGTATGCATACATAAATAAAAATCAATTGGATTAAGTTTTTGAGATGATATCAATGATTTAATCAATTATATTCTGTTCTATGAAGAGGTTCAGAGAGCAGTCATGGAGCAAGTTCATCCACTTTTCATTGTCTATTTCTTCAGTTCCACACATTTCTTCCCATTTTTTATACCATCCAGCAAGATCAATCTTTTCCATCCTTTTTTTTATTTGTTTCCATTGACCATTATCTCCAAAACATTTTAAATTAAACTATTCCTTCTTTTTAATATATGCACACTCCAGTTTTTCTTTCTATCTCTCATTTCCTCCATAAACTTTTTCATTTACTCTTTCCAAAACTTTATTTATTGATTAAACTAATTATTTCCATCTTTCTCCGTGATCACATCTCAAAGGCTTCCAATTTGTTCCTATTTTTGTTACTTATTGCCCAATATTTCTTAACCGTAATCTTTTCCTTAATTCTCTCTTCAAAAGTTCACAAAATATTCTCTTAATATGGGAAGATATTATTAAACAGTTTTATATAAAAACTACATAAGCTAATGCACATGCGCTTTGTAGATGTCACTATATTGGCTTATTGGTATTACAATTTATAAAAACATTGCACTATATAAAATAAATGTCTTGTTTACATAAAAACTACATATAAAGTTATAATTATGTAAATTTTTAAATTTTCAAAATGTCATCAAATAATTTGTACAAAGGGTAACCTCAAATTAAGCATTTTTACAATCAGAAAAAACTTACATAAATGAGATTTTCATTGTAGCGAATTAGTAAATTTCTAAGAATGCCAGCTTCATGTAAGTCTCCTAAAGAGATCATATCTTCAACCCCATGAATGGAAGATGAATGCATCACCCTAATCCGCCGCTCAGGTGTCAGCCAGTGTTCCTATTGAAAACGTACAATCATATATGGTTCAAAGAAAAAAAAATTTCTAGAAATTATTAATTGTTAAAATTTTATCTCTATTGAAGCTCATAAACATACAGTGAAAAATGACAACTTACCTAGGATTGCAGCATAATGCATATTATCATGAATCTATTTGCATCAGTCCTTTTCTTATAAATATATTTTTAAACATGAAATTATTGATAGCTTTCATTTGGGAATATTTGTTGAAGTCTTTCAAAAGTAAATTTTGATGCAGAAGAAATTAATAAATATCAAATAAAGAGGTATGAAAACATAATATATGTTGATATATTTGTGCTTCATGGACTAATATAGTTGTTTCAAAACTTAGCATTAACTTTTTGTTCTTTTTCTTTATATTTTATTTCTTTCTTCTATATTTAGAATAGCTATAAACATTTTTAAGTGGCTATTAATAATGGTGATACTAGTCCTTGTCCATAAAACTACTATACATTTTTGTGTCAATTACTGAAAATTTGAACACTACTGAGTTCAGATATTGATATACCTTTTTTTTTTGTCATGTTTGATCAGCATTGAATAATGATGATCTATCTATCCTTATTCTAGAACTATGTCCCATAAGCAATGAAAAAGAAATGAACCCAGATGCCAGTCCAAACAAAAGTGAAATATATATAGTTAGATACTTCATTAAATAGAAAAAGAAATTATATGGATAGTTGGAAATTAAGAGTTGAAAAATAACAAACAAGTGAAATTGTTATAACAATTTGGCATGGAATAATAAATATGAGGAAAAAAATGATTGGCGAAAAAAAGTCAGAAATTTTTAGATAGAATACAAAAAGAAATTAATAAATATGCATTGATTTGTGAATTGTGGACATGAAATGAAACCATTCAATATAAAATTGGTTAACTTTTTTTTAATGAGGTAAATTAAAAGTAATTGGAAATTTATAAAGTACAAATGAAAATAGAATAGTAAAAATAAAAATATTATTGAAATGGGTTGTGAGGAGAGGACAACAAACATGTTGGGCAAGTTAATAGACAATATATTTCTATGTATTTATAAAAGAAATGGAATAAATATATAATGAGGGTATTATAAATATATAATTATAAAATAGGACAAGAGGATAGATAAATTGGTTAGAAAAAAAAGTAGTTTGGAATTATATAATAATAAAAAGTAGATTTGGTATAAAAGTAGAAGCTTTAAATGACAAGTAAACAAGGCAAAAAAGAAATAAAGATTTGGATGATAAAAATAGTATTGGACATTTATTTTTGAAATGAAGGATGTTAAAGATAAATCAGGCTAGATAATATGGAGAGTGAGAGAAATTTAAAGATAAAAGAAGTAATAAAGAAAAAAATATATATGATTTTTGTTTGGGTCTTAAAGAAATTGAGGAATATGAAAAAATAATAATCATGGAATTAACAAATTGATTTTATTAAAATAAACAGAATGGGCAAAAAAGTCATGGCTGAAAAAATAATTTGGTCACAAAGAGTAGAAGATAGATAAGTTTGCTCTGTATAAGGTTTTGGAAAGAGGATTATTTAAACTAACAGGATTTTTGAACATATAGTGTACGCTCAGAACTTCTCACTTTATTTAAGGAGATGCCATTTTGCAATACATCACATCAGTTCATTTAGCACGGGTTACTGTCTCCATCTTTTTAATGTCTTTAAGTGCACTGATCAATATAAATGCTGAAAAATTTCATGTATTTTGCAATTTTGAATGTGATAAAGATAACTATTAATTTGGAAACAATTTCAGTGACTTAGACTACAAGCTAATAGCAGGCATTTTTGATATTTTATTAAAAAGAAGGCATATTCAAAAACTAAGTATAATATTATTCCATTAATCAACTTAGTATAAATTAGATAGCAATAAATTAGCATTTCTAATCTAGAATTAAACAATGTGAATGCTAACTAATCAATGAACACCTGACAGCAGTACTTCCTACCAGAACAGAATCAATCATAAATCATTGCTATGTGTTGTAGTGATGCAAATAAAAGCTAAAGACTTCTGGATCAAATCTCAACCCGTATGCACAAAATCATATTTACTTGGCGTATTCTATTTCTTCAGTAAAAAAGTAATTTTTTAGATACTTTATTATTAGACAAACCTACAATCAAATAAGATACACTCAAATACAGTTTAATTTAAGTATGAGCAAATTTACTTATAAAGAATAGAAATTATATTTATAAGAATAAGATTTAGCTAAAAATAAATGAAGATATAAAAGCCAAATTATAAAAGATTAATGTGATAAAAAAATGTATACAATTTTTAAACTTGTATGACAATAGAAATATCAATTTAAATTTATTAGAAACATCGATACATTGAACATACAACATTAACAGAGAAATTTGTAAGATGTCATATTTTTTCATAGTATTCTGTCATCAATAAAGTTATAAATATATTTTTTAAATAATACTTTTTGGTAATCCATCTCTTAGTTAATTTGCCATTCTTGGAAAATATCAGAGATCTTAAGAATCTACACTTGTTATAAAACAATTGGAAATTGCAGAAATATTGTCATTTCATAAAAATATTTGAGCCTCAAATGCTATTATGAAATGACAATATTTCTATAATTTTCAATTGTTTTATAATAAAAATAGATTATTCAGATCTCTGATATTTTTCAAGAAAGGCAAATTAACCGAGAGGTTGATTACTTTATTATTTTTCTACTTTTTAGTTGGCTATTTACATAAAAACATTATTTAAAAAAATTTTTTTATGTATTATTTTATTTTTTAATTATATTTACATATTATTTTTAAAAATGGTTAAAACTACAAAAAAAATCTGACAAAAAGTATAATTTAATAATAAGACATGAAAATAAAAAGTATGCCCTCTAACAAATAAATTCTAAATTTAAATTTCTATCAACTACTATATAAAAATATTTATGTTTTAGCTTTTTAAATAATTTAATTAATTAATGTATAAGTTAAATCAATCAATATTAACAAAAAAAATTTCTACAAAAGTAATATTTCCGTTGGCTCAATTGTTAGGGAGTTTTCTTGGGAAGCATAAGGATGTGAATTTCAAATTTTAAATAGAAACAGATTTTTTTTTCATTATTAAAAATTAAAAAAAAAAAGGAGACATATAGACAGAAACATACATAGACAGAATAAGTTAATATAAAAGCATTTAATAAAATACAAATCAATAAAGTAACATTACTGTGCATCAATAAAATATGAAAGATATGTAGTCATCCATCCAAATATATCTTTGAGTAGTTGAAAGAAACAATCCTTGTATCATAAAGTAAGAGTTGAAGATTCACTTTATGACTGAACATTTAAAATTAAATATAATCCTGATCACTTTATACAGTGTCTCAATGAAAAGATGGTACTCTCTCCAATTGCCTGCAACATCATCTCTGAGAAGTATATAGCTAGTTCAGCTATTCATCACAATAATTTTAAGGTGTTATTATGTCTGAATTATAAGTTATATCATAAAAATGGGAAAGTATATTTTGTACATTTGTAGATTGTCTTCAGTGCTCTCCTATTATCACAAAATCTTCAAACGACTTGAAAATATTCTTGCAATTCATAGCTTCACTGCCATACAAATGTAAATCATTTCAAACATTTTGGTAGCAGTTTTGCAGAATTTAAAACAAAATTTAATGTTAGTGTGTTGCTTCAATCATGGGTTAAGATATTAAACACACTATAACATTTCATGTAATTTATGATGCTAGTGCCTTAAATTGTAAATGGTGATTAGCTAATATATATTGCTATGTAATGCATGCACTGATTCAACCTGAAAAAAAAGAACCAGTTTATAAGTAATCTTTTCACTAAGACATATTATATAGTTCAAAAGGCATTCATTATAAATAATGAATATCATTATACGTGAATAATTCAAAATTAATTGCTGATACTTAAAATAGTATAAAATGATATATATTTTATTCACTATTTTTCTTTATAAAATATGGTAACAGTAACATTCATATATGAAAATAATTATGACTCTATAATTAGTTACAAAGTCATTAAAAAAATACTGTATTAAATCATATCTGACATTAATTCTTTCATTGTTTAACTGTAAAAAAAAATTTAATCCAAAGAGATTAAAAAAGCTTATGGGAGATTTTTTATAAAAAATATAACAGTTTATTAATCTTCTGCAGAGCATGAAGTCATCTTTCATTTAAAGTTGGGAAAATTGTTTTAAAGTATTATTAAAATTATACCACTTATTTAGTTAAAATGAATAAGCAATAATGTACTATTATTAACTGTTTTTGACATTAAATGTCATTTTTTAAAACTTGCCAAAAACTTTATCCATAATTTATTCAAAATACAACCAAAGGATTGCATCTTTTTTTTTTTTTATAAGACATAGATAAGCTAAAAAAGTATTTTTCAAAATCAATTAGTTTTAAAATAACATTTTATAAAGACACTTTTCTTGAATTATATTACTGATCTTGTATTCAAAAAAATGTTAGTAGTGATTTTAAAAATCTATGCCAATTTTCCGAAATGTGTTTTTAAATATTTATATATATATCTACATATACATTAAAATTGAAAGCATTATGTTATCAAGCTCATTCTAATATTCTTAATTGTTATTTGATTAAATTAAGTCTCATACAATAATAAATTTTTATGGTTTAAAACTGCACTACCTTGAGATATTAACATATACACACAGTGCTTTTGAAAGAGTTTAGAAGTAATTTGTTTCATTGACATCATTCACTATCAATTCTGAACTTGTTTCTGTGTATGCAATGAATACTAGAAAAAATTTATGATTGAGATTCTTTTCAATTAATTTTGTTTTTATACAGAAAAGTTTAATTCTTCATTGAATTTATCAGCTGTTATTTTTTATTCTGCAGAGACCCCCCCCCCCCCAATAATATCATGACACTGATTATGAAGTTTAGAATAAAAATACTTTTGAGTTAAAAATAGTTCTAAATTATAAACTTTGTCTAGGCATCTAAAGACCTTAAAGCCACAAACCCAAATATATAAGCTGAGTTTATAGATCACAATATTTTAAATTTATATATATATATTTTTTATATAATATTTTAATAACAGTCAAAAATATACTTTGTGTAGAAATAGCATATCCAAAACATGTAAAACAAAATATTTTCAGCATCCAATTAAGTATGGATTCCCCCCCCCCTCCTGATATGAGAAATATAGTCAAACAAACTAACCACTTACTATTGGTCAGTCATTGCAAAGATGAAAAAACATTAAGTTTCATCAACTGGTAATTAACACACCCAATTTATGCCTTCACTGTCATTGCCTTTTTATAAGACAAAAGGAGGCTTGTTAGAGAAGTCTTTGACTTGCAGGCTGTTTTATCTCTTGCCATGCAATTTTAAATATAACTTTTTATATTAATGTTTTGAGTAGCATGAGAGGGTATGTAGTTTATTATGCCCTGTTTTATCCCCAAGTAAAAAGAGCCAAATAATCATTTATTAAAAAATAATTATGGGCAAACATTGTGAAAAAGAAAAAAACTCAAGCTTGTAAAGAAACTTCCTAATTTCATCTGGATTCATATCTCAGGTCCAAGATTTGGTAGGCTGATTCATATAATAACACAATGTCTTGCTATATAAATAAGCATTTATTTTTATAGCGTTGAAACAGACAGATCGAAGGATCGATCTTAGTTTCATAGTTTTCATTTTGAAGTACGGTAATTCTAAATCACTATTTACTCGCAATGAGGCTTTTTCTATTCCAGGCCACATAAATTTTAAGTTAGTTATTTTATGCTTTGTTTAAAAGAATTTAAGGTAAATATTACAAGTATAAATATTACAAATCATGATAAATAATATTCGTGTGTGTGGTTTGTAGGTTTATATTAGCTCAATTTAAAAGTTTCATTGCGTGTATATATTTTTTTTAATTTTAAATCTTTCAAAATTATACAAAGTCATTTAAAAATGCTGATCAAAAGTCACATTCCTTTGATCGGTATTTTTAGTCAAATCTTACGTGTACAAAATGTATAGAATAATTAGTTTGTACTTTGAAAGTTAAGATAATGAATTTCAATTTTGTATTCACGAATTCCTATGTAATTATTTAGTTTGTCGATTTAGAATCATGTATTGAATTTAGAAATAAATGTAAATCAAACAATGGAAATGAGAAATGTAGGACTCTTATCAAGAAAGGCGAATGCAATTGTATAGTCAAAATTAGATATTGCTGGAGGCCAGAAAATCAAAGGAGGCAGAGTCATGAACAAAAACTATGCAGAGTGATCAACCGTAGCCATCTTATATTATAATATACTGGAGGACTCTCCTTTTTGACTTGGCTGTGCTTAGACCGTCTCGAGCTACAGCAAAGTAGTTGTTCCAGAGAAATCATCTCAACTGTGATTAAGAAGTTGCCCGGTAAATTGCAATAATGTTGGGCTAAGTCCAAGAAGCTGATCCCTGTTCTGCCGATTTAAATCTTTCGACCCGCTGATTTATAATGTTTCCTGTGCTTCCAGTTTTTTCAATTCCAACCTTTAAATTAATCATGCCGTTCTAAGGAATCCAAAATGCGCACCTACGTTCTGCATAAACATTACCGCAAGGAGAAAAGCCGGACGAAGAAAGAATGGTAACCCTTGTTATATGAACTTTTTAACCTTCCTCTAAGCTTAATAATTTTATTATTTAATCTGTTATGAATTAATCTAAGTAATTACATGTAAATTTCTTGTTTTCCTTTGTTAAAATGTTACACTAAAGCCTGTCAATAAATTTCTTCTCTAATATTTTTGTGCTCTAGTCTTTAGATGATGATTTACTAATATTTTGTGCCTAATAGTAATTCATTAGTGAATGTACTTACATTTTTATTACTACTTACATTTACAAACAAAGCGATGCCAATAATAATATTTTTCAACTCTAGTTAAAGCCATTAAAGTTTATTTCATAGTATTATTATTATATTCATTTTAAAAGTAATTTTCTTTTATCGAACTAAAAATTGGTTCGTTTATGTTGAGTTGAGAAATATTCAAGTACCTGTATTGTTCCTTTTATTTTGTCAAAATGATATTTTAATCTCTGCTCCAAATAACAAATATTTAAAATAAAGTCTAAATTTTTATTATATTATTTTTTTATATATATGAACGGAGTAATAATATAAAGTGAATATTTTTGTTACTATTATTACCTTCCGAACAACCTGGGGAGTTATGGGTTTCAGAGTGAAATTAATTAATCGTTACTTTTGTGATCTTTTGATTTTGCCATGTTTTATTTTGAATAGTCATATCAGATTGTTGCGTAGAAAATGTTACGGAGAGATAATCAAGGTTTTATATAGTTTCGCTTTAAGTCCACTTCCGATCACTCTTCCTCGATGTTACTGTGGCAGTGCCCTTTTCCTTCGCCTAAATTGGCGTCTCGTTTTTACTACCAATTGGAAAGAAAGAAATTCTTCTCCAGATAATCTCTTGGATCACCGGGGTTTGAAAATGATCCCGGCTGGTTGTAGTGTCCCGGATCTACTTGGGGGCATTAAGACTTGTCAAAGTACAAGCCGCCCGGTCTTCCGTCAATGCACCGCAAGTTATTATTGTAGTATATCTTAAGCTCTGCAACCATCAGTACATCATTATTATATTATATTCTTATATAAAGCCTCCTCCAATTATCCGTATACGTAATGGTTTGAATCTATTAAAATCAAACAACTTAATATAAAATAGGAATTAAATATTTTAAATGCTCAAATTACTCTGATTCTCATATCAACTCGTACGACTATTTAAAACATATAAATATTGGCATGCGTTTTGTTTATCAGTCTAAAACGATTATTAAGGACTAGTAGCAAATTATTATAAATATACGTATGAAAATTTTACCGTATCTGTACATAGTATTCAATGATTTCCATAATTATTAAAAATTTATCTAATCTATTTTTGTCTCTCTTGTCTTATTACTCTCGAAATCTAGTTAATCACCCGCTGTCTGTATCGACAACTTAAATATATATTGAATTATTAACCGTACCAATATCCCGAATATAAGATATATGTGAATAACTGATTGTAGGGTAATTTAGTCTGTGTTTTCCGACGAGCTAGTAAAGGGAAAACCACGTACCGTTGTTGTGTTGTTCATTGGTTGGTCATGCCAGGGGTTTGGGTTTGAATTTAGTTTGCATTTTGGAATTTATTCCTAGACGTGGACTGGGTTTGAATTCGGATTACTGTGCGTGATTATGCATGGTGATTTTACCGGTACAGCGTCTG